>CADEBD010000276.1:0-600000 GCA_902825455.1 Arctia plantaginis | reverse complement strand
TAATTACGCAGAACAGGAAGGATAGCGTATTTTTACAACATAAGATTAAGTTACCTGTGTTTAGACAGATTGCAAGAACTTAAAGAAATAGAATTAACTTCTGTCCTTAGTGTTGTCAAGTCATCAATCGATTTTATGTAACAGGAAGTTTTTATCAATTTAAAAAAGAAACCCCTTTAATCATTTTATCCCCTTATATTAAATTAAATTTGATATTTATTGCGTATACAAAAATATTCAACTAAACCAATAAAAAACCTAAATAGAATGTTTCTTACATGTAATTTACATATCGGAATATAATGTCTATGAATTTTTATTTACCTTACTAGGCATTTAAAATTTTATTGTACAATCTCCAGAACATTGTCAAGCAATTTTCAACAAGGAAATAGGGAATGAACATAGATATTTTACTTAAACACACTTTTAACTAACAAAAATAACTCAAATTTGTCAAAATTGGTAAGTAAAGCAACTAAGAATAGAGCATTACGCTGTTTTCTCCAAAATTACATGCAGATATGTAAAATATTATTGAAACTTTTGTTACTTTGTTTTAGGTAGGTAAATATCTAATGTAACATTAAATAATTACTGTATTTGCCTGTAACAGACACCATTCAAAACCCTTTGACTATAATTAACAAAAACTTAAGAAAACCATAAAAACTTGTTTTGTTCAATTCATATGCATTGTGATCGGGCATATCAACTAAAATTAGGGGGCAGTAGATAGAACACTGCGCCACCGAAGCAGAACAAAATTAAGTTGCAAAACTCGCTAAGAAACCACAATTCATCTAAAACCGTGGAAACGACACAAACAATTTTTTTTATTATTTAGTAGACAATTACAAAATGTAATATCGACAGGTATGCGTTACGCAAAATTTATTTATGCTAATATTATTCAAGTTATCACAGATGTAAAACAACAATTAATAGATCCAGTTTTATCTTGTTTAAAGTAATTAACAAGATACGAGTATGTTGCTGTTCCTAAGAAAACCGTCACACTTTTCACTTTTGAATTATATATTATGATCTTGCACTGTTAGCGTAAGAGAGATTTAAACGTGTCCGATTATAATTTATTGTATTGTTTTTATAAAAACTTTCGCGAGTTATGTATTTTTTCCGCTTTTTACTTTTAACAAGTTTCATTTTTAACCTCAAAATTAAGCCATTAGCATCTTTGTTATCATAATTTTTATATTTTATTTAAGTAACAGGATTGGCAAGTCTTTTTGGAAGGTTGGCGTATGTTAAAAATTTCTCCTGTCAAAATAAAACTAAAACGATTAACATTCATTTGCTCTAAAATATGAGTTAATTATTATATTTATATTAATCTAAATTAAATACTTGACTTTGCACTTTTGGCTGCTTATATAAATAATTCGTAAATCATTTAAATGTTTTATAACATCTTTGTTTCCTAAATATAATATCTTCCGTATTATTTTTGCTACAGTTTAACCTCACCTTTGTCAAAGGCCTTCGCCACTTCCTGCTACAGTTCAAAATTATTGTTCACATATTTATTTAGACGCTCTTACTGAAAAAAGCTTCGAAAGAAGGAAGACGTTCTCAAATCAATGCGTATGTTTATTACTTTAAAACTGTTTTGTATAAGTATCGTTTTAATTATGTTTTGGAAAGAAGCGTACACTTTCCGTTTGATAATGACTTAAAAAATAGGGAGATCTTTTTCAGCGTTTAGTAAGTTTCCACGAGTCCTACAAACCACTTTCAGTTTTAGGTGAGAATATTACAACCGGAATGTTATTGTTAACAGTCATCTTCAGTTTAATCCAATTTCGAATATTAACATGAACTTTTTTAGAGAAAGAAGAATTCTTGTGTTAATTATATAGGAATTTATTATCTGCTAACTTGCTGAGAATTTAGAGCAAGTACCTGCTTATTGCACATACCTAGAATTTCCATATAAAAACATCAACACACGTACTCACAACAAAACAAATGGTCATTGCTATGTTGGCCGACCAGTAGCAAGTACGTTATGTAAAACGCAAGCAGCTTTAGGCGGTATCATTTGTCGCAGTCCACCAGTGACATCTGTCGTCAGTAAAACGAGTTTATCTTAGACTGAACTCATTACTCAAAGCTCTGCTGTACTACTGGACTTCCAACCTGTGTCAATGATAAAGACGGAAGATAAATAGGTATCTGGTTGCCTTTCACTGTAGGTACGTTCATATGCATATAGCGAATCTACATAATAGACATTCGAATGCTTAGTTAGAAGATTTCTGGGGCAGATATTTTGAAGGCAGTTGAAAGCCATGAAGTCACTGTGACCAAAGCTTTGGCTGTTACTAATTATTAAATCTGGAGTTATTTTAATTAACAGTTTTATTACATCTAAATGATCTCTTCAAAGAACAAACACAGCAAAATTTAGAACCAGCTTAAATGCAGACTTAAATCTATCTATCTTGATTAGAGTTCTTCCTGCACTTGGCCTTATTTACTCGTAGATCGAGAAGTTAAAAACTTTACATCGTAGTTCAAATTTTATTAATAACATTTTTGGCCAACAGTAAATTAATTAATCTTAATAATGCTAGTAAACATTATAAGTATACAACTTAATCATTCGTTTTATTTACAGTAGTAAATCTTTATACTTCAATTTAGTCAAAGTTTCAAATGTCTTTTCACGTTCATTTCTTTTAGTAGATTACCACTAACTCAGCAACTACGATGAACTCGTAATTTAACTATTCGATAATGCTTTCCCTACCAAATTGAAAATGAATCACTTTGATATACAATTAGATTAAATTACAGAACATACATATGTATTTTTCTGGAACATTCCTTGAGGGCTAGAAAGTACGTTTTACGAAAGTATTTTATGAGCGGTACCTTAACCGCTCATAAAATTGTATTGAACAAGAGTGTGATTGGTATACTCAATATATTCACGTCATCGACACGATAAAGGAAATTAGTCAAAATAAACCTTAGAGAGTGTATTATTGGGTGTTAGTACCTTTGTGGGATTCTGCTGCTTTCTTTGTTGATTGAAGTATAAAACGTGACAAGAGGTTATAAGGTTACCGTATGGATATAGACATATGATTTTAATTAATACTCATAAAAGCTTAACACCAAATAATATCATAAAAGTCATAAGAGTTTGATAGTAGATTTAAACCTCGGAATATTGTCTGCAAATCCGTTCTCTGCGCACTAAATGCATTGCAAATGTGTAGTAAATAAAAGCGTATAAAATTATAAATTAGTCTTTGTTTAGGAGGTCAACAAAAAAAAGTCTCCGGATGTATAAAGTCAAAAACGTATACCTTGAATAATTACACCTACTCTGTACTACGGATATTGTATTTTAGACGCTACTTTAATTCCGTAAACAACTAATCCACTTACGTTACATAATCCATACCTTAACACAATTTTTGTGCTATAATACGGGTCTATGCAGATAAAAAGTCGTGTCACGTTCGTTTTTGTGAGAGTATCGTCTAGCTTAAACTTAATAAAAGACTTACACTTACTTAGACAAGAGAGAAACTTAAGAAAATTTAAGGGTTGGGTATGTAAGAGAGATTAATCTATAATGTGATTAAAATGCATTTAAGTTTGTTTCTGTTAATATTATAATTTGTCTTTATTTAAACGTTAGATACCAACTTCCAGAGAACTATCAGTCAGATTTGAATATTTATTTTATTAAATTAAATATTCATTGAGAAGGTTATAGACAGCGTAACAACATGCTAACACTTCATGTAGTGGTCTTCATAAATGTAGGTGAAATTGAGGAGCACGGCTTGCATATGATAAACTTCAACAGCACCACGACTTTAATGATATAGAATATGTAGTTCTATGCAGTTTAATTATATGATACTACCAGGCTTCACAGCGTCCGCAAGTAATTTGATAGAATAATATGCATACTTTTACATAAATTTGTACTTACCTGACTACTCGCTCCCTGATATCGACTGTATAATAGGCATGGCAAATTAGTTATTGGATATTCTTTAGTGCTACCACACTATGTTAGACTTAGATGTCTATCATATGTCTAGCATAATAATCTCGATGGTGATAATGTTATGTTTAGTTTTAGTTGTTAATATAAACACAAAATAAGCGATGTACTATAAATAATACTACGATGGTGCTGATGAATAATGACATTGGACATTAGCTAGACCAATAGCAGACTGATCACAGAAGATAAACACTATTGATAATACACTAACGCAAATAATTTGTTTTAAATAGATGTAAATACTAATACTTTAATAATAACACAAAATGCTAATTTTCATATTCCTTTTGTTGAATGCCCTAATCTAACAGTTTTTTAAAACGAAATAAATAACTTTTAACAATATAAAGAAGAATCTATACATTTAGGTAAATTAGGTGTTTAAATTATCTCGAGTAATTGTGGCATAGTCCTGTAGAATCAGATTCCTCAAGCTATATCCTCAAGGTCAATCTTATCCTCAATAATTTAGAGTAAAAATTCATAACTCTATTCAGATTTATTATAACATCTTAAACTAATGATGGATGGAAGAAGCCAAAAATAGATTTAAGTAGCGTGCAACGGGAGAGGACTGCGATAGGCTGATGATGATAATGATAGGTACCAATTTCATAGATATTACAACAATTCCAGCATGTACGAAAATGCGATTCAACACGTCTATGCAGAGATAAAGACGGACAAAATTTGAATAAGTACATACATTTTAAAATACAAAGCCGCCCACCCACAAAGTAAATTGACAGTGAAAATGCACGTAGAAAGAGACTACGATGCGAAATAATACTGATCACCGCTTGCCTTACAATGATAGTTGTTGAACGCTTTACAATTTCATGAATTTCTATAAGATTATAGTTCTGTATTAGATCTCAAAGTGAAAGGTTTAAGGTTATACTACCATACTAATAATGGTAGGACATTACTTTTATAAAGTTCTATTTTGTGTTTACTTTAATGCTGCTTTACTTTTAAGGATATATTTCGCATTTCAATAACAATACCCAGATGAACAGTTTTGACAGAACTCGTCAACCTTGTCGACGAATGTCCAACGCTGTACTTTTCGGTAGGTGGTCTCCTAAACAATTAAAAAATGGTATAATGATCGTGGTAATGGTATGATGGATGCGAGAAGCCCAAAATCGATCTAAGTGGCGTGCAATGGGAGAGGCCTATGTCCAGCAGTGGACTGCGATAGGCTGATGATGATGATGATAATGATCGTTTTCACTAAACACCATACCTACCTATGTAAAAGCGATAAAAATATGTTTGATTTTACTAGCGCAAAAAAAATGTTCTTGAGGTCGCAATCAAAGGATAGTCACTTAGTCTTCAAAATTATTTATCCGAATGGAAAAGTTTAGAAAATGAAAAGCTCAGCTGTTGCAGGTACATTTAGAAATTAAATAAATTATGGTTCATTTCGTTCCTGTGTTATTTTGCGCTTGTGGGGGTACCTTCTTTGTTTACTTGCGTTAAATACGTACGACATTTCAATAGTATTGTATTTATGTGGCATTCACATCAGGTATAAAGCGATTGTCATTTGTATGGTAAACTAATATATATGTTATTTAGGAACGTAATCCTTTATATAGAGTACAAGAAATAGTTTATTAAAGTAGATATAGGTCTAAACTTTCTTTTACCACTGATTACCTCATTATAAGTGCAGCCACCTTATTGTTTCTCTGCCCAATCGGTCGACTGGTAGAAAAGTCCTTAGACATTAAGTCCGCCAATGCATGGATTTGTGCATGAAGTAAGTAAATTTTATAATTGTGTTTTTAATTTTTCTGTTTGTTTTTTTAAATAATTTACATTCAATGTAGGAACCTGTTTTTTTCATATCTACGATACTCCTAAGAACCTTGCCATGTTTTGAACACTTGCATAAAACAAATGTAAGTTTACAAGTGGGATACACACACATACATCATAGCGTTATAACGGCGTGGATAGAAGTGGCCATAGAAATTAATCCAATTTATATCTTTCGTCATTATAACCAAATAAAAATTTCCCAATTGTCTAGTTCATATTAAATACATTTTGATCATAACCTATTACTATGATACCCGAAATTCAATTATCTTTATCACTAACTTCACATGTTTTATTGTGTAGTAAGTTTAGTAGTTATAAGATGACAAGTTAAAAGTGGTAATAAACTAAATTATTGAATGTACACTTTCACAAAGCCTCATCAATTCCAATGCGGCCATAACAAACAAACTCATACTTGAACTTATTACTTTATACCTTATTTGTAGTCAATTGCGCACGCGCCGCGCCTGCGGCTCTATCGAACATGGCTGCTGTTACTGACTGTAACGGAACTAATATCACTAGCTTTTTTTTTTTGTTTATAGTTGATTTTTTTCCACTTTGAAAGTTTCGCGATGTCTAAAGGCAATGAATTTTTTTACTAGGTACTTTTAGATACTTAAAAAAACACAAAATTATAACTACCCAACCGTAACCATGTTTTCTAGATTAGAATAAAAAAGATCCTCAATTAAACCAATAAACGAAAATCTAGGTTTTACCAAGACTTTCGTTCATGCTATATCAGAAAGTCAAATAATTAGTAAAGAAAAACTTGAAAAATATGTCCTTGAAGTTCCTTATCTGATCTTCTTCATTCTACGTATTGGAACACGCAGCAAGGCCTCACGACTGACTATTGTCCCTATGATATTTGTCACGAAGTAAAAATCACACTTTTTTGTAAGCTATCGTATGCCTCCATAACACTATATTAACGAAACGAAAATGCGTTAAAAGAAAAAGCTAGCACAGCGGCCTTAATGACACGGTAGTAGATTAACTTTCCTTCCGTCGGCACAGGACGGATGATGTATCTATATCAGTTCCCATCGGCTCATCCATGGACTGATATTGGTTATTTTCTAACCAGATACTTAACTATTAATGTGCAAATTTTATGATAATGATCTAAGGCACGATAACTAGGTCGACTGATGGTACTGCCACACATGTATAAATAAAAAAATATGTACATCATTTTTTCAAATAAATTAGCTTGAGTTTTAATTGCTCGTAAATCAATTTAGAAGATTGATACTGGCTCTCTACATGTTAATGAAAAACGTAATAATTTTTACGACTTTTTCGTAATGTTGAAAATCGAATCAAATTTAGATTAGCAAACGTGATGATTTATGAAATGGACATAGTTACATATTTTAGATGTTGAGTTTTCTTACATAATTTAGCGACATTCGCCAAGCGTAGAAACTTTTACTTCATTTAAGTTTAATTAGATGATTTAGATAAACTTTTTGATAGTTGAATATTCTAATGAACTCTGCAATTGATTAATTTGAAAGTGAAATTATTACCCAGAATATAAAGTTGACCTCTGAATCTTTAATACAATCATTTACCCAGCTTTTTATAATTAAAGCCTTTGGGTTAATATGGCTTTCATCCTGTTTTGGTTGGTTGTTTGCTGAATAAATATTTTATAATTCTTTTACGTTGTATGATGTACTCAACGCGTGTACAATAAAGTTTATTCTATTCTAGCCATCCCTGTAGGATTTATAGTCATATTTTCCATATATAAATTCTGGCAAACAAACCAGTGATAGAAGTTACTGTGCTTAACTTATTGGACCCTCTCTTTTTAGGGGTTGATTGGAACTAAATTACTTATAAAATACGCAGCACAGATTTTTGTCTGTGTGTCCTACAAACGAATGTATAAAATCATATCATATTCTATAAGCATGTCGATGTATTTGTAATAAATAAATAGATTGCTCTTATTGCCACCACAAGGCGTGGTACAAAAACCAGCAACCGCCAACAATACGAAGATCTAGTTTAGTGGTATGCATGTGGGCGCGCGTGGGATGTAAATACATCAGTGAACTGTGAAACGTAATGTTCAAATCATAAAAAACAAAAGTACTTGATTTATTATTGACGTTACTGTGTTATGAACTGACTTTTTTTAACATACTTATTAATTTACTTAAAACAAACTTCTTCACGAACTTCCAGTGTTATATGTAAAAATTAAGTTTGGATGACAAACTTGGTATTTCCATTTGAATGTCTTAACATCATTATTCACATAGTCGTTTTGAATGTAGTTTCCTGTGCATTACTTAGGGCAACGTTAGGTAATGCACAGTTAGTTAACACATATGAAAAGATGACTTTATTTTAACTGGGAAAAAATCATAAACGTGTGTGATACATTCAAGTATGTCCCAAACGAAACACTAAAAACATTTTTTTTTTTTTATTAAAGTTTTTTAAACTTTATTACCTGACTGTACCCTTCACTAATTTAATAAGAGGCGTATGATCATCGCATTCCACCTACTTTGAATAGTTTGGTCGTAGGTGTACCCGAAGTTGTCCGAAACCGCCCGAAAGGTCGCTCGGGCTAAATGTCAAATGAAACGACCGAGGTCGCAACAGCTAAGCCTGCGGGCCATTAATTGTAAATCAATAGCTTTAGATAAAAGTTATTGTGGCTTGAGGCATTACACCTCTTATTTAAATAATGAGTAATGTAGGTCTTTGTGTTTTATAAAGGAGGTTCTTAACACGACATGTTGTAAGAATAATGTAATACTCTTTAAACTTCAAAATGATTTGTTTTTTAGGTAATTTGTTGTTGTCTTAAAATTTCAAAATTCTGAAGTAAAAACTAGACTATCTTTTTAGATTTGACTGTATTTTTATACAGTAAGGATTGTACAATATCTGTATGTCTCTCCAGAAACAGCCATTAGATAATAAAAAAATCTCAAAATATTCTCTTTTTATTCAGCATACTGCTCAATAATCTCTTTCACCTTCAAATAAAAAGTCCAATTTACTTAACCACTTGGAAAACCAGTTTAGAATAATTTAAAAAGTTTAAGTTTTGTTTTATCCTTAAATATAATCTATAACTGATTTGCCACTATCACTATTACTCCACCTGCATTACATAAACACTAAAAATGTCCAAAAACTCTCTCGTTAACGACCACAGTACAAAGACTTTTTTCACCACGTGCGTGTCACAGCGTAATGGTAGCAGGTGCAAGTACATCATGACGGTTTAGTAACAGCTATGCAAACCAGATGGAATGTGCGGTTGAAACTATTTGGTTTCTTTAACTACCGAATGTGACCATTAAAAACATTAGATGACACGGTTGAAGTATTGGGAAAGTGTTGCGTGTTGTGGTCAACTTTGTACTGCTATAAAAAAAATTGGGTCCGAGTGTATTTTGCGGTAGCGATTTAAATCTTCCGTTGATGTCACTAATGGCTGTCTGTTTTAAAGACCATTTTACCATATAAAACAAATAAACTTCTGTTATGTGGCTATGTATTTTTAATTTTAATGGGATCTATTTTAATGTTTCGTTTTTCTGGACAACGGATTCTATTTAAGTAAAATATGCTGAGTACACTACAAACTACACAGAACCATAGCACTGCAAAGAAAAGGAAAACGTGGCATAAACCCTATACAAATCCGTCTTGCCAGTGTGGTACAGTAGGCCATAACCTCCTTTCTAAGGAGGGGCCTAAGTCTAGCAGGGGACTATTAAAGGTTGTTGATGTGATGTATGATGTAATGTCGAGGACATAACGAAAATACAACTACCGTAATAAATAATAAATGCATTCAGTCTCATGATTGCAGTCCCATAGCCAGAAATCGATCCATTCAGCAATTAGTACGGGACCAATTGGCCTTTTTACATAGTTTTGAATATCATTCGTTTATTTCTTGTTTTAAAAATATTTGAAATATGTAGTATTCAAAGTTTCTGTACTGATGCGTATCTAATTAAAATCAAATAAAAAATACGCTGAGTATATTTATTTTGAAATGTTTTAATAATAGGAATAAACAAGTGTAAACTTTCTTGTTCACAATGTTGGCATTACAACCATAAAAATATTCAAATTAATGATTAAGATATCTGATTTCTATTTACAATAACATCTAATCATTGCATTCAAAATAACTGACATCCGCCGTTACGCAAACCCAATACACAAATACAAAGAACACATTATACCAATATATAATCCTACATGTGTCTTTTATTTACACTGTGATATTAATCAATGATCAATGGTATGTCATTATTGTGTACTACTTTATTTGTGTCAAGTAAAAACTAAGTTCCGAAAGAAAGATAACTTCTGTCTTCTGTTAAAGAATGGGTATGTATGTTTTTTTATTATGTAGGTATGTACAAAGCAACAATCTATTCAATGAACGCTAAGTTTATCTTTGAATCCTATTATATAAGATGTCAAAGCATTTTAATAAATATATTTATACCTACAAGTTATCGTCTGCGGTATTTCGGGACCAGTACGACCTTCAAATCTTCACGCAAAGAGCGTACTCCTTTCTCGTAGGCAGGCAACACGCTTGTAACTCCGCCGCCGCCCATGAACGCCTGTAACTTAGGATTTGCAGACGCCGGTAGTCACTTTCCATCAGGTGACACGTCTGCACGTTTGCCCCCTCTTCTATGAAAATAGAAAAACCTATAACTTGCTTTTCAAAAAAGGTTTCACTAATTAAATTATTACTTGGAAACTATATTGTAGGTCTGATACTCCATAAAAATATTAATAATTTATTTCATTTCTACAAAGCTGATGTGACAATATTGTTCTTAAATACAAAAATGCATTCAATAAAACTTTTTCGTGTCAATATAACTCTAAAGACAAAAAATAAAGTTTCACTAATGCCCTTTTGATTTGGTTTTAATCACGTTATAATAAATATGAATTTATAACATATATTTTGTATTTGTGAGAGTACCTATTTGAAAATCCTGGAATATAAAAAAATATTAATATTTATATAACGCTTACAGATGTACCTCATTTTTAAACAGTTTCATTGTAGTCAAACTCGTTCTATAAACAAACACGCCGTATATTTGTAACTACATATTTTAATCATAACAAAAAATTCATCGAACTCTATAACCTAATCATATAAAACTATACATATTTCTAAGAAGCACTATAGCACGCTTTTAATTCTAAACTGGATCACCGACAATCAACCGCACATTCACGATCGACGAGCGGTGACCAGAAAGAACCGTGCCAACCACAAAGAGATTTCCCAAAAATAATTCAAACACTCAATGGTCTAAATTACAAAAAGCAATCAGTGTATCTTGTGAACGATAATGATACTAGTAAAAAGTAAAAAAACTGATCTGATATGAAAGGAGACTATTCACTGGCAGCAGCCGGGCTCATCTGAGATAATCTATTTGGCTCTAACCTCACGACCTCCCGGCCGGCTGGTATAACAATATAATTAAAGAGAGATCGGCGCGATCGATTCTAGGGTTGGTTATTGCACTTCTGTTAACTATAATTTAGTAGACATATACGTAATACATACCTGCATATTCAAAGATACGTTTGAAAAGATATATAAATTTATTAATGCAAATTATTGAAATCAGTTAGTAACGAATTTCGAACATTGCACTTGATCTGTGAATAATAATAAAATAAATCTATAAAAAAAGTAAACAATTTTTTTTTGCAATTTTCATTTAAGTAACGTCATTGGGTTATAATGTACTACGCTAGTAATATTAGTTCAACAATTTTCAGTCTTCTATGAAAATAAGATAAGAAATAATTGTGAAATAAACGGCAATATTTGTTTTTAAAATAATGCTTTATTTACTTTTATTTTAAAATTAAATTAAGTAAGCAAATGATGGAAACCTGTCCTTTTTTATTCTTTTTTTCTACATTTTTACCATTTATAGCTGGGTGACACTTGTAAACCATAGGTAGTTTATTCTTTTGTATTCATTAAATAATATTACATTAACTGTCGCATTTACCAGTAATTCTTTGCTTACCGGACAGCCCTACTATTTACCGGATGTCGATAGGTCTGTAAAAGGAAACGTACATGATTGTTGCTCCCAACGCGTTATAGATGTCATTATTTACTTGCGCTCGCGCCGCCGTTCTGTCGGCTTTTTACATGCTATACAAATTGCTAGCTGCGCGTGCCATGCGTTTGGTGTGGTCTCCGCTGTCTTTGAAAATCTGTTCCAATTACTTGGAGCATCTTCAGAAGTAATTTGTTTTTATATTTATACAAAAACAATAATAATTTTGAGACTGGTTACTTCACAGAGCTTTCTCGGCCTAAACATAATTTATACTATGGTTTTGGGATTCTAAGTCTTAGAGCTTTGAACAGATTTATTCACAACCTTTAGTAAATAAATTAAAAATATAATTAGAAGCATAAATTGCACTGCAAGTACGCTAAAAGATAAAAAGATTGTATTAATATTATCACTAAGGGTCCATCAAAATGTATAGGTAAATTGTAGACAGTTTCTGAGCTTTAACGCATAGATTAAAATATCTTTGTAACTTAATGCATACTGATTTCTGAGCTGAAACAGACGATAATATTTATCCATATCGCTCTATCAGAAAATGGTTAAAGGTATTTAATACAAAGTCTTCTCCTCTGTACCGTCCGTACCGTTCCTTTCTTCTGACGCACGAAGTAAACTATACTTATTTGTTTCAATAAAATTAAAAGAGCTAAATGAGTTTACTTGTTTGTTACGCTTTCACAGCTTAATTACTCGACTGATTAGTATGAAGTTTTGCATACATGAAGTCAGTGGTGTTCATCCTTAAGAAAATGTAGGTACTGTTCCCGAGGGATAGTGAATTGACAAAATAAATTTTGCTTTCGAAAGCTAGTTAATAAACAAAAGTTGTTGGATCTTGAGGTGTGATTATGATTACAAGCTTGTTCATTGCTTTTACGATCGTATTTATCTCTCTGCAAATTATATTCTGCAATTAACTCAACCGTATGAATCATATATTATAGCCGTTATCACCATTCTCTGTTATTAGATTTACAGTTTCTCAACTCATTTTATAGTTAAAATGACTTATTGCCTTGGTTAATTGTATTTACAGGACTTTGAAAATGCAACAAAAAATTATCGTCCACAACTGATTACATGGCTATGGCATTTAGTTTTAAGAGATAAAGGAATGAATATTATTTTAATTTTTACTATAAATCTGGTAGGTTGAAAATAACATTTCATTTTTTTAATTTCGCAGAACTTAAAATTAGTACTGGTAAAGAAATTGTTATAATGACTATCTTAAGGTAAAAATATTAAAAGAAAACTTTATTAATTTTATACATTATACCTAGATAAGAATTGCGTATTTCAATAAAAGCATTAAATATTAAAAAATAACAAGATTATAACAATAAAAATGGATTATATGACGGATTCCTTAAAAACAGATTTAGTAAAAACCGATACCAAAATTCTGCATAACGTGACAATAGCATACATATATCTGGTCTTATCTCTAACTACACATAAAGTAAGTTCTAATGTTTATGAAATATGATCATTGGAGTCGTAATTCTGTTTCTGAATAGTATAGACTCTAAAGATATCTAAGGTAAGGCTAGTTTGCATATGAATACCTTCTAAATTGGAATATTTTTCCCACCAGACAGGTACCTACCTAACTAATCCGAATTTAGTTCGTTAACAAGCCATAATTTCAACACTCACAGTTGTTCTAATTTCGCCGCTTCTCTTCAGGTCCTAAAATTAGTTTAATGGCTAAAAGATCTTGCATTGGAATGCGAGTTACTAAATTACTTGTTAAGAATTTTACGTGAAATTGGTAAACGGTCGAAAGTAAAGGATGACTTAATTATTCGAATTTTTTGAACCATCGAAAGTAAATCACAATTTTAGTCTAAAATTTAAGAAAATTTAACAGCAGTGGTAGACAGTAATTACGTAAATTGCTGCCGCGGTTTTAAATGAAATATTTTTTTTGGAATAGGAATGAAACTATTATAAACTGATTATCATTTGTTTTTAAGGTTTTTTAATAAAGTTGAAGTGATAAATCAATTTGCTCTTATTTAATCAATGCAGTAGACTTACTCGTTTTAAATTAGTGATCTAATAAATAATCTGATCGGATTCCGTCAAGGAAGACCCGTCTGATTTTTTACACATACGCATGCTTTGAGAATCATTGTGTCTCAAGTTAATTGAATATTTTAAAATTATAATTGTTAATATAATTTGTGCACACACTTTATTCAAATGCCTTTCTTATCATCAACATCTAAGTTTAATATACAATAGTATAAATGTATATTAATTATTTGTATTTATTTTATCAAAAATGTCTAAGCATATGTAATTAAGTTTACACAACTAACTATTGACTAACCACTATTTCGAATTAAACGCACTTTTATATGATTACCACAATCGGTAGCATCGAACATACTTCCACAGTCTGAGACAAGGGTCGAACGATATTATCATGAAGTGGCTGAATCACCAGATTTATCTTCTGCGTAAACCGTATAAGGTGATTTGTAATATCGCCAGAAGTAGGGACGTGAAACGGATTGCTTCTGTTAGGTATCTAGTGCAGAGTGTGAATGGTTATTTTATTAACACGATATTTGGGAAGTATTGTCAAAGCACTAGAAAATCAGTGGCGTTATGGGTGTTTAAAAACATAGATAACGGCCCATCATCTGCTAGGCTGTGCCAAATTTATTCGATTAAAAAAATAAAGAGAACAATAGTTCTATATGTTGGCAGTTGACCCAATGGCCATTCTTCATTTAACCAAACCAAGAAAGGAACACAAGCGCATGCATCGCATTAACGCTATCGCGACTAATGATCTTTAGAACAAATCCAAGCATACCCAATACGATTTGCGTATTAAAGGAATGAGATAACCGACACTAATGTCTAGTAAAACAAGAGTAGCGATGCAAATAAACCCTCATGTATATTCAACG
The DNA here is from genome assembly GCA_902825455.1 of Arctia plantaginis. Taxonomy (NCBI): domain Eukaryota; kingdom Metazoa; phylum Arthropoda; class Insecta; order Lepidoptera; family Erebidae; genus Arctia; species Arctia plantaginis. Next base: position 585,046 of record CADEBD010000276.1, on the reverse strand, counting down.
GCGAACAAACAAACGCATGAGGTATCTTGTCGCAAAGCCGAGATATGGACTTGTAGTTCGCCGGGCGGCCAGGGTTTATACTGACATAAGACAGTCTTGGTATTGAATTAACATGAAAACAAAAAGCATGAAAAGCTGTTCTGGTGTATAGTACTTAAAAGATATAGCCCTAATTTAGTAGAAATTGTAACCAGATAAAAACAATCTCTCACCACTTAAAGCCTTTGCAATTAACTGCTTGGTTATGACAAAACTTTTAGAGACGTTTAATTCTGAGGATTCGTTTAATTCTATGACTACGATACTTGTTGAAAGTCAAAATAAGAATTTGACTTTTAATGAATATCGTAGTCATAGAAAAAATCGTAAAAACCTTAATAGTAAATAGATAAAATCTTAAAGAATAGAGAAAATCTACCCTCCAGTAATATTGTATTTATAATTTCACAGCTAAAAAGGAAACTTATCTGTAAAAAACAAAAAATCACTTTAAAGTAAAAAACCCATGGTCCACGGTCATAACAGCCCTAGTATATCCGTGTACACCTTATAAGGCCCATGAATTCTGCCACCGAACTCGTTGTCGGATGAAAGCAGCCTAGCTAATAACGATACCAGTTTTAATGCGATATCTAAACTGAGATCATTTATATTGAACTCGATAATATAATTAAATGATCACTGGCAATGCAATTAATAAGATATGTACGTAGGTACTTGATAATTATTAAAAATTTATTTAACTTTGTTCTTATCATGTAATAGAAAGTCGCCATAAGATGTAAGTACTCTTAGATACTCTTTATGGTAAATAGCATTTTATGTACTCTCTTATAATACCATTAATAACTTTTAATCTTTAGTTATTAGTAAAGCCATAAATGTGTCTTCTGTGCTACTGATATGAATATTAATTGGCATGCTTATTTTAATTTACAATCATTTCAGTATTAATTTAAAGTTTGAAACATTTCAATACTGTTGTAAAACTTTTTTGAACACGCAGTGTGTCTAGTGTGTCTAAAATCCCTTTATTTCCGAGAGGTCCGAGCAATCCACCAATTTATAAAGTTTTTTTTTACTCTTTATAATTATACATGGTCTGGAAGAAAACCATTAATACCAATTAATATACACAATTTTCAACAGTGAACTTAATATGGTACAGTGTACACATACATTTAATTTTATCCTATCTTTAACGGAACTGCGTAAAGAGCATGTTTCATTAGTACGTTATAAAGCACCACTAATGCGAATATCGGATAGCTGTAACGATACAACGCTCCTTAGAGCATAGTTGAGCGCAACGTGTTAACAAATACAACACCAAACCACTTACTTGTTGTGAAGACTGATCCAGGCCAAGAATACGTATTAGGAAATTTGTATTAGTTGCTCTGACCGTAACTTTATATCTAAAATAGCTGAAGTGAAGGTATATTTTCCAAAAAGACTAAGCACAAAATTATGGGTAAGAATTATTTTCTATAAATACAAAATATAAATAGCTAAACTATGTTTGAAAACGTCAATTATCCTGTGAATTCGCTCCCGTATGTGTAGATTTTGACAAACAATCAGTCCCTGAGGCGCTAAAGCTTAAAACACAAACAAATTCCCTTCCGCATTTATAATGATATTATATATAATATCACAGCAAAATGATATTATTTGCTCAGTATTTTTTACATTTTATATTGCATTAATTATATTTTACTATAATAGATAAAAAGATTCAGAATTAGAACATTGACATATGTATGTTATAATACAGATTGATCAGTCAAATAGATGGCTATTAATAAATAGTAATAATGTTTTCACAAATAGTAGACATAAATATTGTCTGTTTATTTAATTATGTAAATAATAGCCTTCTAGGTATTAATTAATATTAGTAACTAGACGGCTGAACCGCAGCCTAAAATGTACCTTATCATGACTAGCTACAACTTTTTCTACAGTGATGGTACAAATATTGTTTTAATATATGCAGTTTACGAGCACATTACACCTATCTTTTCCCTTTGGTTTCTGGAGTGAGCCCCTGTGTGCAGGGCTAGAAAAGGACATTACGAATAAGAACTAGGCACACAGAGATTCCTTGTAAACCAATGATGGTTTACAAGGAATCTCTATGTTTAATACATTCCATTTCCCAAATTAAATCAATTCACATGGTTACGTTGTTGTGTGATGTGTCATCACCTGTCAAGTGACTACAGTCGTAAAACAAAAAGAACGAGTAACTTTTATAGATGCAATTTCACAAAAATAGACTGCTAGATGTAATTCACACAAATTTAGGTTAAAGCAGGAATCGAGCTCGCGACCCCTTGCATTGCGACTGCTTGACCACTGCGCCACATGCGAAATGTAGGTCGTCAATGACGATACATCCAATCAAATTTAATGAAACTGTCTCTTACTTATTATTCTTTCTAAAACGAGTAAGATGAAGATTTTTTCCCATTGCAGTATAGAAATGGAATGGGGTTAGCGTATCATAGATTAAAAAAACAAAATTAAGCCTAATAAGTTATAAACAAAACATAAATACCACATAATATTTTAGAAATAGTAAATAGTTTTTCTAGAAGAATTTGAAACGGCTTCTTAAAGCTAGTAAAGAGTCGATTAAAGTAAAACGCGTAGATAAGCAAGGCGGTGTCCGCGCGCACTTTCTTCAATCGACCGCGAGAGGGCGCGCCGGCACGCGACCGCTACTCGTGCCGCGCTAGAGATGCGAATGTAAGATATCGATACTACCTACGTTACAAACTTGTAAAATACCTTTAAACATTTTAAACACCTAAATATTGGTTCATCAAAAATATCCTTTTGGGGAAAATAATTCTAAAGATTTATTGTGTATGTTTGTGACCACAATATTATTGGTAGGTATACTATGCAAACATAGCCTACCTTAGTTCTTTCTCTAATTGTTTGTTTACCCTATTGTTAACTGGATAGCGAAGTGTATTTCCTCAAACAATACTTGGTACTTACTCAATTTGATAACTGGGCATCCGTTCACACGTACAATCAAATATCTTGCTGATGATATCTGTTCTTTTCCAGTCGTTTACTACTGTGACCCTCAAAATAAGAGCAAAAATCTAATATGAGCCTTTGAAGTGCTACCAACTAAATTCTAAATATTGACATCCAAGTGTTCTATTTACAAATCAACTAAACTACATATAAATCATATTCCCATCACTAAAGGTTTACAAGTGGCACGAGCTGATAGTATCTAGCAACCGATGATACAAGTAGATTGTTTCACCGGAACACCGAGCACAGATACCGAGAACTATTTACTCGTTATAATACGATTTAATCGTGAGTATCGATTCACGTTTCGAAAGTGCCGCTTTTTGATTTAAATGGAGAAATAAAGTTGCTTAGTCGATTTTGCGATAGTGAGGTGGTGGTCTATGTCACTGTTGAGGTTAGCGGTGCATCGATATTTATGGCGGTCAGGTTTCTTGGATTGGTGAAGGTAGATTAAAAATTATAGTTTATGATGTTCCCGTGGTGTCTGATGTGGGTAGTCTTGTCTAAATTTTGATCTAAGTTTACCCTTTGAAATTTTAACATAAACAAGAGAAGAAAAAAACACAGCATCGGTGCCATTACACAACACTAGTAACATTCACTCACTTATCGTCACATAGTTACTGGAACTCCGTATATGGAATTCCACTGACCCTAATACCCACCAGATATAAAACACTAAGCTAGGGTAGTTAGAAAACTCGGTCCTTTGTACAGTGGACTTAATAGTATTTTACCTTTATTTTACACTTACAAGATTTGTAACTAAATATTTTGATCAAACAACTTCAAAACAAAGAAAGCTTCCTCTCTTATACATTCTGACTAAAGACCATCTTATTTTGGTCACGGCTGTGTTATTAAAAGCTTAGGTACGTTCCAATAAATTATGCTGATATTTTAAATTATTAACATTGTTATTTCGTATGAATGCTAATTTAAGTTCAAGACAAATTATTGTTCACGAGATACAAGTGAATTGATTGTGACAAACTAGATTAACGCGAGGTAAGCTCAAGTTAAAAGTTAGCCATCTCGTGAGACTGTACTTAATCAACACTCTCCACTTAAAAGCTTATAAAAATATTAACAACTACACAAGAGACTCAAGCGTTTCCGCCTATTAAAATGCATCCTTGACTTGTTGCAATGTTTGTATTGATTAACAGTCTGCGCATGAGTAACTTCGTATTTGAATGTTTAACCAAATAGGACTTATGGTATAATCTTGAGTTTATTTCTAAACGTAGCACAACACTAACAGTTGTATAACCAAAAAGAAAAGCAGAGACTTAGTAAACACCTGTATTTTATCAAAAAGTAATTTATTGCCATGAAATGAGCCTTCTCTATACCTAATGTAAAGCTTAAAATCCAAATGGTTAGTAGGTTTAGACATTAACACAGTAAGGCAACCGCAGTTAATAAAACAGAGGCACTTAGAAGCATAGATATTATGTAGGTACAATAAAAGAGCAGAACGAAGAAAATATTTTAAACAAAAGTTAACGAATTGTTTACTTATTCAGCAACTAAGGAGTAAATCAATCGTGGAGTAGTATCCTGCCTATCGTGCCTTTCATCGAATGCAGAAATTGATTATGAAACATGCCCAGTTTTTAGTAATTTCATTTAATAAGGAATATCTCACTACATAATTGTTTTTAACAATTAATAATCCTGATTTCTACTACTCCAATAGAATACCTATATAATAGTCCTACATTGTTCAAATATAGTTCGCATTGTGCAATCAACCAGCTTTACAAGACCTTCCCATACCTTAAGAAAATTTCTTAGAACAATAACATAATGAAGGTCGAGTCAGTTGGTTTACAGCACGCTAAAACATTAGCGACTGGGCGTTTTCTATTCGGTCCGACTTCGGGAATGTTCGGCTTCACTCGGTAGTTTTGGTCCCGCCTACTTGCGGGTGCGCATCGTGCTGTCTCTATTTCTCTCAAGTTGTCGCGTCAGTCTGTCTCGCGCAGTCGTCTCGGCAACACGCCACACCCACAGATCAACGTTAGGCTATTTTCCAATTATTACGTAGGAGCTTTTTGTGCGGAGATGCCAACAATGATAAGCTTTCTTGTAACAGAATGAGTGAAGTAATCGTTGTTTGTAACATAACATTTTGGTTCAAACACATTTTTACTAAAATTATTAGTACAACAATATTAATATTCATTAATTCAGGGTCACTAATTTAAAATACCTTACGATATTTTTTAAACAAAGATTTGTTGAGGTAAAAAAAAAAGTTAAAAGTTCACGTTCAAAAATAAAAAAGTGTATCTTATAAGTTGGGCTTGCTACTTTACTACCATTTTTACGGTCATTCGTAAATACCTGTATTCTAAAGGTAAGTGTCTATCTGTCGCCCATTGACAGGTGTCCATTGGCGTGGCATGGAGTTGCAGGTGTAACTCAAGAGTCACAGAAGCGTTGCTGCCCTTTGAGTCAGAATCAGATTGAGGGTTTAAGCCCGTGTTACCTCACTGACTCGGTAAAAAGCAACGTATATTTATTCTACGTCACCTGAAGGTCGACTGGGAGAGAATGCCTTGTGCATTAAGTTTAAATAAATAAATAAAAATATCGCTACCTACTTCATAGCATAACGTCTTCCATATCACTCTTTGTCTAATGCTTAAGTGCAATAAGAGGTAGGTACGTCCTTCTTGACACTGGCTTACTCGCCTGTTGGTCTAGTGGTTAGCACTCCCAACTGCTGAGCCAGAGGTCGTGGGTTCAAATAATTGTATGATAAATATGATTATTCATTCTAAGTCGGGGTCTTATTTATCCATAGGTAATATAAAGGTCATAAAAATAATGAAAGTGTTAACTTAACCAACTTACCTACCCAAACCTAAATTACAGTGTATTAAAGAAATTTGAAGAATTACGGAGCTACCTTCTTATACTTATTGGTATTTATATAATGAAGCAAAACCTTTAACAAAATTCCTCAGCGCGTCACAAAATAAAACAAAACAGTATCGGTACCGAACCATAAAAAATGAACAAAAAACTAGAATCGCAATTAACGGTATATTCAGTGATAGTTCACATCGGTAGCAGAACCTCCAAGCTATTAAATAACTTTTTTTAACTGACGAGTAAGAAATTAATAACATAAGTGGCGAACTTAATAGGCTCTATTGCTAAGTAAAAGTTAGAAAGCGGACCAGCATTGTTAAAAATGACAATTGATAAAAAAATATACGCCCTGACCTTACTTCTTATTTTGAACGAAAATATAACTAATCGATATCAATACAGATTTATCTAAGTACTATTGTGTATATTATGGAACGCGATTGTTTAAAAGTTAGTAATCACTACAAACTAGATAAAACATTACAGCAGTGCCTTCTATTTTTAGCTTAACGTTGTGATAAATCAAAACTAAATTAAGATATCAAACTAGATATTTCTACTTAGTGTAACCTAAATATTTTAACTTCACATTTAAATTGAGATTGTATTAGGTATTAGATATTAATCTTTGTCCAACTGAAAATATATAGCGAATTCATTACCTCTATTCATATCTAATATTATACTTATCGATGGTTAAAAAAATATTTGAATTAAAATATTATTTAAATAAACAAATCATCAAATATAAATAAGGGTTAGTATAGATAAAAACTAAACATGTTGTGTATCAATACTGTTTGTGATAATGCAAAAACAATGTCCAAAGATATAATATTACTTTAAAAATTGCCATATTAACCAGGATCAATTTATTAATTTAGGACACACCATTAAAAATATATCACTGTCTAACGAAACAAATAAGGCATTCAGATTTTAATAAAAAAATACAGACAACTTTAATAAAATACAAATCTTAAAAGAAATGTACTGACGTTAAAAATTACAAATAACTATTACGTCAAATTGCATTCTAAAATACAAAACGACATACACCAAATATGATGGTGAAAATGATAACATCCAAGATTAAATAACGGAAACGTAAAAATAAAAGAGTTTTAGTTGAGAAATGGCGATGGTCTCAGATTATAATTACGGTAGAACTCACTGTCGGTCACAACTAAAAACAAAAGGTAGGGTTACCAATAAACGAAATACACAAGATTGTAGTATTAGACAATATAAAGTATATTGTCTAATACTACAATCTTGCCTAAAGTAGAAAAATATTTCAACTAAATTCAAATAAGCATTTAGGAATAATTGATAAGCAGTTGTACAAAGGCTATTACAATTTACTCAACACCGTATTGTACATTAACTAACTTTTAGCTTTAACGAATTTACAAATACAGTTTACAAATACACACACATACACAAACAAATTTATAAAATACAATACAATATATTGATACAATTAAAACATATATAATTAAATCAACTAGATATGTATCTTAGACTGTTAGAACTATGAAACAGCTGTAAAATACCTTTATACAATACTAGCCCTTCCCCACAGTTGTGCACGAATTTATGGTCATTACACTACTACTAAGCGTCAAAGTGTCAAGTTATGAACTATACTAATACTCGTAGTACAAAAGTCTTCAAATGAAAAAATCTAAATTGAAAGAGACTACATATCTAACAAAGGTACGACCTACATTTTTCACTTAGTTCATGTTGCTGAAGTACTTCACTTCAGCAACTGCAGCTTTTATTTCAAGTCAAAATTAAAATTCTTTTCATAATATTTTGCAATAGGTAAATTAAATTATCTCTAAAAATGATCGCCAGCCCTACTGAAGCCCTGTGCGTTCCATGCTTTAAACTTAATAGCAATCTTTATAGCGCAATCCGGCCTCCGAATAGTGATGCTATCGGTCGATGTTCGATGTCGATACCATGTTATTACATTGTACAATTGCATATTACGACTTACATGCACAATTGTTCTTTGGCTGGCCTTTTTAATTGCTTTAATTTAAGTTTTTATACATAATTATCGTGTATGTCTATTAAATTATTATGCTGTATAAATCTATTTATTTATTTATTTTATTACTTATATCATTACATATGATGAGTAATTATAATTTGTCATAGATTCACTAAAAGAGTTAATTATGGCTTTGTTCTAAGTTTTCAGCTCTTATTTAGAGTATCCTATGATGCAACTGAAAATCTTTCGATTGATATTAGAAATTGTTGCGAAGTTTTATTTGACACGGTGTGTGCCTAAAATTTTTGCATATTCCAAAGAGAATTTCTGCTATGCATATAATATCCCAAAGCAAAATTACGAGCTAACAAAGAACACTTGAATAACTCAAGCGTTGGATCGTTACGTCGATAAACGTCCATATAATTCTAGCGAGAACGTGCTTGTCACAATTTATCGATACAGTGCATCACTAGCCGGGAGCAAAGGTTCGGCAGAGGGCGCAGGCATCAATTTGCGCGCGGTAGCCGCCGCGGGCGCCGCGCCGCCCCTGTCATTAGCCCCTCTTCCCTCCTTAGCCCCTCGATTTCCCTTCTCGACCTCAGGGGAACATACTTTAACCTTTTTTGCTCCCCTGCAACCTGTTCGGGATGCGGCTGCTGCGCGCGCGCTACGAACACAGTTCATGGCCACGGGCTATACGCAGTATCAGCAAAATAGGGCTGACAACAGTTTAGTTTTAGTGAAAATATAAGATGAAATAATAGAGAAAACCATTATATATGTTGTTTTAAATGTTTTGTTACCCAAATTTTATTTAGGATAATAATAAATGAAATAAAAGCTATTCATTATATGATTGACGGGAATGGTTTCAAACTCTCTTAATATACAAGGTATACAAGGTACACAAGGTATTAAGCTAGACTTGTAATACTAATAAGTGTTAAGGTGTAATTTTAAGAGTTCTTTAAATCTTTTGTAATTTATTTTTTCCAAAAATAATGCGTGTATTATCTATTGAATAGCTTATTATCTTTAGTTCTTTGTTTTAAATATCCGAATTCCTAAATTAGAGAACCTTCCTTTCAACTCTATATAAACTTATAAAGATCTGTTAACATAATATAAAGATATGTATATTACTTTTTATATTGAAGACAACAACGTAAAATCAATTAAAATGTCCCCAGTTACGAGAGCCAACCCTAAACCTCAACCTGTTAAGTGCACGGCGCGCGTAATAACGCAGGTCCGATGTTAGTTATCGTCCACTCCCACAATATGGCTGGCTAAAACAACCACAACTGCTTACGTGATAATAACCAATTTATATTGCCCCAGCTGCCATCGGGAATCTCGATATGACTATGTATAACTAACTACCTTGACAATGTTTTGTGGAAATTGCATTACAAATTAATTCTACACCTGATAGGAACGAAATAATGGTATAAGAGGCAACATAACCTTACTATAACAGCAAAGTCACTAGCTTATAATTTGGGAGAAAAAAATAGCAACCGGGTATGACTTTTTGACACTTATTACAAAGTTATTACACACTAGCTGGTATTTTGTTCGCCTCTTGTGAAATGCTAAGTAAGACTCAAGGGGATTTGAAACATATTATAATTAAAATAATTCAGGTAGGAAAAATTAAAAGTCCTTGATCAAATCCACGTAGTTGACATGTAACTTTTCCATAAATGAAATGAACTACAACACGAGTTTACTGATAAATACTTCTTTATTTTAGATCAGAAAACTGTATTAGAAGCCAGTTTTAAAACGTCTTTATCACCTGATTATAATAATGATAATGATACATAGTGAAGAAAAGAATTTCTTCAGACAAGCTTATCTTGTCAATACATCAAGACGGCACGTAGACGCAAATAAATAAGCACCGTCTACTCTCCTTTGACTTTGAACAGTCAGAGATAAAAAGGTCAAAACGAAAACAGACCCGCGTCTGTTCCCCGAACCAGTAATTTGAGCCACAATTAAACAATTTTCTCGAATATCATTCCGCTTCATTTAAACGAGCGGCGGGTCACTCCTGACCCGGGGGCACAGACATCGAGGTCCCGGACCGATTCCGTGGCTCCTCAAACCCCATTAAACATAAACATGCCTCCAAACCACTTTCCGACGATCTTTCGTTCCACTTTATTTAATTTCGAAACATTAGAACGTGAAGTTTTCTAATCTTACTAGCCGGCGGAATAGTTTCGCATTTGCATAAAATTAAATTTGCTCCCAAGACCAGGATAACGCTAATGGCTATTCAAAAGGAACAAAACGAGCACCGCAAATTGACCTGTCCCTCAACACCGCCCGCGGCCGCCGCGCCGCAGCCTTCGCAGCCGACGACCTGTCGCCGCTAAATAATTCCGTTCCCATCATCTAGCCAGTAGCTATCTCACTTTAATTATTCATAGACTTTTTTATACGCTATCGCTTTTTACCGCTCGACGGCCGGTCGAAGCCTTATAAAATTAAAAAATAAAATAATCGAACGTCGGCGCAATTTAAAAAAGAAATAAGTCGGATGACACGGATCGAACTCCGGGCAAATGTCGCGCGGTAAAAAGTGGTCGAGCGTTGCAGTGAGAGGAGATAAGGGGGACGGGATGTGGTGCGGAGAGGTGCGGGGGCACAGGACGTCACGTAGGCGGCGTGGTTTTTGTCAACGTTCCCGCGGAGATGACAGGTCGCTGGACGCTGTACCGCGACCTGTCTGCGCAAACGGTCTTGATGCATTTAATTTAAACGGACAACACAATTACCACAAAACGCTTGTTCGTAACAAAGTAGACCAGATGTTTGTGCACAGCGAATGCTCGTGGCATCCTTATCCGGTCGAATGGCTATTATTTTAAGTCTTATAACTTGAATTCGTCAGTTGAATACTATAATTAGAGTAATGGACACACACTTGATCTCTGGTATTACGAAGCTTGACATAGTTCCGAGAAACTATAGTGTTACTAGGTAGTAGTTAATGTAGTACCTGCCTATACCTACTATTAAAATAAAAGACTTGAGGACAAGTTATAAAGCGGTGTAACGAAAGTATCAAGACATGTTGAACCTGCAATTAGTGGAGATTGTACAACGACAGGTGCTTTTGCCGGGAATGCGTTTATGTCTAATAATAAACTCGTAAGACCTTGTAATCCACAAATTATTTGGATCGAAAAGTTCATAATCTTAGATTAAGTTTGTTAAAATATATAATAGTCTAAAATTATTTATTGGTTATATCATGACGTATGAAAATAAGGTCTATTAAAATGTATTTCATCACATAAAAGTTTGTCAGCCATTTATACATTATGGTTCATGGTTCAATTATTTATTGGTTATTATAAAATAACGTGCACTCGAATAGTCAAGCTCTATGGTATTTGCGTAAAGGCAGAGGTTATCCTTTAAAAGAACGATGTTTCATTTGATGTAATCAGCATTTCAATAAGCTAAGCAATGTAAATAAAATGTTAGATATTAATATTATATTACGCTTCGAGTTATTGTACCCCTTTTTTTAATGATCGTTTAAATTTAAACGAATTAAAACTGTTTTTTGAATATCGGAATACTTAATACTCGTAGTAGAATATTAAAATAACTCGTGACATGAGTTAATCAGTTAAACCCATGTCACGCATTAAATCCTGAGCTTTGAATATACCCGTGGTAATATATTTATCACTTTTTATTTTATTGCGAATAAACTAAGAAATCTGAATAAAGATCATATTTTTCGCCCCTCGATTAAGAAAATTAGTTTCAACCGTAGAAAAAAAACGCAAACACAAATATTCTTGAGAAGCTATCTTGTAAGCTTGTAAACATAAAGAAATAACTGTCGAGACATTTATTTCCTCACGAGGCTTACAGATAGACTTAAGTAAAAATATCAAAGTGACATATTTTTTCTTTTACAGAATTTCCGTGAGCAAAGAATCGACGGCGCTGGTTTGCCTCTACTCACAGAAGACCACCTCACGGGCTTGTTGCAAATGAAACTGGGCCCAGCACTAAAACTACGAGCAGTTTTAGTTCGACGGCTGGAACCTTGCTCTAATTGCCAAACAACAATCGCCAACAACATAGCCAACAACTTGGTAGCTAACTCATCATCGAGCATGGCTCCAAAAATAAATGGCACAGCGATGAAACCAGAGCCTCGGAGTAACACCACCAGTCCCAGTTAGGACATGTTTTAAATTTAGAATGTATTCTTATTCATATTGTTCCTGTTAAAGAGTTCTTTGATGATATAGAAAGTGAACTATAAAATAAAGTGGTAAATATCTTTCAGCACACAAAAAAGTTACATAGTGTACATCTGTTATAGTATGGATCTGATGAGAAGTGATGATAGCAGCGTAAAAATAAATGTATTAATAAGTAGTTTAAAATCAAGTTTGATAAATTTTATAGAATGGCATGCATGATGGCAGTGAAGAGATGAGGAATATTTTAAGGAAAAAATGTATAATCGATGCGTTCATCGTTCCGTCAAGTCCTTATTGGTATAATAAAACTTTTTGTGATATAGGTATATATTCTATGAAATCAAAGAGCGATACATATGAGACACAAAACTCAAAACCTCGATGTTATTCATTGAAGGGAGAAAAGTGAAACATTTGTAATTTTAACCAGTTATTATAATGTGACCCGTTTCAAAACAATATGTTTAACATTCATAATAATAGGTAGTAGATTAATTTTTATTATAGTAGTCATCTTCCAACATTCGTACGGTCTTCCAGTTCGTAGATTTTGCATTTAGTTACTACATGTAGGATGCTTTAGTATACATAACTACATTATAGTCATAAGTTGTTTGTTTTGTATATAAACGTTTTGCCGTCCAAATGTTTTAAATGAAATACTTGCATAACAAGTATGTTTGTATGTTAATTATTAATTGGTCCGTAAATATGGGGCCGGTCTCGGAAAACGTCAACTATGGCCCTGATTGAGTTTTATGATTATACAAAAATATTTACGTTATTTACAACGAAGTCGATATCGGTGCTAAGACCCTGTGAAACTTAAATATTATTGTTTATATAGCCTTTTTTGTAAAAATATATTGCTTAAATAAATCGAGGCTAATAATTATATCGACAGGGTTACAAAGTTTAAAAGTTTGTATATAAATAAAGATATACAATAGTTTTATAGATGTATATATACGTGCAAATATACATAGTAGCACCTACATACACCACACCTGAAGAAAGCTCAGTTAACCGTTTTGCAGATAATGTTTGTAGTATAATGTTATCTATTTAGTTGTATAAACTTAACTTCACAGTGAGCATAATATCCTGTTTGTAATTATTTTTCTCAATAATAAATGTGTTATGGCGACTGAATTGAGCATAACTGACAAAAAATATATATAGGCACAATATCCTGTTGTATTTACTTTAATTTCAAAGCACATATACTCGTGTTTATTTCAAAATGCATTGTGGCTATTTAAAAATGCCGTTTATGCTGAATATTATTTCATTGTCAGTTAAGCGTTGACGTCACGAATAAACAGCCTTATTATACAATATTATCAATTATCTTATTATTTAATGTACTTTCAAGACATAACAGCATCGTCGATTGAAAAATAATAAGGCTTCGGTTCGGTTACAAGTATTCGTTTATAATAAAACTAGGTAGTGTTATCTGCAATTGTAAAAGAAGTGTTTTTTCCTGTGGTAATCTCCTTAATTGCCAAAATAGTATGTTAAATAAACAATACACGTATTTAGTAGATAAAGCAGGTTACTGGAAATTTCCACTTACATCCATAGTATTCCTTACTATAACGCGGTGTAATGTTGTCAAATTGTAAATATATTTTCTATACTATTTTTTTTGTCTTTGAATATGTCTCTCTGGTTTAAATGATTATTTCGAGAGTTTGTAACATGAAAAAATTATCTAACTTGAATACGGCTTTATAACCTCTCTCTTACTAAAAACATCATGGCCAAATATTTGTACTTAACTAAATTGTTTGGCTTAGGGATGCATCATATAAAGTTGCTGATTTAAGTAAGCCTAAAAATATTTTACCAGCCGTTAACGTTAACCTTCAAAGGGTTACTGAACATAGGTAAAATACATTTTGTAATAGGAATAACATTTTATAACAATAACATGAATATTATAAAGCTAATCACGATTAGCTTTAAATCAAATCAGCAACATTTATTGATAACATCCGTGATTTTTGACATGGTTTTTGAACGCTGTAAAGTTTAAACAATTGTTTTAAATGGGTTGTAAAGTCGGAAATTTTACTCCATCGCTTATATCAATACGAATGTAGAAAGCGATGCGGAAACCTCTTCTCAAGTAATAGAGGATACATTAATATTTTGATATGATAATGATTGAAAAAAAATGTTGTGTAAAAATATTACTCGTCATATAAAGTCCTGAGAACAAAGATTAGGTCACAAGTGGCCTTATCTATACATAAAACTATTATAATCTATATGTTATCAAATCCAAGGTGCTATTTTGGTTAGATCAATAAACACTGTGCCTTAACGGTCTTCCTTTAAATTAGAATTATAATACATATTTTTTATAATAATGATAACATATTCAGAGTATTACGGTTCGACGCTTTAAATTGGACGATAATAATACAATTATAATAATAGATTCTGAATGCTTGACGTATTATTGTTTATAAGTGTTATTATAACAGAACTATACAGGGTTCCTTTTTTGTCTTATATGTATTTTCTGAACGGTATATGCTTTTACTGACAATAATTGGCGTGTTCTTACTCGTTGATTACCGAGACATTCTAGGTCTTCATAGAAATATCGGTGTTTACGAGTCTATTCTGGGATGTACTTTATATTTTAATTTCACGCTCTAAACATTGGTCACGGAAAAGTACGTATTTCTAATCGTTACATAAATATTAGGCTTATTTGTCATCGAATCGAATTCAATCGAATAATTGAATTTTTTCACGTAGGTACACATGTACGGTTGCGTTCATAAGTCCAGTACTACTCTTACGAAGTTAATTCCAAAGTAACTTTTTGAGAGTTTATGGAATATGATTTTAATAAGTGTAGTATTGAAATGAACGTCGAAGAATAACAATATTCAATATTTTTAACTAGTAGGTAGTCACCCAAAGTCACTGAACAATACGAATTTACTGACATAGATTGAACAATAAATATAGGACATAATACGAATTGACAAAATTTCTAACTTAGATTAGTGAACTTAGCTAAGTCGGCCACACACGCTAGGGTTTACCGTTTACCCATTGCTCCGTGGTAGGCTTACGGAGCAATGGGCCTGTGCCTGGTTTAGATGTGCCTGTAAAGGCAAACCTGCACAGGTAGACCTCTTCGGTAAACCGTAGCGTGTTTGGCTCAAACCGTCACCTTTCGTGTTCAGTGATTAATCTCTCAGTCTGAGCGAGGTAATCGTGCTATCCTGCTACTGGTTCTAAAGTATTGAATTTTGAAAACGATGCAAAAGTATCGCTTCCATTTCAGTGAACATGACGGTGGGACTGCACCTATGACCGTTGACTGTACATGGCAAAATTCATATTGTGTACCTTTCAAAATGCCATTAAATTGAAAGTTTCATGTTAGAATCATTATTATTCTCTATGATAATGCAAGAGTACGGTCAAGTTTAGATGAACTCAATGTAAATTAAATAAGTCACAGAGATAGTTCAAAAAATTTGAAGATCTAAAAGCAACCCTGAATAGCTTTGATTACAGCTTTTATTACGTAACTAATGTCGTAATGGTCCAGTGACTTATGAGTTATGATAGTGTGTGTAAATTTGTACCTATAATTATTCTTTATTAAGTACCTACTATACAAAAATAATGATAAATGATTTAAACGAGTTAGTTTTCTACTTTACAAGAATGGTTTTCGTTCATATAGTTTCAATATTTGCAAGCATGTTTGCGAATTAAATAAAACAAGACTTGGTTTATTATTATTTTTAATGTATAATTATTGTGTATAACAAGGGTTTTAGTCACTTTGTTAGTTTCCTTGCGAACATTGTACTTAAAGAATTAGCTTGTTTAGCCGATCGTTCGATCTGCCGACGTTTTACAGCGGTTTCGCACTACTTCCTATCCGAATCCGATCCGAACCCGTAAATATACGGAACTAGAAATCTCGGGGGGTGAATTCGAATATTGCTTTTTTGCACTAGCTCCGATTTCTAAATTTAATATAGGGGCCACTTTTTAGCATATGTCATTTTACGCGGAGTTTTCACATCATCGATCATGAGTCCTTTCAATCGCCGTCAACTTCTGACATTGTACGTACGAACGACACAAAAGAAGTAAAGAATTTTGGGTGCGTTGGGTGGGCTACTTTGTTCCGTCAATAATTTTGTCCGGAATGGAGATTCACGCATAACGGCAAGAAATCAGATGACGGAAGTCGGATCTAGTGTGTAATCTATCATAGAAATAGTTCTACGACTACTTCGGACCGAATTTTCACGGGTCCGGATCGGATTCTGATCGGACGTAGTGCGAAGTCGCTTTTACGATTAATTTATATGAAGAGAAATAAAGGCGACAATTTAATGAAACTAATTTATTGTTTTATTTGTTTCTAAATTATGCATTTTGGCGGACACAACTGGATAAAACGAAAGCAAAGTATTTATTTTACCTAATGGTATTCCAGATACCTTCAATATCAATAGGAATTAGCCACTGAAATACCTATAGTCCCACTCCCCCCATAAGTATTTCAGAGGCTAATACATTAGTGCAGTTATAAAGCATCAGTAAGGACAATGATCCATTACTATCCTTACTGGAACTACTATGAAAGAAGTGGAAATTAACAGTTCTGTCCTAAAAAATAAATGCATTTAGACAACTTCAAGCTTTTTAAGTCAACGTTCATCAACAATGTCACAAGTATTGTGATTTTGATTAGACCTTAAAACTTGTATGCCCATACCAGTTTTAACTTTTATCTCCTCTTTATGATCAATCATTATTTCAAACCAGCTTGATTGCATTGAACCGTATCATATCATTTTAATATTAAATAACCGGTTGCAACTAATACGTAACTATAAGATACATTTGCATATAACCCCTTTTTAACCAACATCAAAAATGAGGATGTTCTCATTCTACTCTTACTATTTGTGCTTGCTATATGTAACGTTTCCTTATTTCTAAAGCAAATTAAAAGTACTTTTATTGGATTAGTTGTACCTACAAGATTTGGCTCATTAAATTCAACTTTTAAAAGGTAGAAAATTAAGCGATGATTAATACGTCTCAATAAAACTACCTGGATTTAGTAATCCCTAAACCGTAAATATAGAACTGAGAAGGACTGTTTAAGGATATTTAAAAATTAAGAAAGAATTTAAACATCATACATGACAACACTCATTCATTCATCAGTACGGGTTTTGGAGTGTTAGATTCAAGATGTTGCATTTCTTTAAAATGCCCATGAGTATCTTTTCTAAAATAAAGTTTGAGCGGTCTTTTCAACATGGTAAGACTATATGTCAATTTGATCAAAGATGATGTACCTAGTGGAACTTTTCTTAGAATGAGCTGATGCTGCACCGGTAAGTTTATCTTATAAGCTACCCTCCATTTTGGGTATCTGGTTGGGTGTTTCTTGTATCTGGATATAAGAAATCGCCAACCAGAATGAATACTCATCTACTTTCCTGGGAAAGATGATGAAAAAAAATGAAATGCCGTTAACTTTGATAGGTAACAACTCACTTAGCTTTGATCACGTTGATAGCAAGTTTTAAGTAACAACATGATTGTTTTACAAGTATACCAGGTATATTATACAAATAACTATATATACATGTGCTTAATTTATATACACAATTTCAATGAAAGTCTGAATTTCCCTAAACAAAAAACCAACGCATTTTATTTTCATACTAAGGCGTCAAACGAGGGCTACGTCTAGTAAACGTCAACCGGCCGAGCCGTTTGCGACAAGTAAATCCTGTTCAGGTTAGGTTAGTAATGTTCCATATGTTAGTTGCTTTTATATCTGACAGACAAATTATTCTCAATATTGAAGTGGTTTTTTTGATGAAATATTTGTTTTTATTTTACCTCCCAAATCAAGTATAGTACAAGGCCAAAGTTGACAAACAAAATCCCTTAATTCCTGTGACACCACTATCCAGGGGGCAAGTGGAAAGGTTGGATATGTCAGAGCAAAGAAATTTACTTTTAAATACTTTTATTAAAATTGATTATAAAAAATATTTGAATCTAAGTAATACAAGACTACTTGCTAGGTTTTTTTTAAATCTATACATATTATATTCATATAAAATCTAATATTTTTTCTCTATCCGTTATTTGAAACTGTATGATTGTCTGAAATATAGCTTTATTAAATTATTATCAACGTGAAACTAGTGATTAGGTCACAGTTCTCTTGTATATAAAAATAAGACGATTATAAATACTACTTTAAACTATTAACAAATCTTATTTTCTTAGTTATAACAAACACAATACCTAAATGTATATTTATACCTCGTATTACCTAGCTACATCTAACACAGTGAATACTCATTTAAAACAGTGATATTTTCACAACAAAAATACGAAAAGTTCAATAAAGCGATGCCTGCAATGAGGATAACATTTTTCGTTTTCCATGAACCCATCTCTTTAAGTGGGCTCAATGTTTAATGGCCGTCGGTTTCACAGTTTCTGGGATTAGTTTCTGTACTAAAAGACAGTATCACATGTCATTTGGTGACCTCGGTTTAGCCCAACTTACAAAACTATTTACGAATTTATTTATTTTTATATATATATACATATATTCACAACGGTTTCTCTCAACTGAAGAAAGATTATTTAAATATAATAGAATCGAAAATATTCAACCATCAAAGTTTTACAGGACTAAACTGGTTTCATGAAAAACATATTATTACTTACCTTAGGTTACCACTTCTACTAACAATATTCAAACATTCAAAGTAAAAATAAATTAAAGAATTAAAAAGGTATTTCTTAAACGAGTTTGCAAACCGTTACTATTCGAACCTAACATAATAATAAATTAAACGTTATAGTTTTAATGCAAAGGTTCCCGCTCGTGGTCTTCTTTCTCCTGGACTAGTGCGAAGTTTCTCTCGAGGTGATGAGCTTTCTTCACCTTGTACTCCATTACCTCAATCGTGGTGTACCCAATGAATCCAAGCAGTAAGAATCCCAGGAGAATATAAACTCTAAGACAAAAAAATTAAAATGTATTGTATATATGTTGAAGGAGAACCACAATTGAATTCTTATGTTAGCGGGAGCCTTAACATAAACTGGAGATAACTCAATAATAAATTAATATTTTTATTGTCACATTCCATAGTCCATAATTCACGTAGGTAGAAAAATATCTAAACTAATCTGAACTGAGATGGGAGCGAGACGGAAAAATGTGTAACAATACTTTTCCGATACTTCTCGTCCCAGATCATTCAGTGTTCAATGTATCATTATTTATTTTATACATAATAAATATGTTTTATCATATTTTTTTCAATTTAACTTGATAGTTTTTATGTAAAGAATAGTTTTATTTAACATTTTTTCTAAGTCGCCTTATCAGCAACAATTTGGCTTTTTTAAACTATTTCTTTTTTTGATTTGTTATCACGAAAAATCAAATCAATGGGTATTTTGATTTTTTTCTGACACAATTAAAACTTCTGCTCTTTTACCCACTACACTAGTTTTACTCTTTTATGGTGGGTGCATAAAAGAAGTAAAACTCAAGCAAATCTATTGACAAATATGAAATTATGTTAGATGTAACGCACGAGAATATTCTTGTAGTAGTCTATTTCTAATAAAAACTTGGAACTTGGAAACTTGGAAACCTTCTTGGGCTTTGTTAAGGTTGATTTTCTCTAACGTAAGTTCCTTACTGACCTAGTCCTGACGCATAAGTAAGGCGCTGTGGCGTAAGAGAGCACACTCCCGGTCGCCTCCCACAGCCGGAAATTTGAGTACGCAGCTTCTTCGTTACCGGGAAACAGGATCCCTGATAGTGCTGCAAATTATATTAAAATATTTCCATAAACAAATTTAACCCTAGTGAAGGTTTTGAGAACACTATAACAGGACAATCAAACAGAACAACGAAAAAATATTTACACCATCTTTATATTATAAGAATAAAATAAAAGTATATGTTTACAGAAAATAGATCTAATAAACACACGATAATAAAGAAATTAAGTTAACAATGTTAAAATATGTAAGTAATATTAGGTATATTTTAGCGTTTGAGACTACTAGCGCCATCTATCGACAATTTTGAATACCTATAGTGAAGTCGTAGAGTTTGAAAAGAATTAAAACGTAATTTTGTGAGTTTTATTGATTTTATTTGTATAGAAACCCATTTTTAGTACTGAGCAACTTGTTTTGTAAAGTTTTGATAACATATTTACCATTTACTTGCACAAGCCATACGGCATCCGCAGTTCCCCAAATTGCTGCGAGAGCATAGAACACCAGCCATTGGTTAGGATCGGGACGCCAGGACAGTAAAGCTATCAGAAGACATAAGTTCAGCAACTGAAAGATAAGTTATACAAATTGTTTTCTTACTCATTAAAATGACTCCAGGAAATAAGCTGCAAAAGGAACTTAATACGTTGAATAAATATTATTTAGAGGACTGTTCCTTTTATGTCTTTAATTGTTATGATTTACAAAACACTTTAATTAAGGTTTATTTTATTATAATATAAGAAAAAGGAAGAATCATTAGTAATTTAAGCATTTTTATTGTTTAAATTAATTTTATATATATATTATATAATACAGTAGGTGGATATATATCTCAGGTCTATATCCCAGGTAGATAGAAGTTTAAAATCACCCACTTTTCGCAATTAAACCTATTTCATTTTTAGTCATGTGTTAGGGGCAATCCTATTGCACCAGGGATTTCCTTTCTAGGGTATACCTGGTTCCCCGGCTATTAGTACCCGAGACGGCGTACGGTTTTAGTCGGTTCGAGTCCGACATGCCACCGACAGGTGGTATCCGAGGGGATTTCCGCACGGAAAAAAAAAGGGGCAATCCTATCACTAACTTAATAAATAAAAAAAGAATAACTTTCACAATTGTAGGACATAGACCTGGAATTGTTTTATTAGGTTTTCCAAATTATCTATTTAAGGAAATAATTTACATAATCTGGTTGTACTATGTTTTGTGTAGGAGGGCCAAAAGGTGGCGTGATATTATGTTGGATTCGAACCAACTAATAACACACAGTTTTCCGGCATCGGATCTTATTTTCGGTTTTGAGTATTACCACACTATCTAATATATAAATATCTCATGTCACGATGTAAATTTGTTTCTTTTTTTGTAAATTTGGTAGGTATGAGAATAGGTCATAGTATTTTTCACCCTCCTACCCTCACTCCTAAGACACAGTCAAGTTGCGCGGATCAACCAGTATTTTGATATAATACACATTTCTGAAACGTCATAGGACAGAAATATGAAAATTATTAAAACAAATCTTTTTTTAGTAACATTACGAAATATTTGTTCACGTTTGTTTATTTGTACAAAAAAAAAAAACAAAGTATTTTCATTAAACGCCTACTTAAGGAAACTGAGCAATGTAACTTACCAGCGCGGTGACCATAACTGGAAACCTTCCTGTGACCTTGACGAGAGTACCAGCGACCGGCGCCGCAAGTGCATTGAACACACCAAAGCAGATCATCACAAAGCCGATGTTGCTGATACCGTACGCGCAACCAATGAACGCCTGTTGATAATAATGCAGCAATATTACTGCAGCAATAATGCAGCAATAGAACAGCATCCATGAATGGTAAATTTTAACACAACAATAAAATAACAACTTATAACACTCATACGCATAGCCCGTATTATGGCCAACAGCGCCATATAACCACCATATTAAAATACTAATACATCAGCGGATACGTACACAGTAGGTAATCGCCTCCAGATGGTTACGACCATAAGTACTGTATCAATGTAAAACCTGAAAGTTATTTAAGCCGCGAAATTTTTAAAATTGCAAATATTGCTCAAAAGTTTTAGCTTCTATACATGAAATAAAGTTAAATTTTTTATTGAAAATGCGTACCAAGGTTATGTACTTTTAACGTTTTTTTTTATGTTAGAGGGGGCAGACGAGCGGACGGGTCACCTGATGGATAGTGACCATCGCCGCCCATAAACGTCTGCAACTCAGGAGTCACAAACGCGTTGCCGGCCTTTTAGGAAGGAGTTCGCTCTTTTGGACGGAATTTAAAAATATCTTTATTTGATTGCTCAATTCTAGAATAAGGTTATACGAGGCATGCCTTTTAAGTTTTGTGAAAAAACACAACTAGAACCTTATAGTACTTTTTATTGTTTATCAAAGTATTCACCACGTAGCTTAATACACTTTTCCATTCGCTCAAACCAGTTATTATAATATTTATTCCACTCTAAAGTGGGGGTGTTCAAAATGACTGACTTGAAAGAGTCGACTGCTTCTTCACCGGACTGAAACCTATAACCACGAAGACTTTTCTTAATTTTAGGAAATGTAAAAAATCGTTAGGGCTTAGGTCAGGACTGTATGGAGGATGGTCAAGAATTTCTACTTTTTCCTGCTTCAAATACTCAATCGTTTGACGAGCGCTGTGTGAACTTGCGTTGTCGTGGTGCAGGATGATGCGTCACTTTGAGTTAGATTTTCGAAGTTCGGCGATTACTGTGGTATACCACTCTGCGTTAACCGTTGCACTATCTTCAAGAGCAATAGTCCCAACATGGCCGGTTTTTTCAACGAACGTGGCCACCATCTTCTTTGAAGTGCTTCGAGAACGAACAACTTTAGTCGGCTTTGGCTCGTCTTGAAAGACCCAGATTGTAGATTGTTGTTTGGTATCAGGATCGTAGGCATAGATCCAAGATTCGTCACCACTGATGATGTCGTAGACGTGATTTGACTCTCCTCGGTTGAACCTTTGCAGAGCTTTCTTACACCATCTGACGCGGGCCGCCTTGTGATCGTCGGAAAGCAGATGCGGTATCCAACGGCAAACTAGCTTTCTCACACCAAGCGCTTCATGCAATATCTTCTGAATGGTTGTCCCTGAGATGCATAATAGAGCCTCTATCTCTCGATACGTCACATGACGATCTTCGAAAATTAGTTGTCTCACAGCAATGATGTTATCTTCAGTGAAGGCGGATTTTGGGCGTCCTTCGCGAGATTTGTGACTAACACTAGTATGTTCACGCTGGAATTCTAAATACCAGCGTTCGACAGTCCGCAAAAATTGGACTACATCACTGAATACAGATGTTAGCTCTTCAAAACACTGAAGCCGTGTCAGGCCTCTTCTAAAGTTGTAGAAAATTATTGCACGAACATTTTCCTTAGAAAGATTCATTTTCGTACGTAACCTGACAGGTTCCAATCGACCCTGTGACTAAACAATAGCATTAATCCTAATACTTTCAACTGTTTTGAGATTCAAAATTTAAACACATTCGAATATAGAATAATTCCAAATTCAAAATTGCCTGGAAATATGGAAACGACAGAACTTAAAAGGCATGCCTAATAGGTCAACATTATCCTGCGACCCTGAGTAGTTTTATTTTTTAGAATGTTGGATATTTACTCAATTAAGCATATTAGTATAATATATTAGTAATCGCATCTATATAGGAATAAAAAGTTCAGAGTAATATTAACAGTTATAAAAGAAATGCAGTTTTATTCAAATGTCGTACTCGGGCTACCCTGAACATTATCGGAATAATATTTTAGGACATCTTACACACAACGCCATCTAGTTTCAAACTAAGCAGAGCTTTTATTATGAAATCTAGATTGACTGATAGAATACTTATATACTTTTTGTAAATACCTACATACTAGTATTATACATAGAAAACACCCATTGCACAGATATTTGCAGATCATACAAACATTTGGTCCGACCCGGGAATCGAACCCGAGACCTCAGCACAGCAGTCGCATACGCTATTAGTATACTATATATATATATTATATTATTATTTTTTATTGACTATCTATACTAATATTTTAAAAAGGTAAAGTTGGTGAGTTAGTATGTTCGGAGTAATCTACGCAAGTACTGATCAAATTTTGAAAATTTGAAAATTTCACTTTTAGAAAAGTATATTAACCATAACTGCTATAGACTACTTTTTATTTTGCTGAATATTATTTATAATAATTAATCATAAAAAATCTAATTGAAGTCGGCAAAAATACTACTCGTATAACATCGCAAGCGCGGCCTGAACGGTTTGAAATAAAGGAATAAAATCTAAGACAAAAACATTCAAGCAAGCTTGCGACACCATATACCTAAGATTAATATCTCACCCTAAAAGATGGTTTTTGTTAAAAGTAAAATAAATTTTATAAGATTAACAAGATTAAGTTTAGATACATGTTTTCACGTATAATTTACAAATTCTTATAAAACATGGACATTTCCTGAAGATAAAGTGTTTTTTTCAGCATGTTAATTGATGGAGTTGGTCAGAACATAATGAATATTAAAAACAATAAGCCGGTCAAATTATGGCGTTGTCGCTAAATAGTAGGCGGGGCTCAACAGTAAGAGGCGCCGAAAGAACAGCCTTACTAAAATGTGTTGAACAGTTTAAACGTTAAACAAACAAATATTGCACACGTGCGAAGCCGGGTTATGTAACTTATGTAAACATACCTAAGTACCTACTTACTTATCAAATTGCTTCTAACACTCTAATTTACAATGGTAGTAGTATTTTAATGGGAGTGTCGATACTATGAAAGGAAGTATTTAATTCACTTGATTTTTTCGTTTGTATATTGTTTTTGTATTATGTTATTTACATAGATAATATTATAATATATTCTAATTCAACTAAACAACCAGAAAATATAGTGCATAGAAATACTATTATTATCGTATCGAATTGAGTTAGACTATAGCTAAGTATTTAATTATGATTATGTAAATATGTATGTATGGTGTAGTAGATATAACAAATTTTTGAGTTAAATATGCACCTATACATTCAGTCAAAAAAGTATCGGGAATGAGTGATTTGTTTATGGTTTCAAATTCAATTTTTTTTTTGTTGTTAGATTGGCACAACTGTTTTCCATTTTGGCGCGGTTTTTCCAGTTTGAGTTGCATCTGTTATTTATATTACATACAGTGCTGTTTTTTGTTATACCATATCTAGTATGTATTGCGAATTTCATAATGGACAAAAACATCGAACAAAGAGTATGTCTTAAATTTTGCATCGCCAATGGAATTTTGTGTTCAGAGTCACTGAAAATGTTACAGAAGGCTTACGGTGAATCGACTTTATCAAAAACACGTGCTTATGAGTGGTACAAAGAGTTCAAAAGCGGTCGAGATGTGATGGAAGATTTGCCTCGCTCTGGTAGGCCATCAACGTCTGCAACTGAAGTTAACATCGCAAATGTGAAGGAAGTACTCATTTAACTTTGAGAGAGATAGCCGCCGAATTTTCTGTATCTCACGAGTCGATCCGTACCATTTTAACTAATCATTTGGGTATGAAACATGTTACCGCTCGGCTAGTTCCAAACGACCTGAATTTTCTCCAAAAACTCAATCGTCCCTGAGGACATGCTAGAACGAGTCAATTCCGACCCAACATTCATGAAACGCATTGTCACTGGTGACGAAACGTAGGTATATGAGTTTGACATGCAAACTAGTCAACAAGCTTCGGAGTGGCGCCTTCCAACTGAACCGAAACAAAAAAACTACCCCAAAGGCGATCAAAAGTCAATGTCATGTTGACTGTTTTCTTTGACTATCGTGGTGTTGTGCACTCGGAATTCTTGCCGGAAGGTCAAACGGTAAATAAATAATTTGAGCGTTATGCGGCATTTAAGAGAGCAAATTCGACGAAAAAGGCCAGATTTGTGAAAAGAAAATTCTTGGATTTTGCACCGCGATAATGCGCCTTCGCACAAGGCCATCATTGCGAACGAATTTTTGACCAAACACTCAACAAATACCATCGAGCAACCACCATTTTCACCAGATATGGCTCCAGCTTCTTTTTCCTAAACTCAAATTACCACTTCGTGGCACCCGTTTTCAAACTGAACTCAATTCCGGAAACAGCGGAAAAATGTTTTGATGATTGGATTATTCGTTGGCGTAAGACACACTCTGAAGGAGCATACTTTGGTGATAAAATTTATTTGGATGAATAACAAACATTTTGTGTATTATTAATCTTTTCCCGGTACTTTCTTGACAGAGTAGTACATAGGTAATTCAACAATTATAAATCATGTAACGCGAAAGTTTGAAGGTGCGAAAATCTAAGTACCTACGTATATTCATTTTTACAATCAAATTGGAGATTTTGATTCGTCATAGACACGTTTATTTAGTATCCAAGAGGCATAAAGGACTTTTATAATAATAATAATATTTGCCTACATCAGACACACAACGCCATCTAGTTTCAAACTAAGCTAAGTCTGTACAACGAAAGCTTTAATGACTGATAGAATACTTATATACTTTTTTGTAAATACATACATATTATAAATAGAAACACCCAGAAGACCATATTAACATTTGGTCCAACCCAGGAATCGAACCAGAGACCTCAGCACAGCACTCGCATACGCTACCACTGCACTACTGAGGCAGTCAATACTTATGCATCTGTAACCCTAAACCTAATAAAATAATACTACGTATTTTCCCTTTATTACATAGCAGTCATACACATATATTAGTTTCTTTACCTTAAATTATCATTTACAGAACCTGATTAACTGTTATTGTAATTAATGAAAGGTCTTGTCTTAAAATAGCATCTGTTGCATCGTTTAAGAATATTTTTGAATAAATATTTTACGATACACTTAAACAAAGACTAGGGAAGTAGGATCATCTTTATCGACGCTGAATTCTAATCTACTCTTGACATTTGCAATTTAGTCCAAAATTATGTGATTTAATTTCAGATAGTAAGTTTTAATTTGCATTTCCATTGATTTGATTAATTAACTTAGCGAAGAACCATCTGTGCTTTGGTTTTTTATAACTTGACGACTAAATGTATTTTAATGGCATAATGTTTGTCGATTGCAGGTCTTTGGAGAATGAGATAGTTTTTTTCTTTAACTTCTGGTCAACACTATCACATCAAATGATATTTCCTAAACAGAATTTCCTCTACCGGTACATTAA
Organism: Arctia plantaginis; assembly: GCA_902825455.1. Classification (NCBI taxonomy): domain Eukaryota; kingdom Metazoa; phylum Arthropoda; class Insecta; order Lepidoptera; family Erebidae; genus Arctia; species Arctia plantaginis. The sequence goes on along the minus strand of CADEBD010000276.1, from coordinate 557,738 downwards.
ATAAATGTAAAGGTCGGGTTTTATAGCCACACACAATATTTTTAAAGAAATATCTATTGTTTATGTTTCATTATTTTTTGAGCATTGTTAGGATATTTTGTTTATTTTAATTTGCATTATAAGAAATTTACTAAAGAAACACCGTGTTATTAATTTGTGACCGCAATGCCAAAGCGGCCGGCGAACCATCCTGCCGCGAAGACACTACGCACCTTTAATAAAAAACTGAATTAATTCAAAATTTACGTTTTTCGAGTTTTCAACAAATACCAAATCAACTTCATCAGTAGAACACGAACAATCTAACAGCCGACTCGATACCATGAAAATGGCAAAGATAAGAGATCGTCGTTCTCTTTTTGACCAACTCGCACGTACATGAATGTCAAACTTTAAATGCGATTTCCCACAATATTGAAATTCTAAGTTAATTCAGTTTATGAATAAAGGTGCGACTATACCTTTAACCCCAGTCGAGTCAGAAATTGCTAAATATTTCCCAAAATAACGTAACGTGACAAGTACATTTAACTAAATGCACGATATACAAGACATTCAGAAATGTATCTCACTGGTATATATATGGTACTAATAATTAATTATATGACTTTACTTACTTGAGTGAAATCAGCAGCCATAAAAGCTTGCTCAGCTCCGATGTATCCAATAACGGGCAGCAGTAACAGCTGATACTTGTGTCTCAGTTGCTTTAGTGTCACCGCCAGTAGGCGGACTCCTGACTTTCCCTGGCATTTTGTTTTACGACCTGCCGTGTATCTGAAATAGCGTTTGTTCGACTTTTTTCAAGGATCAAGGAAAATTTTAAGGAATTTTATAGGTTATTATCAACAATCATAAGCAAATCCTTATACGTGAGTGAAACTGCCGGGAAACTGCTACTAAAAACATTTTTGTCTTCTTCTTATGCTATGCAATAGTAGACAGTAAGTTTGGAGGTAATTTAATTCTATTATAGACAGATGTCTGGAGTAAATTTTGTAATGTGTTAAGTAAATAATCCAACTTAAAATTAATAGTCTCTGTATTCCTAGGATTATACTTATGCTCTTTATAATTTTAACATTAACAGTTTTAGAGTAGTTTTTAAAATATATCCCTTAACTAAGTGTACCTAAATTTTCAAATATAGGATAGAGTTTGCAGTTGTAAGGTATCCTATACATTCATACTCCAAACTCTTTAACTACAATGTTAAGTTTGTTCTAGAGATGTCTAGTTCTAGTTTTATATTCAGTACCGAGCACCCTGCTATTATTACTGTTCTCCTCAGAACTACTTGGAAACTCAATTAATAAATTTCATACCTGGTGAGAGAGTCAACGCCGAACGCAACGAGAATGACCGCAGCTGCCATACACGCTAGGAATGTGCCAGCTATAACTTTGATCTTTAGATCTGATGGGGGCTCAAGATTTGCATTCTCCTGCAGTACAGAATTACAAGATATTAAAAAAAGTAATTTCCGTGACGCTGACGGATTAATAATACAGAGTGCCATCACTGTACATCCCGTGAGTGTCGTGAGAACCGACTAAGGGAGAAAACTATGCAGGATAACATCACTGCAAAGAAAAGGAAAACTTGAAACAAACCCTTTTTGTTTTTTTTTACGTGTGGAAACCCCCTCGGACCGTCACCCCACCGAGGTTTGCGGCGGGGCGGTGTGTGGGAATCGAACCGACTAAAATTACACGGTGTACCACTTTGCGCCTGAGATAGGAGGGGTCTGCGAACAACTGATATTAACAATTTTTGGGTAAACTCTCGATTTAGGCGACCTCCGTCACACGCGGACGTCGCCCCCTCGCGGCTGGCCACTATAGCGGATGCAGGAGAAAACCCGCAATGCATGCAATCGCAGTGGTAACAGGCGGGACTCAATACCCTCTTAGTGACCGAGTGCAGGTACTTCCCAAAGCAGCCGTGCCCGGACAGGACCTGCGTGAGTCGGAAGGAAAACTTGAAACAAACCCTAAACCAACCCATCTGGCTAGGCAGTAGACCAAAACCTCCCTTCTAAAGAGAGACCTATAGAGTCCAGCAATGGACTATTAGAGGCTCTTGGTGATGGTGATGAAATAAGTCTGGTTGCTTTACGCCAAAAGGTACAACTTGACGCCAACTTATCCAACACCATCCAAATTTTTACACATATTTAAATTTTTATGCATACATGTAGGTTATTTCCATTGCAGAAGTTAATACCACATGTGGCTCCAAAATCTATGGTTGGATGTGGACTTGTATTATTGGTGAATACCGCAGCAACACTCGATGAGGTCTCGTTAGTAAGTCGTGGCTCATCACCGATTGACGATGATAAAACTGTAAAATCACACACTCTTTAGATTTGAAGGACAGGTGAAAAAAAGGGATTATTAAAAGGGTTAGGAGGTTTTCTGCGTAAGTTATAATACAATATAATATAAAAAGTTTAGACTTACAATGTCAATTTTTTGTATGTTTCATATTCTGTAATTAATCTTTACAATACCCACATAACACCCTTTTATTTCAATAATATTTTTTAGAGAGGTATTAGCATTTTTAGCATTAGGAATATATACTGTGTCGTGGAGGACTTTACAAACATGTATGAAACGAACACAAATAACACCCAGACTCAAAAGAACAATTTGTGGATTATACAAAGTGTTGTCCCATGTGGGGATCGAACCCGCAACACTTAGCACAGTAAGAAGCGACGAGGTGACCGCTCAAACCCCTAAGCCATGGTATAATGACAGTCTTCAGTCTTTTTTAACCCATAAATAGGATACTTGCAGTGATTGACGATGTCAATTGCAGTCGATGACGTGTTGATCTAGTGATAAGGGATCCTGATGGTTGTAACTTCTATTCCCATCCAGGGCACTTGTTCTTTGTATGGGTGTAAATTATAAAAACATTTTAAAACTATTTTAGTGGAACCTAAAATGGACGCTATGCAATTGATTGTAACACACAAAGTATTTAAAAGGTATATAAAAAGCTGTAGATATTAATACTAACTTTAATAGTTATAACTCATAATCTAATAATGTTAATTACATTAGGTTAGAACATAGAGATTCATAGTCTTGAAAAAATTTAACACCTTTTAGAACCTGTGTTCACACAAGATTCGAATTGAAAATATAAAGGATTGTTAAAAATAAAAGATTCAATCTGTGGGTACTTCTGTTTCAGACAATAGGAACAAATTTTGCATGGATTTGCTCAGCAGCGTGGAGTCCAAGTCTTGCCGAAGGTCGTTTGGTATATTATTGGTCAACTTTCACTAGTCGTTTGTCTTTGTTCAGGAAGTGGACGGAAGTTTAACCTTCACAATATGACAGTAACAATGCTGAGTTCTGATTTATTGTGGATGTTTGACAAGAAAATTAGACTATGATATTTTATTGCAATTTATAAGTCTAAGTATAATTTTAAAGAGTCTTCATTCTTAGACGAATATATTATATTTAGCTAATCACTCTTAACTACGTAAAATATTTTTGTTTTTACAAGTAATTTGCATTTTATTTATCCATTACTACTTTTAGTTCTATTTTATAGAGAAAAATTAATTTGCCTCAAATGAATTAAATAGTACAAAATAAGATTATTTCTGGAAAAAAAGTTTAGGCATAACCAAAAAATATTATTCTTATTACATATGGTGGTCATATTTTAATAGGAAAAATATTTTGTTTCATACTTATAAACCAATCTAGTATCTAAACTTACTTGCTGATGATATAAGATTTCCCCAGATCTGCGCCATCTGATAGAACATGAAGAACAAGCCAAAGAACCTAACCACTAGTACTTCCGCCGATACCCCTGATAGCTTCGCGTAAGGCTCCGCTACCTGAAAATATAATTGAAAATATAGTACTACACCAATAAAATACTAATAATGTGACCGCAATAGTATATCTTATGACGGTGACTATAAAATATACTTTGTCTTAATTTCTTATTATACGAGCGGGTTATTAATCGATCATAAGTCTGAGGGACTTAAATTAAAAATAAAATCTAATAAATAACCGAGAAATCTATTAAGACATTATTGAAAGAAGATTGTAACACTACACAGTGGGCCGTGTGCTTATATAATAGTATGCGTATTTACATTCTTACTAAGTTTGTAAAAAGCATTTTTTTATACAATTGCAAAGTACAAAAAAGCTAATTGTATATTTTATTTTTTGTTGTGTATTTCAAATATAATAATAATATATTGGTATTGAATATTAATGACTTATCGATATCAATGACCGGTTGCCTCTCGTATTAAGGCTAGGCTTTTTTACTCGTCATGTTATTTTACAGAAGCTCCCTTTTTTATTGGCATAATGATGTTATTCGCTGACCGGTAGGATTATAAACATTAACCTTTTTTTAGACCAAATATAATATAGCCTTTTAATGATTCTTAAATAGTGCCTACTCTATCGGGATTCAATTATAGACTCGGGGTAGATCTAGACTTATTCTTCTTGATGAATAAGTAGTCGACGTTCAATAGGTTTTCGACTATATATGTGCTCGAGTCTAACAAACAACTTCATCATCATCATCATCATCAGCCTATCGCAGTCCACTGCTGGACATAGGCCTCTCCCATTGCACGCCACTTAGATCGATTTTGGGCTTCTCGCATCCAGCTTACAAACAACATATTCAACAAACAACTTACCACAGATAAATATGTGCACTTAGCGCACCATAATGGGCCTCCACCAAAGCCGACCATCATGCCAGCCGGTACCAAAACATAGAGCGCAGGGTAGAACTGCGCAACTATGAATGGCATATACGCTATGAAGGATACTGATACCGCCCACTTGCAGCCAAGCCATCTTTAAGAGAGTAAATGCTTAGAAGTTATCGGTAATGAATAAAATGCCTCTAAGACATGGTTCAAACAAAGGAGATTCGTTTCATAGGCAGAAAATTTTTGTTTGCATCATTCCCAAAGGACAATGGCAGGTCCCCATAAATATTTTTATTTGAAGTGAAATGGTATCGATTAAATATAAAAAATGCCTAAAACACTGGTGTCTGGCTTTATTTATTTTAAAATTTTATTTTGTATTTCAGCCAAAGCTTTAAAAAGCGATTATCGATAAAACGTTCCATAATATAATAATGCCATCACGCGTCCCTAGTCAGTTATACGTAAAAGAGAATATGTCAGACATTACGTACTTAGGTCAAATTAGTTCTTAAAAAAATCCTATCTCTTATAAGACTTATACAACACACGGTAAATCGTAGATTTTTTTATTAAATTTACTCTGAGTCAATTTTTTAAAGGCTCAAGGTTTAAGTAAATATGTTTCTGCCATTGTTCTTTGTCTTTGAGTTTTAATCTTTGAATATGGAATGAAATTTCTGTAATCATTATTTACCTGAATGTCTTAATTAATACAATTTAAATAGGCAGTTTACATTTACGTACAATATTAGTGGTACAAATGCTCCGAATTGTAGGTTTTCATTCAATTTATATTTATAGAAATTATAGATTTGTGTGTACCTTTGTCGGTCATAGTATAACAACTTAACGATTTAACCTATTGCATATTTAAATAATGTACCGATGTATTTGTTTCTGTGACGGTTGATTTTAAATAAAATATTCAGTCATTAAAGATATACAGTATTATAAAAATAACAGGTTATAACTTATTTTTTCTACTGTATATAAATGTAACTTACTTGATAACTACAGCAGGCAGAAGTATATTGCTCAATATAAGTGAGAAGTAGATAGCTGCTAGCGTGAAAGTACCTGCGCCGGCATCACTATTCACTGAACTCTGCAGATTAGCGGTACCGTGAAAGGCCGTAAAATGAATCATGAAAGCGAATCCCAAAACCAGGATGTTGCGGTTGATACGCCATTTTTCATTTGTACCGACGGTAACAGAAGTCTCAGGCATTTTTGTACCTGTAATTTAATAAACAAGGTTTTAATACTTTCACAGTTTTATCTCCCCAAAGGCATAATTAACTTTTTTTTCTATGTTTGGGATAATTACAGCTAACATTTTAAAAACATAAGACACAATACATGAACGTCTGATGGGAATTTACAAATATCACAGAAATACACGCGTAACATTAAATTGGAAGTCAGTAAACAAACACAAAGCCAGCAACCGTAGTCAATTAAAAAAATCTTAGCTAAAACGCTTTTTAAGTTTAGAAACACTGGTACCATATAGGTCTACGAGTATTTCTTATTGAGATTTTTTTTTATTATATTGTCTACTCGCACGTATTACAAATGAATTTTGTCTATTCGTACTCTTTGCGCAAGGAATATACAAAAGACTAGGATTGCGCAGAATCGAGGGATGTGTTACTAATCCTATCTTACCCAACAACTCTGGGCACTCCACTGAACCATTTACGATTTTGGATAAGTATGCTATGTCTGCAATATGTCTACGCTCATCCAGGGTTGAATCTGAAACTTTTAACATCTGGCAGTGTAACTAGATGTGTAATAACGAGTTTTATGTTGTAGAAATCGCAAAAACCGCTTCTGTATGCTTTCGATTCTATCTACATATATATATGTTATAGATCGGGTTCCAGATCTTAGACACAAATTCTAAGTGGCTGCGAACAAACGTGCAGTAAAGGATTTTAAATGTTTCAACTTTTTTGAAATCCGAAGAAAGCCTTAGAACAAAACGCCGCCACCACAATAGATTGAGCACCAAAATACTCGAGTAAGTTATCTTTTTAGAACACTGACAGTCTCCTAGGAGTCAAAGGGTAATAAGGCACTGACAAAGTCATAACCACGTATAATATCAAAATAACTACGTGATCGTAGTTATTTTGATGTAGGTAACACATGAAAACCCTAATTTGGAACATGATGCATGGTGAAGAACTGCAGATGACGATGGACAAGCTCGCGGCTGAACACTATGCGACAACAATTGAAAAATCATTGTATCAATAAACCATTTTAAAATTATAGGAGTTACGACTTCAACTTCCTCCTACGACTCCAACCTTTTCATTTTTAGCTTTTGCCTTAGTGCTTATAAAGGCAAAAACCCAGCGCCCTTTTGTACTTGCAAAAACAAGTGCTCGGTGCGGCTTCTAGAGCTTACTTTGAACTCTATCCCCAGATTTAATTCCTCAAAAGCACATGTAGATTACGCTAGGTACGTCTAAGTTTAAACGATTTAGCTAAAGCATTACAAGCACTACTACAATTCCATAAGCTAAAACTTCACGAACACCTTTGCCTAATTTAGATTCAAGGATATGTCAGTATGTTCTAATTGTATTTTAATACTACCGTTTCAAACTGGTTAACTACAATATTATATATCAATAATGATTTAATTACTTAAACCTAATTATAAGACACTAATATGGTAGGTTGCTTTATCTTTTAGTGCAGACTTACATATTACAATACAAAATTCCTTGCTTCTGAAACTGACTGATGTAACCCTGACTCGTCAACCTTTTATGACGTTGTGACATAGGATTAAGTAGTTCGATTTTTCCAGAATTATATCGAATGTGGAGGACAGCGCCATCTAGTATCATGTAAAGTACAACTATTGAGATTGTGATTAATAATTGGTGGTCCGTAAGGCATACCAGTCTGCACCTAAATGAATACGTTCCACTGCGTATGATAAAGTTGAAGTCACAACACAAAAGACATTGGTTAACAGTGAATATAAGCCAATCTTGTATAGATTAAAGGCTTTTAAAAATTCTTACGCTAAAAACAAACAACCCAATATTAACACTTTTTTATAAAAAATACGAAAGTCTATTAAAAAGAGTGGTACTAACATCTAAGAGATTGCATTATAAACATAAAATAATAACATCTGAAAATAAAATGAGAACAATGTGGAGTGTGATAATTTATCGCACAAATAGATATATAAAAAGGACAAGCAAAATATGCAGTTAAGAATAAATAAAACTATTTCTTCAGATCCTACACATATTCACATCAAACAATTTTAACAACTTTTTTACATTTATAGAAAGCAATACAGGTAGTATTTAGTAGTTCGTCTGACAGGTTAACAAATAATGCAGAGAGCACACACAACACGTCTAATGCACACTACACAGAAAACACTATGTTCTCCAGTCCAGTCGAACCCTATGAAATTAATTTCCTCATAATCTCTTAAAAACAAGAAAAGCCATGGTATGAACGGGATTCCACCTGTTGTAGTAAAATACTGCGGTGATGAACTAATATTACCTTTTTATAAGCTAATTAACCAGTCATTTGAAGAAGATGTATTTCCGGAACTATTAAAGCATGCATTAGTTAACCGATCCACAATAAAAACAACAAAACTGAACCTGACCATTAAGTTACTCTTACTTACAGCCTCTAAGCTCTTTGAAAAGGTTATGAGTAACCGCATTTGTTCATTTTGAGAAAAATATAAAATATTTCGAGTCCGTGTAGTGACGGATTAAGAATACGGAATGTCACTACCCCAATTCATCCCGTGGGTGTCGTTAGAGCCGACTAAGGGCGCAAAACAACGCAGGACACCAGCACTGCAAAAAGAAGGAAAACTTGACACAAACCCTATACCAACCTGTCTGGCCAGCGTGGTATAGAAGCCCAAAACCTCCTTTCTAAAGAGAGGGCTATGTCCAGCAGTGGACTATTACAGGCTGTTGATGATGATGATGATAAAATATTTAATGACTGCCAAAACAGTTCTTGTAAAAATAAATCGACTGCCCTGGCAGTATTTAAATACATTTAGAAAGCCCTAGACATCTTAAATAAAAAGTAATACGCAATAGGACATTTATTATATACAATCGGAATACATGGTACGGCCCATGAATGGCTTACATCATACTTGACAGACCGACAGCAGTTAGTAGAAAGAAATAAGCAATACAATAGAAAACATTCGAACAGACGAAATAAATGTTACAGCTTCAATTCCTCAGGGTAGTGTAATACGATGTCTACTATTCCTCAATTTCCTCATATATATTAACGAACTACCAAAAATAATAAACGGACCATGTGTTTTGTTTGCAGATGATTTGAGTGAGTGAGTTTGATGAGTTTGAGATTTAGATATATATAATAATATTATATATTTATGATACTAAAATAATTATAATTAATCGATCAAATAATAAAAATAAAAATTGAATTGAATAAACAATCAATTAGTTATCTTCCTCTCTCCCAAACAAACTGTGCTGCGTCCGACAGGGTTCATAATTGTTGCCGCTTGGTTATCACCCATATATTTTCATTATGGAAGCAATAAAGTATTGAACATTGAGTAATTACTGCGTCACGAGAAGAGAGTTATTGGCCGTAGTGAAGACACTACAACATTTCAACAAATATTTGATTGGGCGTTAATTCCATCTCCGAACTCACCACGCGGCACTTAAGTGGCTGCTACAATTTAAAAATCCTGAATGATTCTTCATGAGATGAAGTCGTGAGATGGATTAAGCTACTACAGGAATATGACTTCGTGATTGAATATCGCAGTGGAAAATCTCATGGTAACGCAGAGGCATTATCAAGAAGACCTTGTCCTGAAGACTGCAAGCACTGTGCCAAGCAAGAAGTAAAGGAAGCTGTGCAGGAGGAGGATGCACATATCAAGCCGATTCTCGAATGGCTTAAAGCTGATACTCCTAAGTCTCACTGGAGCGATGTTGTGTCGATAAGTTTAACCACGAAGAGTTATTGGACTCAATGGCATAGTTTGGTTATCCAGGACGGAGTCTTGTGCCGCAAATGGGAAAACGCTAGAGGAGACAGCTGTCATCTGCAAATGGTTGTCCCTAAAGCTAAGATACTGGCTGTCCTGCAGCTCTACCATATCGGATGTTCAGGAGGCTACATAAGCGTTAGGAGAACCTTGTTAAAGATAAGGGAGAGGTTCTACTGGATGATGTTGAGGCCTGGTGTCACAAGTGTACTAGTTGTGCGGCCGTGAAGGGATCCCATACACGTGGCAGGGGTTCTATGAAATTATACAATGTTGGTGCCCCCTGGGCAAGGATTGCAATAAATGTAGCGATGTAGTGTATCATAAAATAAAAAATATTATATGTTATTTAAGTTTCATGTAAGCAAGCCATACATACAGTAGACAGTACATACTTTGATCAAATGTGTCCAATAGTTATCGATTGAATAGATAAGACATGACATGACAGACAGTGGCGGGGTAGCGCGTCATTCTAGCCACAGAGTACATTGTAATATACTGAAAATTCTAGCACACGGCTACACACGAAGAGAAGCGTTTCCCTTCCCCGCTACACCACCCGCTACCCGCTGACATCTTGAGTACCTCGTCCCCGCCACCGTCTGTCACCCCGCAGGACGGTCGCGCGCGACGTTGATGGACTATAGTAGTATGTGCTTACCTTTGTAATGAATATGTTCACAAGGCTACCTTTTAATTTTTGTCCTAAAAGTTATTTTATGTGAACAATGAACAATAGAGTTTCCTAAAAAATTTAATGGTGAATGTATATTTGTTTTGTTACACTTTCACGCCTTAAGTGCTTACGAAGACTTTACACAAGACGACGTGAGTGACGTTGCGAGTAAAATTGAGAATGATTTTTCACGTTATTTAAGTTTAGATAACATAGATAAATAATTATGCCATGTTAAGGCTGAAAAATTGTTTTATAGTATGATCGTTGACCCCAAAGTTCCTTTGTATTGCAGTTAAGATTGGTTTCCAGCTCCCTCCTAAAACCTATGCGGCACTATCGCTCGTTGGTCATCCCGGCTGAATACTCAAATTTCAGCCTCTCTGCCTTTCTGCCAACTCAGCATTCTATTCAGTCATCATCGATTAGGTAGTGCGGCAGCATGGGATTCTTTCCAATTTCCTGGGCTGACACTAGGATAAATTTTGGTCCAACCTGACACTAGTGCCACTGCAGTGAAGAATGCCTGAACATGCATCTGGACATCGCAGCCTCCGTTCGTAAGGTCATAGGTTCTCAAGTTAAAAAAAGATAGCTTTTGCATATATCAACAGACACCTAGAGATTAAAAATATACACAACTGAAATAAAAGGAAGCAATTATTTGGAAGGTCAGTATTTTTTTATTTTCATGAGCGAGATGCCTTGATATTAAATATTTGTAATGTTGATATGAATAAACATGGGTACTATTTTAATATAATTATAAAATGTGTAATAATATTATTTTTATCGTATACCAGTGTCTACACAAACAGAATTGGGTGGTTAAATACTTAACATTTTATTTTATTTATTATACAAATACAAACTAATATTAACATGAAGTAAGTTTTTTTTTTAATCTGGCTATGACTCTAATGTCGGGTCGCAGCGTCGCAATAGTATAATTATGATTGATGATAAATTAATTATAACTTATTTAGTATAATTTAGTTGTTCTAATAAAACCTATCGATATTGATTAATATCCGCACCGTTATTAATAAATATCGATACATATATTTTGGTAGGGTGGCAACATTGTAAACTGTCACCTAGTGGTTCGCGCCTCGGTAACGGGGCATTATACAATAGCGTTTGGCGACGATAAGTATTCAGTACAATATATGTATCTTGTAGTTTTTCTGAGTTGAAAACCTTGTACCTTCAAATTAATCCGATTTCAAAGATTAAACACAAAGAAAAATGTTACGCCAAGTCTAACTCCTGCAACTCTCACCAGGTGGTCCTTACTAAGCCTTTATGTAATCGAGGTGGTTAATTTTATTATTTGCAGGAAATATAGTTCTTGACAAGTCCAATTGCTAAAATACTCAATCTGTTTTTCCCTAAAACAACATCATTTATTTATCATCTTACAATTAGAAGCCAAATAAAGAATATCAAAATGAAAAACAAATACAGAGGTAGTGTAGTGGATAACTACTATACTATAACGATGATAATTAGAACTGCTAATCTAAATTAAGTTACTAAATGCAGTCATGTCGTTGTAAGATAGCACTATAATACTGTTTTTTAACTTATTTACTATCTATGTACATATTTACATACGTATCTGCTGATTTACCGCAGGGTGGCCTCCCTTACTCTCTTCCTCTTCTTCCTCTTAGGGATCTCCTTTACTCTTCACTGTTCATTTTACCACCTTTATGCAGATGATTTACAAATATGTACACAAGCTCGTTATCGTTATCGGAGACATTCAACAAAATCAATGCTGACCTATCGGGCATTGGCGAATGCAGTCATTATTATGGACTCAAAGTTAATCCTGGAAAGACGCAGGTATGTGTAACTTTTAGCACTGGGTTGGTCTCAAGAATTAATTGGACACAACTGCCCTTAATTCAATTCGATGGCACCACACTCGAGGTCAGTACTAGTGTCAAAAATCTAGGAATCTTTATTTTGGGGTCCACATATACAAGAAATCAGTCGTAAGTTATTTGCTTCTGCCAGGTCCCTGCGAAGACTACGAAACTTTCTTATGACTGCAACTAAGGCTGCACTTGCACAAGCACTTCTCCTCCCAATTCTCGACTATGCCGATGTCAGCTATCTGAATCTCACTGAAGCACAACTCGATAAGCTTGAGCGACTTTAAGATCTCTGTATACGATTTGTATTCAGCCTAAGAAAATATAATCACGTTTCTGAATTCCGTCAAAAGCTCAAGTGACTTCTGATTAACTTTCGCCGGAATACTCAAACCGACCTTTCTTTATAACATCTTGTTCAATCCCTCTAGGATTGAATTGAACCGTTCTTTGAGGTAGAAGGGGGCTCTCCCCCTCTACCTCAAAGAACGGTTAAGTTCCTTAATGACACACATGAAAAATGTCTGAGGTCATCCGAAGATTTGTGGCTGGACATGCTTCAGCATTCCTCAAAATTTTATGACAATTATTTTACTGTTGAAGCTTTACGCTTGTGGAATGCATTTCCGATAATCATCAGGCGAGCGCAAACGATAAACAGCTTTAAGAAAATGGTTCGAGAATTTCATGTATCCTGATTAAGTTAGTTTATTCTTTTCTTTTTTATGTGAGATACTTAATTAGTTATGTATATATATATGTATGTATATTTGTTAGTATGTATAAATATCAGTTTTTTGTGTAAATATTTATTTAATTTTACCTTTTTTATATTCTTTAGTAATTAACCTGACAAAACTCATTGTACCTTCAACTACTACTGTCTCTCCTAAACATTTTAATCCATCCTAAGGTTGCCTGGAAGAGGCATTGCATGTTTGTCATTTTTATGTATCATATTACTTGGAAAAAGGTGTACCAATAAAGAGTTTTCTATCTATCTATCTATATACTCGTATATTCGTGTGTTAACGGATTAAGAATAAGAAGTATCACCAACCCTATTCGTCCCGTTGTTGTCGTAAGGGCCGACGTTTGATTTAAGTAGCTACTAAACAAAATTAGTAAAATGAAATGAAATGCAAAAATTTTGCGCCTTTTACACAACGACGACACCAAGCTAAATAAGTTTGCGGGGCCCATAAAGCAGTTTCTACGTTCCGTTTCACGTCACGAATAGAATTGAAAATTGAATATTATTTATTTCATATAGCACAGCATAAAACAACATGAACAAAGAAACTAAAAATCAAGTAAGGTTTGATAAAGGTGACATTTTTCAATGTGTCAAACTTTCATTTCTGTCAGAACTGACATGACATCATATTTTCGCCTAAAACGAAACTCCTGGTTATTGTTTGTCAAAACAATATTTTTACGTTTCTAATTTTATTTGTATTACACATGGGTGATGAAACAAATTCATAAACTCTTCAGAAAGAAAGTAATAAGTCGGTCCGGGGGAAACCTTGCCGTACTATTTAAGTATTCTACAATGTTTTCACCATCGTTAAAATACAAATCAATGAAATCCAAATGAGTATTTACAATGATAAACTAACTTGAAATTTAAAACTAGCAGTTCCACTGTTCTTAAACGCGTTTAGCGCCGCTAATTAGCAGATTTTCGGTAATTAACTTTAGCAGTTTCTTAAACGTGTTTAGCGACAAATTTATCATTGTTCAAGATGCTAATTGTATTTCAACATTTTAAACGCGTTTAGAACGTCTTAAATGTATTTATGTCACGCAAGTGGCCCGTAGTACTCATATTAAACTAAAGATGATTGGCGTTCAGGGTTCGATTTGTTTCACTTGTAAACCACCTTGGAATGTAAACAATATTTTCGTTTGTATCACTTGTAGGTTACTTAAAATGTTATTATAATTTTTAAATCGATTTTATCAACTCCCACAAGTAATAATTCATTTCGGTATAACGAAATGAACTTTCTAAGAATTTGGATGGAGTTGAATAGTGGAACTTCTTTTTAATTTTTTATTTAGTCTTGCACTTAAAAGTGTCTTTTTAGTTCTACGCTGTAATTCATGTCATATAAAATGTATATTATATTAGTTAGTAAAAACTCATGTTCTAAACTAAGCACACTTTTTTATACTGTGCCTTTGTTACTACACGGAATTATTATCTTGTGTCCTTGATTCAAACTTAATTGTGACAGCAAACCCAACTGGGCGTAATGCCGTATAATAACTATTTCAATTACAATGCTTATTTCATTGTATTAAATATGTTATATTTTGTCACCAATTGTTTAAAACTGTAATCTCCCACAATGTAGCATATATTGTAAAACTTGCTTTTGTGAGCAACTTTGCTGATGTTAACATTAATCTACTAGATTACCCTAACTGACCGTTTCAAGGTTATTTGTCTATAACTAGCTAACAGTATTTTTATTTGAATATAAGATATAGGGTATTTGTCTTGAGTGGAAATCGAACCCATGACCTCTGGCTTAGCAGTCAGGATTACTAATCGCTAGATCAACAGGCCTATCTATTCATGTACCTCCGATGATATTTTTGATGTTATGATAATACATTAAGTAGTTAAGGCGAGTCATCATGACAAACAAACAAACTTACATTCACAACTGTAGCATTGGTTAAAATTATGTCACCAATAGTTTAAATTTGTGACCGAATACAACAATTATCGTTATGTTTCTGAAATAGACAAAGAAATAGACGTACTTGTATCATTGTTGTATGTAAAACAATCTAATTGGTTAATAAATAACTAGGAATTAAGACTTACGCATAGATTAATATTAAAATACAAAAATTGTGTTTAGCTGCTTAAAACTACATATTTAATACTTTATTTATATGAATGGGTAATTAGTAGTATTTACCCACACAGACATATAGCATAGTTTGTAAGACTTGAATTTGGTCAAGGATAATTCACCTTCAAATTCAACTTATTAATAAACAGTGACAAAGCTACGTCCTATATATTGTTAAAACTATCCACTTTTTTCATTCAAAAAGAAATATCTGGAAATCAGAGTGAAATAGTATTAAACTCTGAATCATTTACATTTTATTTGCAAACTACTGTATCTAAAGTATATTTTAATTCAAAACAGTCACATTCAAGTAAAGTTCACGCTATCAAGGTCTACTATAAGATCCGTAAAAATAAAAAGACTCAAAGTACATTCGTGCAGCTCTAAATCGTCTGTCTTGAAACTTCCAGTAGCTGTTTTGGCCATCCAAGAAGGTAGAAAAGAAAGCAGCTAGCAAATATTTCTATTAATATATGCAAGTAGGAATTATTAATTGAATTATGGATTCACTCTAAAGACATAAAGTATTAAATGAAAAATTATAAATAAAATCTGTTTAGAATCTAGTAGTAGTTATGCGCTGCCGTGTATACAATGCAGTGTGCAATTTTGAGAGGCTACGTCTTTTATAAGTTGATTCAAACATACACATTACCAAAACTCTTATCTTAAGCATTGTAGAACTTAAGCAAGTGTAAAACAAACAAAGTAGCTACACAAAAGTTTACGAAAACAAAAAAAACAAGAGTTTATTTTAAAGATAAATCGAAAATGAAGTCAAAAATTTAACTGCAGTTCTCCAAAAAAGTTTTTTCGCTATTCTGTTTTTTTGTCAGTAAGCTAATTAGAATCTAAGAGACATTTAGATTAGAAGTCCACTTACTTCCACACTTATCTGACACCGCAGTTTAAGAATAGCACGAAGAGATGAGACTCATAGAAAATGTCAAGTAGATATGGTTTTTTTTAAATTGTATGTCGTTGCTAACTTAAAATGTATGTTTCATTAATGTAATTGTGTCTTCGAATTTAATGCTAACACAACAACAATATGTATGTATTTACAAAAAAAAAGTATATAAGTATTCTATCAGTCAATCTAGCTTTCATAGTACAAGCTCTGCTTAGTTTGAAACTAGATGGCGTTGTGTGTTAGATGTACAAAAACAAAAAAAAATGCCCGTTGGTCTAGTGGTTAGTGACTCTGACTGCTAGGCCGGATATCGCAGCTTCAATGGGAATTGAAGCTGCGATATCCGGCTTAGCACCCAGGACCAATATTGTGTAATAGTCCGGTCAAATTAGACATAAAAATAGTGATTAAATAACAAAAACTCGGACAGAGATGAATTTTGGTGGAGACCTTGGGTACAACAGTAGAAATAAAGTGCTAAAAGTCGCCATCGATCGCATGTGTGCTAAAAAGTTATTCAAGGTCAAAAGTCAAAAGTGTCTCTTTTGACCGGACTAAATGCACACGATCGTTTGTTATGTGTCTGGGTTTAATTTATTATCTATAATATGTATATATTTAGAAATATATAAGGATGTTAATCAGATTGGTTACCATAGTACAGGCGTTGCCTAATTTGGGACCTGACTGCTGTGTGTCAGATGTGTGAAGTTCTTATTGTTATTAAATCCTGGAAGTTAATTTTAACCAATAATAGTCGCATTTTATATTGAAATGAAACTTTGTGTCTATGTATACTCGTATGTAGTCGGGATAATAACACTATAATACAGAATTTTACTGTAAATCTGATGATGGAGCCAGAATTGGAACTCCTCAGAGGCATGGTTTCGCTTTGACGAGTACTACATTGAACTTTGTAACAATAGTCTTATATTTATTTTGGTCCAACCTTTTTTTGCTATTAAATACTCACTTAAACATAATGTATGGAACAAATATATAACATATATGTGGAACATCTATCATATATATATAACATGTATATATAACATATAAACATTTATATGTATGTAAATGTAAGTCTCCTGCTGTATCGCGACTTACTAGGCATTGATCGCTACCCAAAGTAGTCGTATCTGTGTAGTAAGGAAACGCCACGCATTTCAAAGTATTTCAAAATATAATGTATGTGTAATATTGAAGATATCCTGTAGTCTACAAACAATATCCTGCCATTTTACCTAAGGGACCCTGAAATGAATCATGGGCAACTGCTTTGGTGGCAAGTGCCATTGTTTACCGCGGTCGCACACTTCATCCTCAGACGTCATCTCGCAGAAGGAGGCGGCGGAGAGGGCCCAGGAGGATGACCTCGACTCGGACCCAATTCGCCGCCCGCGAACTGGACGACGGAGGCGCGCATTATAGCGCCTCATGCCGCCCTGAGTGTGGCCGCGGGTGGACGGGACGGGTTTTCCTCCCCATCCGCTACAATGGCTAGCCGCAAGGAGGCGACTACCGATTGTACCGAACATCGTCTAAATAAAAAGTTTAACCGAAGTGGGTGCCCACGCTTTTGCGGACAGGCGCTAGGAGGGGTCCAGATGTCGTAATAATAGCTGTTCCCGGATCCCTCCTATTTTAGGCGCAGAGTGGCACACCGTGTGATTTTAATCGGTTTAATTTCAACACACCGCCCGCCGCAAACCCACCGGGAGTTGACGGCTAGAGGGGTTTTCAACACGTAAAAAAAGTGCCATTGTTATACGCGAAAAGTATTTGCAGCAACTTCTTCAGATGAGATATCACGATTGATTTTTTAGCTTTGTATAAAGTTACTTCATCTTATTAAATTTACAATAATTTGGGACCGAATCCCTATTTCGTCTGATAACATATTGCTACAAAAATGGAAAACAAACGAGTGTAAACAACAGTCGAGACTTGAACGACACTTTATTATTTACATATCTACGTATATTGCACAGGTACTATTTATTTACATTCTAGTTTCTCATTCGTCATTACTGAATAGTTTTAGATTAATTTAATAAAACTGATAAAAACTTACCTAGTAATAAATAATTTCTTTTCCTCCAGTAAAACTATGTACGCATGTATAAAACACAAAGTTATTCTTAAACCTTTCACGAACCACAGACGTAGTTGAAGAGAGAACCAATAATACTATTAATTCAGTTCTATGCCGTTTGTTTTTAATTTAAATAAGAAATAATAATCTTCGAATTTTAATAAAGGTTTTTATAAACTTCAGTATGTTGCGAAAATTAGAACAGAGTCAGCCAGTGTCCGAACCACAAGATAATGGCTGCCTAACTAAGTAAACGGAACCTGAGAGCTTGTGTATGTAGGATTTAAAAGTTTCCATTATACATTATTATCCATTATCTATTATTATTTTAAAAAGAGAATGAACACAAGACGAATTTGTATGCAAGATTAAGTAGTTTATATTAATTTAAAAATAATGTTATTCAAATACTACAATTTAACATATGATAAACATGATTCATATCAACGGTTTTTTTGTTTAGAGTTACAAGGCAAAGGATAATAATATTTTGTTGTATGATATTACAGCATTTTTTCTATTTTTGTATTTTTGCATATATATTGCTACATGCAATTCTAAAAAAAAAAGGTTTTGCACTGCTCTATTTGCTACTTTCATAATTCTGTAAAGCTGAAGTGTCAAAGTGAAGATGGCGGATGTAACGTGGCCCTCCAACAGCTCGTAAAATAAACAAACTTAAATAGTCTCTAAGTTAAAGGCACACTTTACATAGAATCAAAAATTACAATAGAGTACTTCGTGACTAAAATATAATACCAGATGATCGTTTTAAGTGTGAGTACCTAAGTATCTGTTTGTTAGGAAAATAACGTTCCGTGTGTAACAATGGAAACGTTATTATATATTGACGACAATTCAATACCTACATGAATGCATTATTATAGGTCGAGTTGCCCAGCAGTCAGATCCGCTTTAAGCTTTTGATGACATTCGTGTTTAGCATTTGTCTGATCATTACTTATACACTTATTCAATAAAGAAGTCTCTGCATATCAAAATTGTTGTTTTAGGCGGTTAGATCCTAACTTAGGTTGACGTTTGTAATTACATTGATTTTTTTTTGTTGTAACTCAAAAATAAAGCTTTTTTTTTATGAGCCTTTGGTTCAAGAACGCAAATATTTTTTAAATCAAATATTTCACATCACATCACACCAACAGCCTATAATAGTCCACTGCTGGACATAGGCCTCTTCCCTGAAAGGAGGTTTTGGCCTACTATACCACGCTGGGCAGACGGGTTAGTATAGGGTTTGTTTCAAGTTTTCCTTCTCTTTGCAGTGCTGTTGTCCTGCGTAGTTTTCTCCCTTAGTCGACTTTTACGACACCCACGGGATGAATAGGGGTGGTGACATTACGTATTCTTAATCCGTAATAATTTACCTTCTAGAATTTGTGCCTTTGAATATAGATACAAAATAATTCTATTTAGTAAATTTATTACGATTGCAAAGGACAATTCTACTGCTTACGTGTTTATTAAGTAATTTTAATAAGCGTTTATAAGAATCGCTTTGCAAACTGGTATCACAATCGCTTTGCATATTTCCTTGTGCGCAAATCGTGACTACGGATTGTTGTGTAAAAGCCGGAAATAAAACTGAAGCCGTAATTGTGGACCCTTGGAGATCGTATGACTTTAGCTTGAGGTTATATGTTTACATTTACTACAACCAATGAAAGAAATTAGGTATTTTGTTTTGCGTCCGTTTGGATTAAGGAGCCACATGTCATATCTTAATTTTGTAGTATCATACTTTTAAAGTCACATGAACATAACCGTGTGGTAACGGATTAAGAATACGGAGTGTCACCACCCCTATTCATCCCGTGGGTGTCGTAAGAGCCGACTGAGGGAAGCACTGCAAAGAGAAGGAAAACTTGAAACAACCCCTATACCAACCCGTCTGGCCAGCGTGGTATAGTAGGCCAAAATCTTTTTTCTAAAGAGAGGCCTATGGCCTCAGCAGTGGACTATTAAAGGTTGTTAATGTGATGATGTGAACATAAAGGTGGCTCCTCAATCTAAATGTTTAGATAGAGGAGCCACGTCAGAACTTGGAACATAATGGATGTATATTTATCATAATTTAATATGATTTTGTAGTATTTGAGAGTAGTTAGTAAACAAAATCTGACCTCGGTAATGTTAAAATTAAAAAGTTACCATTCATCATACATGTGTCTCCTCAGACCATACGTACGACTATTATTTTTCAAAGAAGCTGTCTCTCAATTGATGCGCAATTTCTGCATCGTTTAGTAGCAAGCATATTAAATTTGTAATGTAAAGAGTCAGTAATTAAAAATGAGTGAATTGGGAGATATGGCACATTTTAACTGGCTCCTCAGTTAAGTTGCTTCGGTAAATAGATTTGACTCTAATATACTTATAGGAGAATATACTTGTGAGAAAATTTGGAACATAAAACATCTAAATTTTGTAAAAATTCATACTAAATGTACGTATAATCCTGTCATCTACGAAGTTATCAGCTATTCTTTAATTTCCTAACAATTTTTTTGTAGGGTGTCCATGAATAACTTATATAAAAGGTATTTTTTCATTCCGTTTCGTACACAAATCTAATTTATTTTATTTCATCTAATTATTTGGAGGTAACTGCAGTTACCACCAAAGGGTAGGTACCCTCAATAGTATTTATACACCACGACACAAGCAAGAGTCAGTATCTCAACACTGATTAATAGTTTTTGCATACGTAGTGAATTATTACTTTTATATTTAATTATTCTTATCGATACAAAACTACTAGCGACGCTGGCATGGGAAAACTATACATGTCCCTCCTCAACAAAGGATGAGATATTTTGTTACGACCACTATGATTCTCAATATTAAATTCGTAATGCACCGACTAACCAATATTAATTCACTGTATAACTTTTATCCAAATTTATTAATAAATACTTGTAACTGGAAAATTTCTTTACACGCCTATATTTCGATAATTTGTTGAAAATTAAACTTCAAAAACTAGTCCTTGTGATTTCACATTTTGACATGGTAACTCTAAATAGCGAATTCACAAGGAATATCAAATAGTTATTTATTTTTCAGATACCGAATATTTACAACGTTGATCTGTACATATTTATGCACAGATCAACACAGCCATTCCCGGTGTAGATATTGACGAAGGTCAGGGACTATAATCGTTTTCACGTTCAATTCCGAATGCAATAAATATACCTATCAAGTAAAAATGATATATTCTTATTAAGTTGTGTACATAATCTCATAGTAAATTTTAGTATAAAGTAGACTCATGTCAGTAGTACGAACTTGAATATTCTAGATCACTATAAAATAAGAATAGTTATATAGAGTATTTTTATTGCTGCAACAGGTTACCTGAATTAAGAGTTGTTGATAAACAATGCAAATTTTAAAATTCACCAAGGATCGTAGAAACAGTTTACAAACTTTAAAATGCAAGGATTGAAAAAGGTCTTTAAGGTAAGCATTTGATTATTTTAATTTGAGAATAAGTTACAAAAAATCATATTTTCCATTACGTACATACGTAACTGAAAATCTATCTTTATGTTTACGAGTTTTTATAGACAGTGCCATTACCTACTCATAAGAAGTTAATTACAAACTATAAACTAGACATTTATTTCTCGTGTACCTGGTGGCTGATAAAGGCAGTTCTCAAGGAGGCGTCATTGCTATGATGTTGCTAATTGTTTCGGTTACTTTAACCGTATATGACCTCAAACTAATAATTAACATTTTTGTTAGTACTGACAGATGATGTGTTTACTGATACAGTTAGGGTACAAGCCTGATCATTAGTATAAAAGTACATACTCTCTTTCGTATGAGCAAAACCCCCTTTTTTCTTTTGCCTTCGATTCGTACATTGCAATTCCTTTATTTATTTTCACATCATGAACATTTGGTGCGTTTGCGGACTTACTGTGTAAGGCATTCTCTACCAGTCAACCATTGGGTGTTGTAGAGAAAACAGGAGATAGGCGCATTAGATATAAAATATATAAATAAAATATTATATATATATATACACCTACAACAGTGCAGTTGGATCACCAAATCAAGTGTCGGACGTTACAGTTCTTGGCGGACCTACCCCGTCCCAATATTGAAGCTTTTCAGTTTTCTCCAGTGGAATCAGGTGTAGTCAAAAAGACAATCCTCTCAATCAAATCCAACGCCATGGGATGTGATAACATTAACCGTTGCATGATCATCCCTATCCTCGATCACCTTCTTCCCGTGCTTAAGCATATAACTAATTTTTCTCTTGACTCAGGAACTTATCCCACATCGTGGCGTAAGGCGTTTGTCATAATCCACCCAAGATCCCAAATCCAACACTCCTGAATCACCTACGACCAATCTCCATTCTTCCCTTCCTGTCCAAAGTCCTCGAGGCCTGTGTGAACCAACAACTCTCCCAACATATTTACCGCAACAACTTACTAAGCCCCCTTCCAATCAGGGTTCAGGCCCGGGCATAGCACTACTTCCGCACTGCTAAAAGTGATCGGCGACATCCGACCAGGAATTGAGAAATCCAAAGTTACTGTCTTGGCTTTCGTCGATTTCTCAAATGCATTCAACACCGTCAGTCACGATATCCTTATATCTATCCTTTCCTATCTTATGATTGCGCCTGATACTCTGGAATGGTTTTCCTCATATCTTCAGGGTCGCCAGCAGTCTGTCCGCGTCGATGAAGTCTCTTCTAGTTGGCGTGAGCTTGACTGTGGTGTCAGTCAAGGTGGCATCCTCTCTCCTCTATTATTCTCAATATTTATCAATCTTATCACCCCGAATCTTTAATGTGCGTACCATCTTTATGCCGATGACTTGCAACTCTATTATCGAGCCTCGACAGACGACATAAATGTGGCCATTTCTATGGTTAGCAGTTGGGCTGATGGGTTTGGTTTGGCAGTGAATCCAGCGAAATGCCAAGCCATCATCATAAGCAGTCCGCGCATGACTGGAAGGATGGATCAAAACAAACTGCCACCCATTACTTATAACGGCACAGTCATTCCCTTCAGTCCCTCTGTTAAGAACCTAGGCCTATTTATCGACTCCAAGCTCAGCTGGCAAACCCAGGTCACCAGCGTTAGCCAGAGAGTCACAGGTACGCTACGAGCCTTCTATCAGCTTAAAAACTGCCTTCCTTCCGAGACAAAAGCGATGCTAGTACAGACTGTTATTGTCCCTATCTTGGATTATGGTGATGTATGATATTATGACCTGAATGCAGATCTCCTCAATAAATAAGATCGCCTTCTGAATAACTGCATTCGATTCGTCTTTATCCTTCGCAAATACGACCATGTTTCTTCCTCTCGTCGTGAATTGAACTGGCTCACGATTCGTCAGCGCGGTCAGCTGCACGCCCTCACCACCCTCTATTCCATACTCAACTCACCTATTTCACCTTCCTACCTAACATCCTCATTTCATTTTCTATGTGCCAATCACAACAGAACTCTCCGTTCATTAAACAATCCACTTCTGTTATGCCCCACTCATACTTCCGCATGTGTCCACTCTTCGTTCTTAATCCAATCTGTCCTCCTCTGGAACGTTCTGCCTTTGGAAATCAGGATAGCACCCAGTCGCCTCTCATTCTCTCAACACTCTAGCAGACTCATTACATCCCTAAAGTCTTATATGTTATACGTATATATACGTATGTACTATATGTATGAATGTAACTCAGCAAGTATATAATATGTATGAGTATCTCAGTATGTATGTAACCTAATTTTAATTTCATGCACCTACTGAGACATTTCCCCACCACCCAAAGGTAGACTGGGAGAAAATGCCTTTGGCATTAAGTCCGCCATTGTACAATGATTTGTTGTTTATGCAAAAAGAATGAAATAAATAAATAAATACAACATGTTTACACATTAAAAATAAGTATATACAAGCTTATATAAATAAATACCTAAGCAAATAGATACTGACACATTGGCAAATAGATAGAACTATTTTAGGTGAAAAATTAAGTTAATTTCAATATAAGAGTATATTGAAATTAACTTAATTTTTACTCCGGTGTGTTCCGGTAGATAATTAAAAGCTTGCTCCATTATAACCTAACGTATACGATCATAGCATAGTGGTTGTTTAAAAGGTACTACTAATAACAACACGGTCTGACAGAACACCTGTTAATTCGGTTGAGCATTGTTATACTTTAAAGTGCTGATTTTTGTAAGAGTCAAGTGTGCGTGACCCCACCTCTCCAAGCTAAAAGTTGCTTGATTGTAGTAAATATATAATATATCTGAAACAGTATCATAGCTAAGTTACATACTTACACACATATATAGATATGCTGACGGAAAAATTTGAAACAAATCCTATACCAACCCGTCTGGCCAGCGTGGTTTAGTAGGCCAAAACCTCCTTTCTAAGGTGAGGCCTGTGTCGAGTAGTGGACTATAAAAGGCTGTTGATGATGATCATGATATACTGACACCTTTATCCCTGACATTGTTGACAGAGATGGATTGAATGGAACCCACACATTACCGACTTATTCCCGTAAACCGTCAACTTAAAGAAGCATACTTGAATCCACGTTTTTAAATACCTGCACCTACCTACCTACCTACACAGAACAAATGATCGTGCTCATCACACAATTCATTTTCCGAACAATTTAACACTAGACCAACAGCTCGCTACCAAATATTAAAAATTATCAGCCTGAGCCCATTTTGCCATGTCTGTTTGTCTAGGCGTTTTGTTATTAATCCATATTTCCATACCTGCACTATAAATGTAAAAACGAGTTTGTTAAATAACATTTATTGTTATCATATATTTTTTACAATTTGGACTTTACAGCTAGAAGGAGCCGGCATTTCCTAATATTCACTCTTAAATTTGTATTTACTTGTATTTTATAGAAACTTCATCACATCAGAGAAATAGTAAATGATAAATTATATTTATCATTTACTATTTCAGATATTTTTATAGTCAGACTTTACAGCTACAAGGGGCATTTCCTAAGACTCACTCTGTGAAGAAACGCCGAAACAAACCACAGAGGTGTCTTTTTTTTTATTCCCTAAACAAAGTTAAATAAAACTGTGCGACTACAGTATGAGCTCTGGGTAGGCCTTTTGAAGAAAAGATCACAGTTTTGATTCAGCCTGTCCATACAGACGGCATACAGGCCCCAGCCATCGTGTAGCTTAACCGATATTGGTCAAGATCAAGGACACGAAGCATGACCCTTCCTTAAATTAAATCTCTCTCAAACGTAACAACAATGATAAGAACGTAAATGTGGGAATGAGCAACATTAATCTCAATCAAATTTGTCATCTGAATAATCTGTAATAGTGTAGTAAGCCTATTCACATAGTTTTAGTTTTACTAAAGACTTACATTTGTTAATTAAATTCATGAAATTTGCTTCGCTATTTATTGTAGAATCACACCCTTGGGCTGCCGCGATGGGGCAGCTGACCACCACTGCCCCCTGGGGCCGAGGCGTACTGCTCCGGCCTTCACGCAATCAAGCTAACAGCTCCCAGCCTCCGTCATGGCGAGCCTAAGCTCCTCCACCGTGACAGTGATGTGCGCATTGAGAGGGCTGGATTTCTTAGTGACCTGCATTAGTTCTCGGACTATCTGAATTTCGTCTCTAAATTCACCAAACCTACGAGTAAGTGTTTGTTTAATATACTCCCAACTATTAAAGTCGGAGCATTCCGATAAGGCTTCAACGGCTTTACCAGATAATTTGTTGACGTTGTTGTTGTTGTTGACGGCGGTCAATACCGAACACCGACAACACGATTCCCCGACCCGCAGACGCTGACTTATCGAGGGCCTTTTACCTACGTAGGATTGTGGCCAAGAGGAGAAAACCTCTACAAAAAATCACAAGGACAAGATGGCTTAGGTCGTATGTCCTGATATTTCCATCCACGTGTCCTTCTGTTGCGCAGAGGACACGTGTGAGGGCTACGTGTCACTGGGCGACGGGATCGCCGTCGGAAGTTCCGCATGGGGCAACCGGCGATAATCACTGCCGAACTCCGACAACTGATCGGCCCAAACCGTAAACGAATCGGGAGCATTGGCCTTCTTCAACGGGGAGGAGGGTAGAGAAGGTCACGAGGAAGAAAACCTTTACAAAAAATTGTTCTTCTGCCATTTTATCTCACAATACACACAAAATATAAATTGATACACAAATATATCGTAAACACTACTAAAACAATAAATAATTTACAGAACCACGTAGTTAAGTTTGTACAAGAATCTCGAGAGCAAACAGAGTTCAATGCTCACCTCATGAGCATACAGATTCTCTGGATGGGCGATGAATTCTGCTGTTCCACTGCACTGTGCCGTTCTTGAGCTCGATACGGTCTTTTGAATCGCGTCGCGGATGTCACGTCGCGGAATTGTACCGATTCGAACACCGTCTTTTATGGACACGATCCTACACCGACTGCGCCAGATAAGTTGTGTCGTGCGACGGGAGAGTTTTAAAAAATTAAACTATGGGACGACAGTCCCTAGTTTTATATTCAAAGGTTAAAACTAAGATACATGACTCTTATCTCTAATGGTGTAATTAAGTACAGGGTTGTACTGTTTGGGTTAGTGATGTGCGTCTGCTTATACCAACGTAACTCAAGCATTGTTATATTTATTTAAAATGCGAACATGATTAAACTACGAGATAACAAATGCTTAACTAAGTAAACGTAGCTTGTGTTCATAGTGCATAGAATAAAAAAGGTTATATAACCGTCCAACAGAATATTTTAAAGAAATTAGAAAAAAGAATCATTCATTTTCAAATTACAAATCATACATTCAAAAAGTTTTTACAACAATATTATAGTACACATTTCATTATAATTTAATAATTCTGCAATGATATTACAACATGCATGCATTTTATAAAATTCCTGCTTAGCATTTAAGTATATACTATCCCATGCCGATTTCGGCCACGGCGACTGTTTATTTTGGGGGTCTAAGCTTCGAGCGTGTGCTCTGATGTAACTTACGTACCTTATCTTGGCACTGAAAGTACGCGCACAGTGGGGACAAGCATACCATTAAGGTAATTGTGATTAATTTTAGGGGGTTGTTTGTTTTTGAGGTTTTCTCGTTTGTCATCGAGATCACACCTCCTTTGATCTTCAAAGCAGTTAACGTTGTACTAACCGCCTCCAATTTAGGTCTATCCCTAGCCAAATTCTCTCAGTGAGAGGGTTCTATATTCATTTTTCTGTGTGTTTTCTGAACATCTTTATACCTCTCGTCAGGCATCCTTACAACGTGTCCAGACCACCGTAGCTGACGACGTATTAAATAAACTTCGATACCGCAGACATTAGCTCTTCGCAGAACATCCGAGTTCCTAACACGGTCGGACCACTTTATGTTCAGAATATCGCGAAGGCACTTAAGATGGAAACGGTCTAATTCGCTTATATGTCTCCTGTCCAGACGTACTACCACGTCTCTGAAGAACATAGGATGTTCGGTAAGACGATGGCCATATGCACATTGTTTGCCAAACACTGCCGAAGCAGTACTAATCCTGCTTTTAATTTCTTGGTCGAAGTCAGGGTGACTTACATGTTAATGTGCCATCCAGGTACAAATATCTGGGTTAAAGCAGGTTGAAAAATTCAACAACTTATCAACCTGCTACAGGACAGCACCTTCGAGTCGCATATCTAGTGGGCCATAGTTAACGGTATCTTCTGCCATGACTTCAGTCTTAGTGAGATTAATTTTAGGACCGAATATACGTCAAGACTTATTAAGTTTTTCCATTAACTCCTGCAAGTCTTCTGGGGATTCCGACACAAGGCACGGGTCATCAGCGTACATTACTTCGGTAATAAAGTCGTAAGGAACTTTCAGTCGGGCTAGGTTAAAAAGTTTGCCGTCAGTTCGGAAACGGATATGTATACCCCTAGTATTGCTCTGCAAGGAGTCTCTCACAACTGCTACAAAATACAAGGCAAATAGGGTGGATACCAGTACACATCCTTGTTTTACCCCGCAGGTAACTGGGAAGAAATCCGGCTAGCTAGAGTATTCTCAGACAGTTTCAGTATCCGGTTCAGAAGGACTCTTGTAAAAATCTTCCCTGGAGCTGATAAAAGTGAGATGCCTTTGTAGGAATTGCATTCCACACGATTACCCTTGCCCTAGTAAAATGTACAGATGTTAAACACTGTGTAAGGATCTGATACTATCTCCTCATCCCACACACGGCAGAAAAACTCCCAGTCGGTTTCATGTAAGTCTACTTGAGGGCCTTACTCACCCGGTAGGAGGCACTCGCATCGGCATCGAGCCCTCGATCAGGTATCTGGGGCTCGTACTCGATGGCCGATGGGACTTCGGATATCATTTCCGAGGTCTGGTCCCCAAGTTGGTTGGGGCAGCGCGTGCGTTGGCGCGGCTGCTGCCCAACATGAAGGGACCCGATGACTCCTGCCGGAGACTCTACTCGGGGGTTGTGCGGTCCATGGCCCTTTACGGGTGCCCAGTATGGGCGGGGGCCCTGAAGGCCAGCAACGTCGCGATACTGCGGCGACCGCAGCGAATGCTGGCCATCAGGATCATAAGGGGGGTACCGCACGATCTCCTTCGAGGCGGCGAGTCTCCTGGCCGGAACTCCACCGTGGGACCTGGAGGCGAGAGCCCTTGCAGCACTGTATCAGTGGCGCAAGGAGGCGCAGGAGTTGGGTCGATACCCCGAGATTCGAGAAATCGATGACCGGAAATCCCAACTCCGCCAGGTCATCATAGGGGAGTGGAGGGAACGACTCGGGCAACCGAGCGCCGGGCACGCCGTCATTGCGGCGGTAAGACCCGTTATGGAGGATTGGCTCGAGAGGCGTCACGGGACCCTCTCATACCGATTGACGCAGGTGATCACTGGGAAGGGATGTTTCGGAGATCACCTGTGTCTGATCCGCAAGGAGCCAACGCCTGAGTGCCACCACTGCGATGGCCAGACCGTGGACACGGCTCTCCACACGCTGGCAGAGTGCCCGGCGTGGGTTGAGCAGAGGCGAGACCTCGTGGCGGCCATCGGAGTGGGAGTTCTCTCGCTCGATAGCCTGATTGCGGCTATCGTGCGGAGCGAGAGTGCGTGGAACTCTGCCGTCTCCTTCTGCGAGCAAGTTATGCTCGCGAAGGAGACGGCGGAGCGGGACCGGGAGAGGTTTAGAACTCTCCCGGCCCGCCAGGCCCGGGCACGGGCCAGGCAGCGCAGGCGACTCAGGCGCCGGAGGTCGCAGAACGACCTCCGTCCTCCATAAGCGCAGGCCTGGGGGTGACAGGTGAGGCCATCTGTCACCCTAGCAGAAGCAGGCCGGGGAGGCGGCGAGCGCGTTGCGAAGCGCGCTCGCTTCCAGGGAGCACAGGGAACATGGGGTTCCCACACGGGGCGGGGGTCGTCTACTCGTCTGTAGATGACCCGAGGTATGTCGGGGCACCAGGGCCTTCCTTTCTAGGGTATACCTGGTTCCCCGGCTATTAGTACCCGGCGAAGGCGTGCGGTTTTAGTCGGTTCGAGTCCGACATGCCACCGACAGGTGGTATCCGAGGGGATTTCCGCACGGAAAAAAAAAAAAAAAAAAAAAAAAAAGGGCCTTACTCACCAGGGATCGCATCTTTACCCACTGCCCTGTCATTACGTTGCTGCTTCATGGTATCAACGACCTCACGAAGAGTAAGCGGATTATCAAGTGGGAGCTCTAACTTGGGAAATCGCAGGTATGGCTGATATGTAATCAAGATCCGGTGACCGGTCTACGTTGAGAAAGGTATTAAAATGCTCAACCCAACGCTTTAACACATCCTCTTAATTTATAAGTAGCGTACTGTTAATGGATTTTAAAGGTACACTTACTTGCTTTATGTAAATAACCACAACTTTAGACAACAAAACATTTTTACTGATTTCTTCCTTCATTGTTTCTTGTTTCTTCTGAGTAAATCCTGTCTAATCGTTGTGGCAGTGTTAAATAAGAAAATCAAAAAACAATGAGTGTGTTTGCAGACTTTTGAAATCTAATTAGTTCAAGTCACTGCTGAAAGCAAACAAACTAAACGTATTCCAATCGTTGAAATGTGGTATATATAAGTATTAAGTATACTTGATGATGAACAAATAATAATATGCCTAAAAGCGTAGGTTCATATGATTTTGTTTGTTGTATAATTGAATAAAAAGTCTTATCAAATGAAAGAAATCAAAAGAAAATTAGGGTTGAATGAGTATGGTAATAAAAATATATCCAGGATATCAACTTAAACAACTCAGATCCCTATCTGGCTGCCATGATAAAGCTTCAACAACTTAAGTAAGATCACCTGTGCTTGTTTTACAGGCTAGTAAGTGACAAATGGAATTTGCGATCAAACCATTTGGGTAGGTATTACCTTTTAGTCACAAACTTACATACGGCCACACATCAAAACAATGTTATGTATATTTAATGCTGCCATTGTGTTATCTGTTAATTAAAAAAGAGTGGCGGTGAGTTTGTTTGCCCTTTCTTCTCATGATGCTCGTGCTCGCTTGTGTGTGTTGATCTAAGACTTTAGAGTCTACACAAGAGACTGTTTCAATTATTATTTTTATTAAATAAAGATGTTTTGAGTTTGAGTTTATTGCACAAACATTCCGGCTTTATTATTTTTTATGATGTAGGGGCAAACAAGCAGTCAGGTCACCTGATGGTAACTGTCAACCGTACTACCGTACTATCCATAGATACCTGCTACTCAAAAGTCTTTTGACTTTTAATGTATCCAGGGGGGGAAGGGTCTGGGGATTTGGATTAAGGTAACCTCACTCACTCAGTGCTTAACACCGGTTTTCTGCGAGGCCGTGGTATCACTCTGGTCGAAGCTACCCATTTATGCCGAAGCATGGCTCTACTACGGTAATAGTAATATAATTATGGCTTTGTTAAATTTCGATTTAAAAAATTCACTAAATTTTTGGCGTCAATGTTATTTACTTACTTATAAAACTTATATAAGAATTTGATCGACATTAATTTCTATTAGTTTCTGCCCTTTTATACATAAGTGAGGATTGACGAAGTTGCGTAATTCTCATAAACAATTTGCGATAAGAATTTTACCAGGCCTTTCTTTTTGCGTGTGTAGTGGGGGGTGATAGTTATTATCTTGACTAAATTAATAATATCCAGTTCCAAGGATATAATTGAACTAATAATACCTAGCGCTGGCAATAATTTAAATGATATAAGAAAACTATGTGAAAAAAAGTGTTTAATAAAACAAAACCTGTTATTTAATCTGTTAATTGTTGTCTTAAGTAAGTGCAAGTAATTAATGATCTACTAGAAATGTTTTCGAATTATGTCATACGTTCCTAAATGTGCTTACGTTGTAGGTCGATGTAGGTCATTATCATCCTCTTGCCGTCCACTGTTGAAAGAAGGCCCAACTATCAGAGTCTTGGGCAATCCGCTGCCAGCTATTTTACATTTTCAGTTAGGTGTTTAAATCCATAGGTACCAATTATATGGTTTAAGACATTTATTTCCTCAAAAGAATATTTACATTCGTTTGTCAGAGAAAATACAAGATAAAAATAGTAAGTAACAAGTGCCGGAGCGGTGCTTAAATTACATATTATTGTTTTTACATCTAAGTAAATAAATATGTAGAACAAAACTATAAATAAATAAATAAAGAGGGTAGCTATCACAAAACAAAACCAGCCGGACCCACGCCTGCCGAGATTACCAAGTTTGCAATATTGCAAGTTGTAAATTATCTATTATTATCTCTATTATTAATGCATATTCCAGGGAATATTATCGTAAGAAAAAAAAGTGGTAGGAAATTAAAAATGATTTTTATTTAAACCTTAATAAAAATGCTGACTAAAAGATATTTACATTTGTAAACCATAGACATAGTGTTATAAAATAACTCAAAACTAGAAAAATCCCCACAAATAATCACAATACTGTACTTTTATCACACTGAATCTCTAAGAACATTGGTTCCTGACGGTTTTCAATTTTATCACCTTTTATCTTCTGTTCTACTGTCTCAGCACTTCTATGTTTATACTCCAATATAAAATAACCTGAAATACCAACAATCAAAGTACCGAGAAGCAGGTAGATCTTATAGCGTGTCCTTACATATGACGAAAGCATATATGCGATCATAAAACCAACTCCTTCACACAGTCGGATGTTTGGGAATGCTGCTTCTTCCTTTCCGTGAAATATGACACCACAATATGCTGTAAAACATAACAATAGACAACAAATATTAGACTTATGATCAACATATGAAACATTATACTTTGAGCTTTTTAAGGGAAGAATATTTTAGATTTGCAATGAGTCCAGTATCGAGCCGTTCTACGCAATTTCACCTGTATTTATAGTTACTGCTTTGCCAGAAGATTTTAGCGTAATGGTACAAAACCTATACATTCCTTAAGTGTATTTCTGACTGATAGAATTCAAATCAGTTTGACATTTCCAGAGATAAGCAGTTAATATATCAAGCAACAAAAAGAAAGGAATAAAAAAGTAATTTAGTATCTTTGTCTTTATATGTTGTACAATTAATTAAATTATTCTGGTTTAAAAAGAACAGCAAAAATGTAGTAACCATTCTAGATATTTTTGTTGCCGATTTGTAGTCAAACGTTTGGCACGTAACACTTTAAGTAAAATATTAACACATGAAAGAAACGAGTTTCAAAAATAAGAAGAAAATAAAGACATCGCTGTTTTATGTGTAGATTTTCGGAATTAAATCATATTAAATAAATCCTGCTTCGTAATTTAAATTTGTAACTTTAAATTGTACCTACAATTCATTTGTGCCAACCACACAGAGTCACAAAGGCCCCATACCACAGCAATAATGACCATAACGTGGTAGTCACCAGCATGCGGACGCCAGAGTAGTAGCATGAGGATTACTCCCATATGAGTGATAAGTGCGCTGATGACCAGCGGCAGACGGCCGAACAACTAAAAGATAAATAATTTTTCCCATGTCATAAGTTTACTAAAGTTACCAATTAGTAAAACTAAAATAAAAACTGCCTACTCGTTGTAACGATCTAATGTTCAGGCATTTGGTTATGGTGGAATGAAGAATCCCACATTTACATAAATACTTGGAACTTCTGAATATCACAATTTCTTTTTTTGCAAATGCACGATAAGGTATGGAATCTAATAAATAGAGAAGACCGATAAATATCTAATAATGATGCAATAAAAAATATTTGTTATTGATTTCAGAGTACTTTGTCCTTACAATGGCGAAAAAATAACATAATATTCTACTAAACATTTATAGAAAACAAACGATAAAGAAAGATGGTTTTATTACTTTAGCCAAGTAGCCAGTCAAGACACATCCCATTGCATCAGTCACTCCAAATGCCATCATGACGTATCCTACGGAACCGGTACCAATTGCACATGATACGAAACTCTGTAACAAGAATACAATATGAATTGTTGTGTTCATAATTGTTAATCTATATACAAAAATATTCAATTGGTTTGGGTACGCTTCAAAAAACTCAAAAAGTTCTGCACCGATTGAGCCCAGATTTTGCCACGACAACAAATTTTTATCTATTTTTCGGCTCTTGTTTTTTATTTTTTAGCAATGTCACCATAATGTGCAGGGTACAGAGTATTATAATTTTGTGATACTAAAAATAGAAAACCAAATTAAAAAGCAAATAAAGAGCGATAGACCTCTCCTAACTTCGTCGAACATTCGTTACCAAACCCAATCCGTTGGACTCGTTAAAACAAGTTTATAAACTGAAACTTAAGTGGTTTTCTAGTCACTGAAAAGTTCTATTTTATCCATCACTCGGCTCAAGAAGTAAGCTACCGCGCACTAACATCAAATTATTTTGCTCGTTAAAGTTTAATCGATATTAACGTCTAAAAGAAGTTTCTGCAAAAGTTTTTGTGAAATTTAATGGTGTAAAACGATTTATCAGTGAACTATAAACAAAGTGAGGCGATTTAAAGTGTAAATAAAGTAATATTCTTGAGTTCAATCAACATTATAATTATCCGTTACCGTCACAAAGTGCAACAAACTAACCACGCAAAGTGTTTTATACAAACGCGTAAGAGACACGTTCTACCTGGCGCTTACGCTGTTCTTCTCGCCGGCTCGCGTGTTCACCGATTTCTTTGACTATAAGGGCGGCCTTAACTTGGATTTCGCAATTTATTAAATAATATTGATTACACTTGTCTACGACTTTTGAGTGTGCACTTTTATCTTAAACTCGTATACTATGACATCAAGTTCTTTGGCTTATGGGTGTTGTACTGGTGAGGAAACTGATGATCATGAGCAGTTTATCAACTGCATTAGATGCAATAAATCGTACCACTTTCTTTGTTTATCAATCCCGGAAATTTCAAGAGACTCTGATGTTTTCTTAAAATGGCAGTGTCCAGGGTGCACGAGTCTAATTCCGAAGATAGCAAGGAACGATTCCACCCCTCTACGAAATATTTCCTCCTCAAGGGGCAGTAAGAGACCTGCTCTGAACTCTCCACCCGAAAATGGCACAGTCACAGCCGATGATATACGGTCCATTGTGAAGGATGTTATAAAAACTGAACTCGCTATTATGCTACAGAATATCAATAAAAGCATTGTTAGCATCATAGATAAGCAATTGGAACCTATTAAAAATGATGTCCAAGAGTTAAAAGAGTCGCTAACTTTCCATATAAAAGAATTTGAAAAATTTCTGTCCGAACATGTATCTACAATAAGTAGCTTAAAAGCTATAAAAGAAGAAAACTCTCAATTAGGAAGCACCGTTTCAGACCTAAACCAGAGATTTAATTACTTGGAACAGCAGGCTAGGTCTAATAACATTGAATTACAGTGCCTACCAGAAAATAAAATGGAAAATTTATACACTGTAGTTAAGCAGATGGGGTCCGTGGTAGGGAGTGTTCTGAAGGACAGCGATATTTTGCACTGCACTCGAATAGCCAAACTTAACAATGCGAATAGCCGTCCCAGATCCATCGTGGTACAGTTCGCATCTCCACGGATTCGCGACCAAGTACTAGCCGCTGTTATTGAATATAATAGAAAGAACCCTGAAAATAAACTGAATAGTGCGGATTTTGGTCTTGCGGGTAAGAAAACTCCTGTTTATGTCGTCGAACATCTATCACCTGGCAATAAATCACTTCATGCGGCTACAAGATTGAAAGCCAAGGAAAGAGGGTATAAATTTGTTTCGATAAGAAGCGGGAGATTTTTTTTTAAGAAAGATGAAGATGCGACCCATCTTTTAATTAAAAGCATGGAATCTTTGAAGAAGATAATATAACTTGGGGATCTGTGTTACTATAAATTTTTATTTTTTATACAATTATTTTGCATAATTCTTTAACAATTTTTCTTTTAAAATTCAATCATTTAAGAGTTTATTACCAAAATTGTGGTGGTTTAAGGACCAAAATTCAGTCAGTGTATCGTAAAATATGTTGCAATGACTACGATGTAATTATTATCTCAGAAACATGGTTGAATAGTTCTGTAAGTAGTGGAGAACTATTTGATAACAGATACGTGGTTTATAGAAGAGACAGAGAAACCTCGATTATAACAAATTATCCAAAATGTGACAAGGAAGGAGGAGGAGTTCTTATTGCAATCAAAAATAAATTCAAAACGAAACGATTGAAATGCTGGGAAAGTATTTGTGAGGATCTTTAGGAATCAATATTGTGCTTTCTACAAATGCATCAACTAGTGTATGCCAATCCATTAACCCTGTAAGTAAAGTTAGTGGACTACATCCACCTTTAGATATTGATATACCTTTAGATATGGAATCAAGACTTCCTTATAACAATATCAAAGCTAGACCTAATTTTCATAGAGGAAATTATCGATCAGCTTGCACTGCATTTCAAAAAGTTAGCTGGGACAAATTGTTCAGTGGAAAAGATAATGTAAATGAGATGTTAAGAGTTTTTTATGACACTATAAATACAGTAATTAAAGATAATATACCGTCTTGAAATCCTAGAAATAACAAATTTCCCACTTGGTTTAACAATAGACTAATTAAAAAATTGCGTTTAAAAAATAATCTTAGAATTCGATATAAAAAGTATCAAAATCCACTAGATGCTATATATTTAAAAGATCTTGCCAAACAATGTGATAGGTTTTCCAGTGAATGTTATAAAAAGTATATTAACGTTTTAGAGGAGGAACTGAGGAATAATCCGAGACTATTTTGGACTCATGTAAAGACTAAAAGAGGAGGGACGAGCGCATACCCAGTAACTATGACTGATGGGGTTAAAACCACTTCAAATGGTCCCGAAGTATGCAAGCTCTTTGCCAATTACTTTTCTTCCGTTTACAGTTCCGACCATAATCCTTATTATAACAACAATTCCGAATACTTACAATCACTGGAAAGCTATAGCACATGTTTAAATAAACCAGTTTTGGATGACGAAACCATTTTAAGAAAGCTACAGACTCTAGATATCACTAAAGGTGCGGGTTCAGACGGTATTTCACCAATATTTATTGTAGCGTGTTCTAACGAGTTAGTACGTCCGCTCTCACTCATCTTTCATAAATCTTTAGCTACTGGTGAATTTCCCTCAAAATGGAAAGTGGCAAAGGTGGTACCTATTTATAAAACGGATTGCAATGCAACCGTATCTAATTACAGGCCTATTTCCATATTATCAGTATTTTCCAAAGTTTTCGCATCATTATTGTATCCTTATATTCAAAATCATTTAAAAGTATATTTAAGCGACCATCAACATGGGTTTGTGGAACGGAGATCCACTGAATCAAATTGAGTTCCATTTACCGAATTGTTAAGTAACGCCATAGACACTGGTCACCAAGCCGACGTGATTTATACTGATTTTAGTAAGGCGTTCGATAAAGTTTCCCATAGCATTTTAATTTCTAAATTACGAGCGTATGGAATTACTGGCTCTTTGCTTGATTGGTTGAGATCATATCTTCAGGATAGATACTTTTTTGTTGTAGTTAATGGCTTTGAATCAGAATTACAGAGAATTACTTCGGGCGTTCCGCAGGGTTCACATCTAGGACCAGTTCTTTTCAATTATTTTATAAATGACGTCACAACCTGTTTTCAACACTCCGATGTGTTTATGTTCGCTGATGATTTAAAATTTGTTAGTTTGATAAAGTCGAAAGATGATTCTAAGCTTCTGCAAAGTGACATTAATAGACTCATTCTGTGGTGCAACAATAATGGAATGCACCTTAATTCTAAAAAATGTAATCATCTAAAATTTTCAAGAAAACACAACCTAGCATTGTGTCTTTACTTTATCAACAATGATAAAATTAATGAAGTGGAACATATTCGTGACTTGGGTGTAACATTCGATAGAAAATTGTCGTTTGTACCACATGTGGACAATATTATTAAAAAAGCTTCAAGGATGTCGGGTTTTGTATTAAGAAATTGCAAAGCATTTCGAAATAATAGAACGAAAATATTACTTTACAACAGCCTTGTCAGTAGTATATTAGAGTATTGTGGAGTAGTCTGGCGTCCGCATTACGCCACTCATTCGCTGCGTATTGAACGTATCCAAAAACGCTTCGTTTGGCACCTTGCTTTTTCGAATGTTGTGGCTAAGAAAATACGTTCATACAAAGGTCGGCTTAAATACTTTCAAATGCGTTCCTTAGCAGGTCGTAGACTTCTCAATGATGTAGTGTTTGCCTGTAAAGTATTTGCATCTTAGATAGACTGTCCACAACTTATAAGTTCAATCAAGCTGCGGGTTCCGGCTAGGATGCCGCGCTATTCTATTACACCACTTGTTCCACCACTTAAAAGGACCTTTCTAGGTGCCAGCTCTCCATGCTCAAGATTGTGTAAATCAATTAATGGGTATAGCAATAAAATCGATCTTCACTTTGACTCTGTGGCAAAAGTTAAATCAACACTTTTGAACTTACCTGATTTTACATAGTGTATCTATTGATAGATTAAACTGGCTGAAATTGTAATTATAAGAATGTCTACATTTACGAATTACATTATATGGCTTACTGTCTGTATTTTTTATAATATTTTAAATGCGGTGTTTACCTTTAA
This sequence comes from Arctia plantaginis, assembly GCA_902825455.1. Classification (NCBI taxonomy): domain Eukaryota; kingdom Metazoa; phylum Arthropoda; class Insecta; order Lepidoptera; family Erebidae; genus Arctia; species Arctia plantaginis. The sequence goes on along the minus strand of CADEBD010000276.1, from coordinate 519,277 downwards.
GTAATTGTAACATTAAGTTTTGTATTTTCGCATGCAACTAGAATAAGTTTAAATGTTAACAATTGTTGGTAGACCTCAACTAATAAATAAATAAATTATGAGATCAGTCACTAGATGCCAATTATAGTACTGTAAAGGTATACTATAATATTTCATTCCGTGACGGTAATTACAAGTAGGTTAAAATTGTATTTAAGGATGTATTTACATACTATAGTTGGTAATGAGAGCACGTTAATTTATGAATGTATTCAATGTATGTATGTATAACAAACACATATAGGCTTTTGTGAATTTATCCATACTTATGCTAGTTTTTTCCGATTTTAATTAGATAATGATATACCATCAGTAATGTGTAATAATCATGTTGTCGTTACATACCGCAGTAAAATCAGCAGACTTCATGTCTGCTTGTTGAATTCCAAGAAAGATGTAAATGATGACAAACAGCAATTGGTCTACTTCGGTGAACAGCTTCATCGACGCAGCCAAGAGTGCTATCCCGGAAAGTCTATTTCCAGTGTTCTTACGATAAGGTTCGTATCTAAATAAACAAATATTTTTAGTAACACAAATGTGCGATTGATTAAAATTTACTAGACTTCGCCCAGTTGTCGAATTTCAACAATCTATTTATATGAAAATTTTAAGTTGGTTTGTGTAGGTCAAAAACTCAAAAAGTTATGCAGCGATTGAGCTCAAAGTTTGACACAATATAGTTACAACAGATAGTTAAAAGATAGTTTTCATCATTTTTTTTCAAACACATTGTGCCAAATCGTAGCGTGACGTTATTTTATAATTTGTTTTTTTCATTGGCCAGTACGGCTTGAACTGCCATGTGCATACTTAAGTTTTAGTTAAATTTAGTGAAATAATTAGAATTAACGCTAATTATTTCTAAATTTAATTTAAACTATTTTCTGACCTTTTTTGTTACAGTTATTAATTTTATATTTTTACAGAAAAAAACGTCTCCAATTTTTTTTCCTTTTTTTTATAAAATCAGTTTTATGGTTTTTAACGGACGGCATTATATTATGTTAACTTTAAATATTGAAAATTTAGCATTCTTTATTATTTCTTAAAAATTCATGCAAGAATACTTTTCACTTTCAACATATAGAAGACTAGCACAAACCAACTATTAGGATTTTTTTAACTTTCTACTGTTTTATCTTATGGTTCTATTATACCATGATGATATTTCTCTAATCTTATAGCTGTATGTAATCTGAAACGGGAAAATCAATATCTGGTTCCGTATTAGTGATTTTAGTGAACTATTTCTAGATAAATTGAAACTAATAAACCAAATGAGTTATGAAACAAAAATAATTTGAAAATGTCTGAGTTAAGAAAAAAGTTGTTTACAATTCACGGATAATACTATACTTACCGGAACAATGTAAATCTAACCAGGTATTTTGTTTGCCTTGTGTACCTTCTAAATATCTAGTTGACATGCACGCATGTATTTACAATTTTTAATCAGTTACCTTTTCATAGAATCTAATCCAAGAGCCACTACTAAAACCGAGGCCAATATAAATGCGAGGTAGACGCCTGTAATATAAAAGTTTTACTTTAAAAATTGTAAATCAAGCATAGAGTAATAACTATCTATACCTAAATTATATTTTCTGATGTGAATCTAATGGGGTCTGATCCCATTAGATTCATATTATTATTTTTTATTGTTGTAACCAACGTTATAAATGCGAACGAGACTTGTCTATTTGTTTTTAGGGTTCCGTACCTCAAAAGGTAAAAAAGGAACCCTTATAAGATCACTTTCTTGTCCGTCTGTCCGTGTGTCACCACCGATTTTCTCAGAAACGGGTAGACCTAGCAAGTTGAAATTTGTACAAGATACTGAGGTCTATAGTCCCTATTAGGTGTATAAAAATCAAGGTCCTGAGTCAACGCAATAAAAAGATATGGGCAAATTTCGGTTTTCGCGAAAACTTGTAAGTACCAAAAGAAAAAGCGTTTAAAAAATTGAGTTACAGTAAACTTAATCAACATTTTTTCAATGATTTATCATTACACCACCATGTGTCGTATAAGTCTTATAAGAGATAGGATATTTTTGATAATTTTATTTAAACTCAGTACGTAACGCAAATTCGCCATCACGTATTACTGACTAGGGATGCGTGGTGGCAATATTATATCATGGAACGTTTTATCAAAAATCGATCTTATAGCTTTGGCTGAAATATCTAACGAAGGTTCACCTATTATGACTATGAATTTGCTTCTGCCCACGGCTTCACTCGTACGGTAGAGTGGCTGAATCAACATAATTAGAAATAATTTAGAATATTTTTATTTAGACTCTCTTTAAACGATTTTAAACACACTAAAGAAATAGAATATAGTTGCGTTATTTTCCGACGTAAAAATATACACTATACAGTGTGATGAGAAAAATTCATTGTCATTGATAACGGCACATAAATAGACATACATCGATATTTTCAAAATGTCGATGCGTCGTCGTTTAGATCCTGTCAAGTTCCGGACTGACCACGTTTGTTATTTTATTTTTGTTCAATTTAGTATTAAACTCGCATAGACGTTATGCTTTTCTATTTTTTATTGCATATAGTGTTACTCTATTATGTATGATGTGACGCCTTTAAATGGTGTGCATTAATCTCAATTTAGTGGTGAATGTTTTAGATTTTAATAATAATAATGTAGCAACTACTAGCCGTTCAATAAGTAAATAAATTGCTTCTGCCTTGTGTAAATGTGTATAGAAGTACAATTGTTCGAATTATTATTTATAATTTATTTATTTATAGCAGGTATTACACCTGCTTGTTAAGAGACGACTTTTTCTATTGTTTTACCATGTATTGGTAAAATAACCTCCACCCTCTTAGGGAGTCGGCTAACACTTACAACAGCAAAATAGGATTATTCATGAGTAATAATAATGATAATAATATTTTCGGCTATCTGACACACAACGCCATCTAGTTTCAAACAAAACATTAAGAATATGTTAGTACTTAACCTCGGAACATTCAAAATCCCATATCTTTTTTCCTAGACTTCTTTCGCTAGTTATTTTAGTATGAGAATCTCGAAATTTTGCAAAAAGAAACGTCTTACAGCACAAATAAAAGAATAATTCCAAAAAAAATAAAAAATTGAAAATTAAGATAAATTTTGGTACAAGTACAAATTTTCGCGAAAATTGCCGTACCTACTCAGATTTTTGAAATATTGTTTACATTTCCCTAACTTTATTAACTTTAAATAGATTTAATGAATTAAGTGTGTGAGAAGTGTAAGAATGTATACTGGAAAAGTAGATATCTAATGAAGTAGATGACCAATCGCATCTTGTCCGTCCGTCCGTTTCTTGTCTTCTAACAGTGACAAAAATCTTCGATCAACAAATAATTTGCTTCTCTTGTGTCCCTCCCACAACTCTGATTTCGTGAACTAATCGTTCCTTGTGCAAGTAGTGCTGCTCTGGAATGCGATACCACTCCAAATCAGAATGTCCACAAGCCGTTTCGCATTCAAAAAGAATGTACATAATTAACTTCTCGACGAGAGTGCGGAAGTACCTTAACCAATAGTGCACCTCCTTAAATTCAAGTATTCACAGTGTACGAACATAAATAAAATGTGGATTTATATGTATATTTATCTATAAATATGTGTAATTGTATAATATATGTAAATTTAGCAAAGTTTTACATACTTATTGACAAAAAAAACCAGTGATTACAATTATTACCTCGGTGCACCTACCCTACAAGATTTATACACCACTCAAAGGTTTGCTGGTAGAGAATGCGCAGGGCATTAAGTCCGGCGATGTACATAAGTGTATGAAGATGTAAAATAAAATAAAAAAATATTTATTTTGTGTATTTACCTGTTTATTATATAAAACATCCGCCTTTTAGGTCTAAAGAATTTTTTTCGGACCAATTTACACCATATGAACTGTAGAAATATTACAGAAAAAAAAAACACCTTAAAAATAACCTTTTACATGACTAAATAGCGATTTAAACTGAAAAAAACTTTTACAACAACTCTATGCGTAAACAACACAAAATCCGCGACGCCCCGCCCCGCCCCGTGACGTCATACAAAAGTGCGCGGAAAATAGTAGCGTTTGATCATGGCGAATTTAATCGATATTTTATGTTTACTATATTTAAACGAAGTGAAAAATTAATTAAACAAATAAAAAAATATATGCATTATTCCCCATTGAGTAGTTTAGATGTAAATAAAGTAACAAATAAAGTCACTTTTCTATAATATTACTTAGGATGATTATCTAAACTAAATCAACAATTTCATTATTTGCCATAAGATAAATAATAATATATGCGGACATCTGACACACAACGCTATCTAGTTTCAAACTAAGCAGAGCTTGTACTATGAAAGCTAGACTGACTGATAGAATACTTGTATACTTTCTTTTTGTAATACATACATATTATACATAGAAAACAAGTAGATTTAAGAAGATTGAAGATAACAATCGGAAGACTGTTTGACTTCAAATCAGTTTTTGGACAATAGGTACCTGTGAGCATCAGTATTTTCTCAGGCGGTTGTGTTGGAAGAGCAATTGACGCGTTCGTATTGACTATAAAGTTGGCGCCACACAGTTGGGGAATCATGGAATCATTTATTGTTGTAATTGAGGCTTTATTATTGGTCGAAAGCACTGGAATCAACACAAAAGGTAGAATTAGACATCGGTCACTGTCAAAACTCTTTTTATAAAATAGCTTACATAATGATAAACATTTTCTTAATAGAATTATCCGTTTATTTTAAGAGTTATGAAACACTTGATGACTGTTGTCTCTTTCTAACTCAATAAGACAAATGTAATAAGAGTAACGTGACTTCTCCTACTTCTAAATTAAATAGACTCGTAAGCTTAAACAAGTAATGCTTATTTGTAGTGAAATTTAGACTCATAAACCATGATTGATTGCAGTCACACAAATTAATTCCAGACACAAAAAAAATATCTGACAATCTTGGCAGTAATAATGGTAGCTAATTTATATTAGAGTTGGTTTCAACAATTCTCTACAGGGATCTTCATTCCATTATTATTTTATATTAAGTTTTTAAATACAATAGTATTTTAATATGCATGTGAGTTTTTAATTGTATAACCTTGAGTACTAGTTATATTTTATAACTGTTATGTTCATCAGACAAGCAAAACCAAGAGATCTCAAATCCAAGTCACCGAGTCAAACAACAACAACAAACAAAATGAGTGAGTTGTCTGGAAGGTAAATTTAGAAGGGATGGAAAGTATGACAAATGGGAGAAGAGTTTATTTAGAAACTTAATAAACGATGCCCTGCTTTCTCTTTTAAAAATGGTCGAACGTATTACATTACACGTAAATGTAAAAAAGGCGCGAGCTGCATGTCGCGATCGTGGATATTGGCTATCTATCCTCTCTGCCTACCCCAGACGGTAATTGGGTTTGAGTGTTTGATATATATTAATCATTGCTTCATCTGACGATTGATGAGTAGGCAGAAAAGTGTTGTTGCCTTGTATAAACTTCTAAAATTTGGGTTTCAAAGTTGTATTAAGAATTTTCTAAATAGCAGATAAGCTATATACTCGTAGGTACTTCACTATCGTTTGAAAACCAACTAAGTGAAACAGTCAGCTAAACCTACTCTCTGGAAGACGATTATAAAGCTATTCTTGTTTGTACACTTGGCAGACCTCGTTTATTAAATGTTGTAACAAAATACGAACCGCTCAGTTTGTGTAAGTGGTAAGTATTGTCGACTGGTTTTATTCTCTTCGTAATTATTATGAATGGCACAGGAAAATCCGAAAGGTTTAATACTTTAGCTCATAAACAAGGTGGGTTATCGCCTGCCATAAAGAGCCCTGAAAATCAGAGAATTGAACCATCGGCTTTTTTAATATAACCAGAGTTAGATGTTTCATTTTGGTCCTAATCTTATAATTTGTTTATTTTTCTTTGTCTTTTATCTTTCTTTCAAATAATGACTTAAAATAACCTTTGGTTATCAATCAGTTGATTAATATTATTTTAGCTTTTGACGTTATCAATGATCTTTAACTGTTTAATAGTAGGAACGTGTCTAGCAACAAGGTCCAGAGTTTATCCGAGCATTACGATGTCACGTGTTCGTCTGACACTAATACATGTCATCTTAATGCTTTTATTTACTTAACTATGTAATTGTTAATTGTCTGTATTACTAATAGATTCATCACAATACAATATTGAAACTTTGAATGCGAGACACGTTATACCAATGTCGAGAAACTTCATGATGGCAAAGGGATCCCATACCCGGAAGCCACACTCATGACTATGGATCAGAGCGTGTTATGTAGGTAAATACTCAGCACAAATAGGGTAGATTTCTATCCATTAAATATCATTTTTTTTGAAGTGTTTTTAATATAACATTAACATTGAAAATTATTAATTTAACAATAGCTAGGTGTATAATGTACCACCTTGCCTTGCTATTTCATACAAAAATGTGCTGATTCTAATCACCCCATATATTTAAACCGTGGCAATGTGTGTTAGTGATGTTTTAATAGAGGAATATGGTTGGCCGACATTAGTTTGTTGATACATTAGTTGGTCGACATTGAAGCCCACTAGCCCTTTTTTTTGTTGACGGGGTGGAAAATCCCTTCAAATCTTCTGCTCCTCGGGGACTTATGAGCCAGTAGTATGTGTTGATTTCACAAATAACTACCCCGACGGCAGGCCTCAGGTGCCCTGCTCTGGGAGGACCCGGACCATGTTATTTCAGGTCCTCCCCGAATTGACACCATGCCTCATCAGGTCCTATCCTAGGGAAAAACACTTCCCCTTTCAATCGGAGGCCCAATTGCATCTTATTCCAATCAGACCGCAATCCTATCCTAACCCCACTAGCCCTAGGTGCGGTTACACTCCAAAGACTTTAAAAACTAAACTATCTAAACTAGAAATCTCGTCTACTGAGTTATCTTTTCATTAAAATAAAATAATCTGTAATTCTAATTACCTAATGACGAAATTAGATTGCCCCAAATTTGACCCGTCTGGTAAAATGTGTAGAAGAATCCAAAGAAACGTTGTAGGATCACTCCTGCAGATATTTTGGATAATGTGCTATAAGCGTCTGCAGCCTACAATAAAAAAAGCATATATGTTTAAAATATCATTTCAAAAGAAACTTTGAGAAATTAGAACAATTAATAAACTAAGAATCTAGTGAAAAAGTGATAGATTTCTCTTAATTCCTATTTCTCTCAAATATATGTTATAGTTAAAAAAAAATTCTTTACCACTGACAGATAGGTACACATAGCACACCAAAGCGGACCAGATGCTAGACCCAGTAAAAAGGCAGCTGGGATCAATGTGTAGAATCGGGCGTGCATCTGAGATGCTATGAATGGCACGTAGATAATAAGAGAACACCACATTGCCGATTTTGTACCGAGCCATCTGGAAGTATATTTTTGTTGTATATAATTCTGTTATGTTTGCACGCAAATGTGTTGTGATTTTTTTATTAGGAGCAACAAATCTGTGGTATATAGGAGATAAAGTCGATTGCTTATAAATCTTTTCTTTGTTACTAGTAACTTTTTAGTGAATGATTCACAAAGCGATCTATTTGTTTTAATTTAATTATGGAATACCATTTTGTATACAAATACAAAAATGTTTGTCTTAATCTTATCACTATTATTCAGCTTAATATTTATTATCTAAAAGACATCTTAGTTCAAATTTACATAACCTAAACTGTAATAGCTAAGTAGGTCAAGGTCAGTTTTAAATTAACATCCAAATTAGGTACTGACTAGTGCATGATATTTTCAGTTAATTCTTGATGAGTTTCTTTGCTGTCTCCGGCAACATTTTTTTATATTTCTCTTTGCTAAGTAGCAAAGAGAAATACAAAAAAAATGGATGGATTGATGGATATAAGTATATCCATCAATCGAGACGATTTTATAGAAAATTCTAGTCTTATGAGTTATTATTTTTTCTTCTGAATTTGTTTGGCCTTTACAAGAAAAGCAATGTATTTTTTTATGCTGATACTATGATAAAGTACTGCTATGATGCTATGAAACCATATGCAAATGATTAATCTTATAGAATACAACAACACAAAAAATATGCTTAAATTAATAAACAACTCACACATGCATAAAAATAACTTTTGTTACTAATAGTAGCAGGTTCATGAAAATAATTAAATTATTGTCATTAAAGAAGTGTTATGTCAAAAACTTACTTTAGAACAAATCCAGATAGGAATATATTTGAGATTAGAACACCGGCATATATTGATGCCAGTGACATTGTACCCAAACCTGCCTCTGCGTTGATCGAACTTTGTAGGTTAGCAGCACCCTGTACAAACGAAGACCCATTAAGAGACAAAAAAAACATGTGCTTATTTTGTTTTTTTTTAGGGTTCCTTACCTCAGAAGGTGAAAAAGGAATCCTTATAAGATCACTTTCTTGTCCGTCTGTCCGTGTGTCACCACCGATTTTCTCAGGAACGGGTAGACCTAGCTAGTTGAAATTTATACCAGATACTGAGGTCTATGGTCCCTATTAGGTGTATAAAAATCAATGTTCTGAGTCCACACGATAAAAAGATATGGGCAAATTTCGATTTTCGGGAAAACTTGTAAAATTTTCACGAAATTCGAAATTTACCTAAATATCCATTTATTTTTATTTTTGAACTTTCTCTTTACTTGTGCTGTAAGACCTTGCTTTTAACCAAAATTAACAATTCTAGGTCAACCGGAAGTACTCTATAGGTTTTGGGTCGAAAACCTATATGGTAGTTCCCGTTGACCTAGAATCACGAAATTTGGAAAAATGAAACGTCAACAAAAACAAATAAAGGAATAATTCCAATAAATAAAAAAAGTTGAAAATTTAGATACATTTTGGTACTTACAAATTTCGCGAAAATCTACGTAAGATCTGGGTAGGTACGGAACCCTCGGCGCACGAGTTCGACTCGTGCCTGACCGGTTTTTTACCATTTCAAGTCAAACACGAAAGAAATAGACTTAAGAGTGGTCGATAAGTTGGCTAGGTACTTGCGACTTGTTTTAACTTCATCCTTTACAAGAACGAATTTGCCGAACACAAACTTTTTTATGTTTGTTAGTAATTGTTAAAACATTACGTTTGGTGTTATTTAATAATCAAACATCTACGAAATTTAGTTTTAACGTAAGGCAAGGAGTTATCTATTTAGAATCTTCCACGTAGCAGTTATATAACCGTTGACAACGTGACACTTCGGTTACAGCTGCTGTAATTGTAACACAAAATATCGGATCGATAGGATATTCTTTCTTTACTATGTCAATTGGTAATATTTTAAACGTCAGCATTCTTTAGAAAAATATAAAGTTTAAATTTAAAGTGCCTATTTACGTATATATTTCTATTTAAATACTCACACTGTAGGCTATAAAATACATCATGAATGTAAGACCAATAGCACCTACATTCTTCACTATCCGCCATTTTTCATTTGGCTTCAAAGCTTTCTCTAAGACAACTTGGTCACTCATCTTCAACTATATGTAATTTCACAGTAATTAACTTAGTAATTATGTTTTGTAAAAATCTTATTGGTGTACAATTACATAGTTTTAGATAGACTTTGCACTATATTTAATATTTTTGCACTATATTTAAGTAAGGAATGAATCAGTAAACATCGTTCAGTGCTACGAACAAACTGGAAACGATGCGCGTAACTTTAGCTATACACTTAACACCAATCGAATTCTTAAAGACATGCTTATGAATACATGAATACATAATATAATATATTTTGTATACCAGTTAGTACCCGCGCCATCGTCTGAACTAAATTATTATAAATGTCAAGAAATCATATTCATTTCAAATACATTTCATCAATGTTAAGTTACATTTTTTAATACTTTCTATTTCTTATCTCTATGCTAAAGGTCTTACAAATAGGCTTAGCAGTTTTTACCTGAATCATGACAGGTAAAAGGTTACTTTTAAAATTATTAAATCAGTAGAAATTAGTAGTAAGTTACATGAATAAATTCGCAAATGATGGATCATAAATATAAAAACTCTTATACTCTTTTAAACTATTTTTAATAGTTTCAACTTGGATATAACTATCAAACCAAATCTCTTTTTCCAAACGTAGATCCTGAAGATGAATATTCAAAAAAACTCCAAGGACCCTTTACCAACATCATCATCATCAGCCTATCGCAGTCCACTGCTGGGCAAGGGGCTCTCCCATTGAACGCCAATTCAATCGATTTTCGGTTTCTCGCATCCAGCTCCTGCAACCATCTTGCGCAGATCTCGCCTGTGGGCGCCATACACAGGGTTTGTCTAGGCAAAATTATACATAGGTACGTCATCCGTGAGTGGAGACCGCGTCTAGGATCGTTTATCGGATACAACAACTGATAGTCAATTATTTTGTTCTTTTTCACAGAATGAGTGAAGTTACCAAAGGCCCGTTTTCCTACCCCCTCCCTAGCTCCCCTTTTTAGGGGGAATCTCTTTTTTTAGGTGATTCTTAGGGGAGATCACTCAAAGGGCGCCAACGAACTTGTGTTGACTCGTCTGTCCGTTTGCCCCTCGTTAAAGAAGAAGAGTTACTTAATATTTTTTGTGACTTTAAAGTTTTAACCATCACAAATATCTAGTAATCATTAATCGCTTTGTTAACATAAAATGTTTCAACAAAGCGATTAATGCGATTGGGTCCTTCCATATTTACCTGTCTAATAGTCAACCATCAATACAGTCTCCTTATCCTTCGAATCGGTTTTATTTTTCTAGTAATTGCCTTTTTTGGCAAATTAATATTAAAAACTTAGTTTCATTAACATATAACAATGATTGTGATCATGAACAAGACCATCTTAGTCTCCGTCAGTCGGGTCATATTAGGTCCTTACATATGAAATTGGCGTTTTGTACGGGTGGAATATAGTCTTTTTTTTTGTAAAATTTATTTAATTAATCAAAGTATGCACCGCTGTTATCTGTGCACTTTTGCCATCTCATAGGTAGTTAATTGATCCCTTTACTAAAAAAACCATGGGGGCGAGAATCAATAAACTCTTTGAAGGCGGTTTGGGCTGCCGCATCGGAGTTGATTTTTTTCCTTGTAAGAAGTTGTCCAAATTCCGGACCAAATTGTAATCTGTTGGAGCAAGGTCCGAGGAGTACGGTGGATGTCGCAGACATTTCAATTGCAACTCATCTAACTTAGTGGTTGTTTGTTGTGCAGTGTGTGGCCTTGCGTTGTCGTGAAGCAGCACTGGCCTAGAGCGATTGACCAATCTTGGTTGTTTAGCAACTAGTTCTTCCTTCATGCTTTGCAGTTGCTGACAATAGATATCTGCCGTAATCGTTTGGCCAGATCTTAGAAAACTGTAGTGAACGACACCAGTGCTAGTCCACCAAACACTCACAAGTAACTTTTTCTGAGTCAATTTTCGTTTAGGGCAGGATTTGGCTGGGTCTCCAGGGTTCAGCCATTGCGACGAGCGCTTCCGATTATCGTACAGTATCCACTTTTTATCACAAGTAATGATTCGATTTAAAATCCCTTCATTATTGTGTCGGTTGAGCAAAGTAACCAAGCAGTCGACGCGTGTTTGCAAGTTCGATTCACTCAATTCACGAGGTACCCATCGTTTTTTTACTTTCCCGATTTGCTTCAAGTGGATTAATACAGTTTTATCAATTACCCCCAAGCCTGCAGCTATCTCTGAAGTGCTTTGTGATGAATCCGCTTCCACAATAGCCTTTAATTCTTTATTTTCCACTTTGGTCTCCGGCCGTCCAAGGGGTTGGTTCTGATGGTCGAAATTTCCAGTACGAAAGCGTTGAAACGAAAAACGAACGGTGCATTCTTTTGCGACACCAGCACCGTACACATCATTAATCCTGCGAGCTGTTTCTGCAGCACTGGTGCCACGGTAGAACTCGTACTCATAAATATACCGATATTTCATGTTTTCCAAGCGACGCCAAAGAAAAATAATAAGGAAAAAACATATGAATGACTGTTTTCAAAACTCAAATGTACCAGCTAAATGAATTTATAAATTTGAATTTGGAATTTTTAACCAAAGAGGAGATAATTCAGATTAAAGTGGTCAGTACGACAAAACGCTAATTTCATATGTAAGGACCTAATATATTAGTAGGACAAAGCATGGCCAAATGGACAAACTTACATGCCCATTAATTTAAACATAAATCTTTAAAAACTTAGTTACTTCAAATATGCATGCATTTTCAAGGGGGCGGCAAAAACAGAAATTGAAACGAAACCGAAACTTTTTCATAATTTGCATGTCTAATGTATTTTTATCTCATCATATTCTCTCTATTGATCAGTGTACGAAAATAAATGCAAATATTTATAGGCTTTGAATTACTTTATTAAACGTAAGTATGTATAATTCTAATCACTCAGAATGCGGTCGCGGGGTTTCCAAATATCCTATCACATCACATCAACAGCCTTTAAAAGTCCACTCCTGGACACCTGGCCTCTTCTTAGAAAGGAGGCTTTGGCCCACTATATCACGCTGGCCAGACGGGTTGGTATAGGGTTTGTGTCAAGTTTTCCTTCCCAAATATCCTATACCTATATATATATTTTTAGGGCAGCTTAATTCTGGCATTATTGCGAAAGTAAGACGATTTATGGAGGATTGGCTTGATAGGAAATACGGGAGCCTCTGATATTGGCTAACGCAAAGGAGTTGGAGCAAAGGCATGCTGGAAATTCGCAATCAGTCAAGAGGTCATAACTTCTTTAGGGGCATTGAGCGGTTTCTAAATCACTACACATCAGGAGACGTAAATGACTCGGGGCCCGTTAACCTAACAGGGATTTCCTTTCTAGGTTACACTTGGTTGCCCGGCTACTGCCTGAGATGGCGCGGCATGCGGTGTTAGGGCCGGCGCTGACTAACGTCGCTTCAAGGCATGGCACGGCAGACTGTCTCCTTCGGTAGCCGAAGGATGCTATGGTATGAAGCAGCATGCCAAAGCATACCGCGTCAAGTCGTTGCATTACGCAGAAAGCCCAGCCACTCAATAGGGCCCGGCGCTGACTGACATCGCGACCAGGTACGGCTTGGTATTTTTTTTATTTCTGATCAAGTTCTCCTCATCTATATTTCCATGTGTTTAGAATTCCTATCATTTTACTTTTAACTTTTCGATACAACTACACCGTACTATTACGTAATACAATTGAAATAAGGTTTAAGCCGGATGGGGTGCAGCCAGAGCTGGGCGCGTTTGCAAAGGAGGAAGCACGCGCGTATCGACTTACACTGAGTGTCTCTCGTGTTCTCCACAAATGATATACCCAGAATTGTTTTTTCTCAATATGTCAGTTTGTGTTTGTCTCTCTTCATCTGCAGCTAGAACTGCTTGTAATACTAAATCCCAGTCAGTCAGTTTGTATCCTAGAGGGGGGGCTATACTCCTGCGACCTATGTAACTCGCGGCATATGCTTTCATAATAATCTGTAGAATGAAACCGCATGACACGACATGCTGCGGCGTCCCGCGACATTCCACAACATGCCGCGGTATAATTGTATCGAAGTGAAGTAATATGATGTCTAAACTCATTGAAATAAGGATAAAAATAACTTATTCGGAAATTAACTTCATTAGCACCCCTCTGGCTGTCCGATGGGGGATGTCCGAAGGGCGATTTCCGCAAGTAAAATGGGCGGCTTCATTGGTTTTGCACGCGGGCGCTCGAGCAGCGCGGCGGCCCTGCGCTGCGTTAGTGGAGGCCTTGGGTTCGATTCTCGGGAAAAAAATTATCGGGTTTTTCTAAGAGGATAAATCCTTTTTTTAAAGTTGAATAGACTACTAACAATACTAACAAAGAACACTAAAAACCTATCAGCATACGCGGTTGATTTTCTGTCATTTTTTGAAGAGTTCCGTTGTCTGTCTCCAAACCTCATGATCAGATCTATATGAAATTTACATAGGACCGTTTAGGAATAAACCCATTTCGAACAAATAAGAATATTGCAAAATCCGTTCATATACATATAGCGGAGTTATCATACAGTACATAAACATCGGAATCGACAACAAACAAAATTGCCTAAGTTACTACTTACTCGTATATAGACGGCTACCTGATAGTAAAATATTATCGAAATCAGTCTAGCCGTTTAGAAGATTACCCGGAACAAACAGACAGACGGACAAAAAAAATAAAACTGGTTTTTAGACATAGGTATAGTGCAAATAATCGTGTGAGCATGAAAAAAACCTACTATTTTGACATTACAAACAGACATTTCAATTTTATTTATTTGTATAGAAAAGTATTGGTCTCAACATTCAGTTGAATTCAAGCTTAAATAAATACATCTTACATTAAAGTAATCCTCTACTCTAAGGCCTTCCCCAAGGTTCGCCACAACAATCGATCCTGTGCTGCTCGCATCCAGCAATACGTCTAAGCACAATAGAAAGTAATACTGGTAATAATAATAATAATAATAATAAAACACCTTCCTTCCGACTTATGTAGACGATGCCATAGCAGTTCCGAAACCATCCAACACATCACTGGTTCTTGTAAATCTATTGTACAAACTGATTATAAACACAGACATGACCAAGTTGCAGCAATAACCCATCAAAATCTAGCTCACAAATACTCATTTATTTCAAATAAAACTGCTTATTATAAATATAAACCCAGTACAGTTCTAGAAAATTATGCATTTAAAATATATTGGGATAGGACAATAATTACCGACAAAACCATACATTATAATAGACCCGATATAACAATACTAGACAAAACTAACAAAATAGTTTTTATTATAGACATAGTAGTATGTAACACACACAATCTCCTCACGACGCACACAGAAAAGATGACTAAATACACAGACTTAGCAACGGAAATAAAAAGGCAATGGCAGGTAGATATAGTTAAAATAGTACCCATTGTCATATCTACAACTGGTGTAGTACCGAAGACTCTTCAAGATAGCCTCAACACATTGGAAATGCCGAAATCCTTTCTCATACTCTTACAAAAAGCAGTCCTTCTTAACACATGCCGTCTCACACGCAAATTTCTCGCTTCATCCTCATCATCTTAACTTCATATCATCATCCCTTTTTGGCACACTTGGCTAAGGCCCGTGTGTTAGATTTTGTTACCCCTTTAAAATAAAAGGGAGACCAGACAAGGTATAAAATGACATAATAATAAATCTTTATTTCAGAATAGTTTCCATATAATGTTGTTTATGATGTTTCTTTATTTTGGTTACAATTATTTATGTAGCTATCTGTAACCATTTTTTAAACATGGAACTGTTACATACCCTGTCAGCAAGTTCCTTTAATTTTATGTAATAATAAAAAGAAACTTGACAGGACTCTTTTTAGCGAAACTGTCTCAGTTACATCGACATTTTCATTTAAGAAGCAACTCACTGGACTTCTTACGAAATTAACAATAATTTACACAGTTATTGTTAAATTCGTAATATGTCAATAAATACCTTATATATAAAATAGTATCTATATATATTAGCAAAACTTACGCTAATTTAAAGCACGACTGACACTTTACTGAGAACTTCATTTCTGATCAGTATTCGCTTGCTCTTTATTTTCACTCCTTACAAAGCGTTACTACGCCAATAATTATCTCTATTCTTTATGTCGTACATATGTATTTTATTTAACCTCATTCAGGGTTCAGTTATTACTTTTATGGTTAACAAAAACATATAACTTCTCTTATTTGGTATTTTGCATCATCAATTCATAGGTTGGTAATTCCGCATACAAGACAAAAGTTAATATGCTGGTAGATGTAGTGGTAGGATAGATTTTAGGAAAATTTAGTATATGACATGCTTGTTGGTCTAGTCTGGTCTGGTAAGTGATTCTAACAACTAAGCTAGATATGATTTGGGATTCCACTAAAACAATTAACTGTGTTCAGAGCACGGTCATTCTTTCGTCGTTTGAGTGTAATTTATCTATATACATACGTGCAATATGTACGTATTCAATAGCATTTAAATACGTTTTAGTACACGTGTAGTACGGGTTAGTACAGTGTAGTAGTTTCGGATGGTTTGGGATCAGACAGCCATGAGTGAGATGTTTATTATCGTATTATCGACGAGTCAGTAAAAATAAATGCAGAACCCATTCCGTCTCAAATTTTTATTTTTATTAAACTTAAAGCTACGTCTTACATGTACGCAGTACACACGTATACATTATGAGAATTCAGAATGACGAGAAGTATTTATTAAAAAAATATTAAAATAGAAAATAAATTTTGAGGAAAAGCGTGAGAGGGGTGCTTTTTACTATTGATAACAGGCACTCAACGCTTTTTTTCAAATTTATTTTATATTTTTTAGTTTGGTTTTCTATAGAAAGCGTGTTTTTTAGTTTTTTTAAACTATTTTTATTTTATTTTATTTTTTTAATTAGTGTATTGACATCGGTCCTCGATATATCTACAAAGTTTGAACGAATTCTGACCGTTTAAAGTCAGTCAAAATCACGCCGAAAGGAGTCGGTTACAAACATACAAGTGAAGCTAATATAAAGCGTGTAAATACTGGTATTGCTGACTTGATTAAAATTAGTAATAAATGATTTTTATTAAATCTAATTCCTTTTCAAAGGAATCTGGGTAGTAGTCAACCCAAAAGTGGTAGTAAAAGCACAGCTACGATTAGTTTGGGTTTAATTATTGTAATTTATTAGAATAACATTGCTACGTATGTATTACAATTATGTACATATATACTCACGACTATGTCCCTAAGGGGTATACAGATATGTTATCCAACACTATAACTATAACTATTCTCACTAACTTATATAAGACAAGAGTATTATACTCAATCGGTCCCTACTGCGTATTATGAAGCATGTTTTAAACATTTTTTTCCAATTTTAGAATATTTCTAATTTTTTGCTACCGAAATTAATATCTATACATTATTACAGCACATTCACAGTAGGTTCTAAGTACTATTAATGTTGTAATTTGTTACAATCGAATATTAAATCCATACAATATTACAATATCTTACATTCACAATTATAGGTTGCTGTTTTCATGAAATTTTAATCAAGACAGTACCAACCTCAAATCATTCATTAGTCAACCATATACTTATGTTTAGTATTACAAATAATTATCTAATAACATGTTACTTGTGTAACTCATGCGTTAAGTAACACCGATTCCTGGTTGTTATCTTTATTTAAGTTTTCAAATTCCTTTGTTATTTTTCTGTCATTTCTATGTTTGTACTCTAATGTAAAATATCCCACCATCCCCAGAATTAAACTACACATGAGTAGGTAAATCTTGTATCGTGTCCTCACATAAGATGAAAATACAAAAATGATTATGTACCCCAGTGATACAAATAGTTGAAGACTTGAAAACGCCGCTTCTTCTTTACCATGAAATACGCTCCCGAAGTATGCTGTAACAAAAAACATGAGAACTGTAGCGTTATCGTAAAATAATTCTTTGGAACATAGTAATTGTATATATACAAACAACATGTAGATAGGCCACCAACGCACAAAACGCGCTGTGAATTGGTCCTAATTAGGACCACTGCGAGCGAGCTCACATACTAATTAATTCAAGCACATTCATAAAATACCTTCCTGTGCATATCATTAGGTTTAAATTCTTCACTCCAATGGCCGGCAAATTTATTTTAATTTAGTTTATTTATTTTAATAATTTATTATAATAAAAATAAATAAATCATTTCCTCAAAAAACGTAATATATTTTCAACAACCGATATTTATACCGATGCCGATGGCCACTCGATGGCATCTCAATAGCGTGTCAGTGGTATGACAGTGGCTTGGCGTAAACATAAAATAGCAGAATTGAGGCCCTGTTTAGATGTTTGTCCCTTCATCGTCATCAACAGCCTTTAATAGGACATAAGCCTCTCCTTAGAAAGGAGGTTTTGGCCTACTTTACCGCGACCTACGACCTACTAGCCAGACAGGTTGGTATAGGGTTTGTGTCAAGTTTTCCTTCTCTCTGCAGTGCTGTTGTTCTGCGTAGTTTTCTCCCTTACATTTGTCCCTTATAGCAAAAAAATATAAAAAATAATTGAGCCATCGTGGGACGTCTGGCAGATATAAAACGTTGAAATTATTTTGTAGAAATAACAAATAAAAACACACCACATTACATATTACATATACTATCATATAGCGTGGCGACGCTTGCCGTGGCAACCTGGGTATGACCCCATTAGAAAAATATCTATTTGGAGACCCCTATCGAACGTTGTACATGTATCGAACGAGAATTGTTTATTTGATTTTTCATAAAAAGTTTCAAACACGTCATTAGGAGTGTAGGAAAGGACACCCAGGCTTATGTTGTTTTTTATTTTTAAAAGATATCCAGTATCACGGGTGACAAGTTGTGGATCACACAAAGCGTCGTCCCATGTGGGAATCGAACCCACAACACTCAGCGTAGTGGGAAGCGGCATGGCGACCTTGAAAATCAGCGAGTAGTAGCAGTTTAAGGATTGCTATACATTAATAGTCCCAGCCAGGCGTTAAAATCGAATATAATAATTATGTAGATGACTGCTCGGGAATCACAAACCGCTTTTTGCTTGTCTCAGATTTGAGGTGTAGTGTGCGGCTTGCCTTACCTTATATAATTTATAACATTATTAAACCGATTATGGAACCGTACAGTTGTCTATAAATTACCTACGTCACATGTACGTGTACAAGATTAGAACGTACCATTTATTTGGACTATCCAAATAGAGTCGCTAACACCCCACAGTAGAGCTAACAGGAACAGTAAATAGTCGTCTCCAGCACGTGGCCGCCATAGTAGCATAGTCAAGAGTAATCCCATATGAAGTATGAATGCGCTGACGACAAGTGACATACGACCGAATACCTGAAATAATTAATGCTATTGGTTAGTAAAGCGCTAATTAATTATAGGTACACCATTGCCTATTTCTACATTTTAAAAAACGAGAATGAGCATAGGTCGTAAAGTATTTTTCACAGCCTACCCCCCTTTTTTATTTCTATTTTTTATAACACAACATAAATGTGAAAGTGAGTTTGTTTTTTTAAACGACAACTCAAGTACTAGGAATATATCCTGTGTCGCGGGGGACTTTACAAGCATACATGAAACGGACACAAAGACAACCCAGACTAAGAACAAAAATTTGTGGATCACACAACTTGTCGTCCCATGTGGGCACCGAACCCACAACACTCAGCGTTGTAGGAAGCGGCGTGGCGACCGCTTAAACTACGACGCCATCTGTGCAGTCACAGTTTGTAATTTTTGTTACGCTTTCACGCCTAAACCTCTCAATTTTAAGCGAGTAACATAGGCTACTTTTTATTCGACCGATATAACCGACCGATACACACGCGGGCGGAGCCGCGGGCTAAAGCTAGTATCAAATAAACTGCCCTTGTTTCCACATAAAATTGCCACAACCTAAAAATATTCATCAGATAAGAGCAGATCCTACCCATTATTTTTGCTGATGGCAGTCACTCGGCAAGTGCAAACTCTGATATACGCATTTATGCCGCTCCCACTTGTAGGCAAGTTACGGATCATCTTTCATGCCAGGGATAGATAATAGTCACACTTTACAAGAACATATCGAATAATAAATCTAAATTCAAGAAAAATGGTACACGTACCTTAGCCAAGTAACCATTGACGAAGCATCCTGCTGCATCAGATATTCCGAATGTCATCATGACGTAGCCAACTGATCCAGTGCCAATAACGCACGATACAAAAGACTGCAACAAAAAGTGTTAAAAGTATTTAAAAGAACAGAATTCAGAGTCTACCATGTACAAAAGGAAGTCGTAAATACTCCAAGTAACCATAAGCCAAAGTGACAAGCTATAAAAATCAGATCTCTTGAAAAATAGGGCATAGCAGGTTAATTCAAAATTAAGTACTTTACAAGTCTTAATACAAAGGGCCACGTACAGCAGTAAAATCAGCAATAAGGAATGCCTCTTCAAGTCCAATGAAAATGGATAGGGCATTGAACAGCAATTGGTCAGGGTTGGTTAACTGCTTCGACGTCGCAGCGAGGAGGGCGATCCCCGTCAGTCTATTGCCAGTGTCTTCACGACAAGATTCATATCTGAAAAGAAGTTTCAAAACCCAAATAGACACATATATATATGGTATTTCATATATGGTATTTCCATAAAGATAATATTAGTCTTGACTTTGTTTAGGTAGTACTATGTTTGTTTATAAGGAGTGGTGAATTCTTAATCTGTCACCACTCTTTTTCAAAAAATATTATCAAATCAGATGAACTAGGAATGTGAAATTACATAAAAGTATGATCACATAGTTTAAGTTTTTTTTCGAATGTGCTGTTGGTCTAGTGGTTAGTGACCCTGATTGCCTGATTGATTATTCATCCCTTGGGTGTCGTAAAGCCGACTAAGGGACAACAACAGTGCAAAGAAAAGGAATACTTGATACATACCCTATACCAACCCGTCTGGATGTGGTACAGTAGGCCAAAACTTCCTTTCTAAGGAGACGCCTATGATCAGCAGTGATGAAGTGATGTGATGTGATATGGTATAGGATGAGGAGCAGATGATTAACCTAACTAAGTAAGTAAGTAACTACCGCTCAAAATGGACACCACAAGTCAAAAGTGCATTGCCAGTGTGGCCAGTAGCATTGCATTAAATGGTTATCAATTAAGAATCAAATTATTGAATATATCATAGAACAAGTTAAGGAAAACAAAAAAAATGAATTAAGAATTTACCTTTTCATTGAATCTAACCCTATTGCAATAATAGCAAACGACAAGAACATGCATCCAAGATAAACGCCTGTAACAAAAATACTATATTAATTTTGGCCTAGCTTTTAGCCATATTTATTGGAAATGCCGTTTTCAGGCCTCTGAATATTTCGTTTTTTATTAACAGCCGTTTCCGGCCCCTCAGGCGCAGAATAGCACAACGTTTGATTCGTGCGGTGGTCGGTTGCGAATTACGATACACCACCCCCTCCGCGAACTCTGGTGAGTGTCAGCCCGGAGGGGTTTCGAAGTAATTGGTAGGTATTTTGTATTGAATCCGAATTTGATTAAGCGTGAGGCATTAGAAAAAGCCATAGAATTCGTACTCGATAGGCAATGAGTGTTGGTTATCACTTCTAGAATCTCTTCGCAATATTGGAAATGGGCGATTGTTGATCGGCATAGACATATGACGGATTTTTAATAGTAATAATTTGATTTAATTACATATTTTTTTTATTATTATTATATTTTTTACACGCTTTATATTAGCTTCACTTGTATGTTTGTTTGTGATTTTGACTGACTTTAAACGGTCAGAATTCGTTCAAACTTTGTAGATATATCGAGGGCCGATGACAATACACTAATTTAAAAAAAAAATAGAACCATAAAATAGAAAATAAATTTGAAAAAAAGCGTGGGGTGCTTTTTACTATTGACAACAGGCACCCAACGCTTTTTTTAGTTTGGTTTTCTATGGAAAGCGTGTTTTTTAGTTTTTTTTTTTTTTTTTTTATTGACGACCGTTGATTGATGGCGTAGTGGTTTGTGTAACGCACTGCTATTCCAAAGGTCGCAGCTTCGATTCCCTTCGGTTCAAAACACAAATGATTCGATTCGAAACATTTGTGTGCATGAACATTTAATTTTTTATTTGTTCTGGGAGTTTTTATGTATAATATGTATGTATTTACAAAAAAAAGCATTTAATATATACTTTTTTATGTATTTATATCAATTGTCTAGTACACATAGCACAAGCTCTGCTTAGTTTGGAACTAGATGGCGTTGTGTGAATGTGGTAGAATATTTTTATTATTTATTTTGTTAAATATTTGACAAAACATATTATTGCTATTGTGTGTGTTGATATATGAGTATGGCTTTAGAGTCTAAATAAGAAACGATTTCAAACAATAAAAAAAAATACTAAAGATATTTTGATTTTGAGTTAGAAATATCAAAAGTGATTGCAAAAGATTCCAGAAGTAAATTATTTGTTTACTTAAATCTTTTATCAAATAGACAGGAACAGAAAGACACTGCCTGATTTTAACGGACATCGCTTTACTTTTAATAATATTCAAGTAAGTTTCTCGTATTATTGAGTGATAAGACTCAAGCTACTTGCAAACCAAAATTGCTTTGGTACATCTCTACTATTCTATCATTACCTGATAACATTTGTATTTTCTCGGGTGACTGTGGAGGTAGATTGTCATGAGTATCGGTGCCTACTAGAAAGTTGGCGCCACACAGTTCCGGAATCATTGTTTCGTTTACTGAAGTCACTGCTGGTTTGTTATCTACCGAAAGAACTAAAACAAAAAAAATAGTTCTAGAGCATCTTATATAATATACGCATCTTATGCTCACTGGTGTAATTTAACTTTTTTTGATTACTGTACAAACACGCTGTACTGTACAAATACACTGCTGACGGCTGCTACTCGAAACAAATTTACTTAAAAAAATGTTATATAAAATAGAAAATTAAAAATATTCATTACCTAGTGAAGAAAATAAATTTCCCCAAATTTGACCCGTCTGGTAAACCATGTAGAAGTATCCAAAAAAAGTCTGTAGTAGCACCTTCGCTGGTATTTTTGATATTAGACTATGGGCGTGTGCAGCCTATAACAAAGTGCAATATACATTAACCTAATACATACATACATACTTATAGCAGATTATGAAAGTTATACCGACATTTTATCAACTATACTAAGGTCCCACTCACGTATTGCTTAGGTACTTGCTGCTTATCTAAAAAAAGAAGCAATGTCACTTAGGTAGCTTTGTCTGAGGCTGTGATAGACAAAACCGAATAGGTAGGTGCGTCCATGGTTCTAATGTAATCCTTGACATACACGACGGGGATATACGAATACTCAAGATATAATTTTGATGTATTTCCAACGTAATGGAGACAAGATTGAAAAAAATCTTGATATCTCCCCGAACAGGGGCCGTCAGGCGGTGCGGTGGACTTTTTGAGATTTTATAGAACATGGTTGTAATGAGTGTAGCATTGTCACCAACTTCGAAGAAAATAAATCGTTATCGTATCGTATGATATAAAAATTATCTTAGTCAAAAGAAAAATTTAAATATTAATTATAACTTTTTTCCTCCGTGAACTACTAAGGTTTCAACCGTCTCCACTCATAATCAATGATCAATCACACACGGGTAAGCTGGGTAATCATGATAAATTTTAACATGGCTATAGTGGCTATAGTTTAAATAGGTGCTACGAGTTTTACCCAGAGTTCAATATGAAGAAAGGTATAAATAGGCATATTAAAATATTATCTCGTGTTGTACACTCATGCATGTGACCAACTATCGTTATGATTTCATATATATCTGTATTATCTGATTATAATATGTGTGTGCATTGAAACTTCACACACACCGAAATATGCACAGAACCGGCGTACAAATATAAACATGGGACTGCATTTATGACGACTTTCTGAACGTCTAAAATTGGGTAAATGTCAACTAAGTTCAGTAACTTATGTAAAGTTATTTCTGTCAAAACAGTTCTAAGTTTTCAGTAAAACTAAAAGTAAAGACTAACAAAAATTGAGTTTCCCTGAAATCATATTATTACACCTCTTTTCTTACAAATGTAAAAAACTACATATATTTTGTATTTACCACTGACAGATAGGTGCACACAGCACACCAAATTGGAGCAGACCCCACGCCCAAGAAGAGGCCAGCAGGTACCAAGGTGTAAAACTTGGAGTACACTTGGCTCAATATGTAAGGAACGTACATCATGATGCCGCAGCACATCGTCCATTTTGCACCAAGCCAACTGGAATTATCATATTTTTTTAAATTATGTACAAGTGAGACAATTTTTCTTGAGAGTTTACAAAAATATTGCATCTTAAGAAAATTTTAAACAAATCTCTTCCCCTTTATTTCGCACATACATTACACACATAATTAATCATTTAACAGTAACACACACACATAATGGTCTTGGAAGGCGTTAAGTCGTTTATTTCTCATATGTCCATCCAACCAAAAAACAAAGGTCTCTATTTTTAATTCTACTTTGGTTCGATCAACAATACAACTAGAACCAGTTGTATTGTTGATCAAAGCTACTTTGATGTACCTATCAATTAGTACTTTTCCATAAGAAAAATAAACCTATAATTTCTGTAATAACTTGTAAGTATGCTAATTAGAATATTATTTAATGTAAGAAATGTGATTAAAATGGAGTAGTTTTGGTAACGCTCTTTTAGATAAACCCTACTCTTAAAATTAATGGGAAAAATACATAAAAAACATCCTTGAAGCGGTTTGCACCTCGTGTCAAAATTTGAGCTCAATAGGTGTTGAAGTTTTTGAGCTTTAAAGCGTACACAAACCAACCTTTTTTTTCCGTGCTGAAATCCCCTCCGATACCACCTATCGGTGGCATGTCGGACTCGAACCGACTAAAACCGCACGCCGTCTCGGGTACTAATAGCCGGGGAACCACTTATACCCTAGAAAGGAAGTCCCTGGTGACACAAACCAACCTAACATTTTCATACATATTAATTGTGTCATTTAAAACAAAGCCCATTAAAGTCCATACCTGTTTGATGTCGTATTTACTATTTTTAGGACACAATTATTTTACATAAATATGCTATTATGCTTATCAATTTGTTTAGCACATTATAAATGTTCAACATTGTGTTTTTGGCAAAGATGTATTTTTTTAGGGTTACGTTTTTGTTGTATTGACATTGTAGATTTTTTAAATTGTGGGCCGGATGGACTCGTGTATTAACATAAGAAATATGGGGCAAATCAGATTACAGAAATTGCGTTTAGGAAGTATAGTACGAATTAGTATTCGTATAGTATTTGTAGTTTCATCTACAATTCTACTTTATCCAAAACACAACTTGTAGGGTTAACTGGCATATTTATGTAAGACTAGCTAGAAACCAGCTGTCGTTACCTTAGACCATTCATCATAACTTACTTACTAAAGTGTTAAGAAAATTAATAAAAGCATGAGAAATAAAAAATTAATGACTTATTAATTAACAATAATTTCTTGATGAGAATGCCATTTAAATACAATTTTAATTGCCTTTTTTATGATAGTAGAATTAATAGTCAGTATAGGTAAAATCAATTTTATAGGGCTCTCTCTTCCTAGCAATAGCCAGTGCGAGTTATAAGTATGACTGAGACCTGTTCGAGCAGTTCAAAGATTTTATTCACGCTTCAAAATTCGTCCGTAAAAGCATTGCGCTTTCCTTCCATTAACATTCCCTAGCTTTCCTATCCACATCTTTACATAATACATACATGTGTGTGGTGACGGATTAAGAACCCACCTGTGGTTGTCATAAGAGCCGACTAAGGGAGCAAAATACGCAGAACAATAAATAGCACTGTACTGGTTGGTATATGGTTTGTGTTAAGAAAAACTTGATACAAACCCTATTCTATACCAACCCGTCCAGCCTGCTTGGTATAGTATGCCAATACCTCCTTTCTAAGAAGAGACCTTTTTTTTTCATGGCAGAGGGGTCAAATGAGCAGGCGGGTCTACCGCCTAGAAGTGACTACCGCCGCCCACAACTATAAATAGGAGTCACAAGCGCGTATCCCGCCTTTAGGAAGGAGTATGCTATCAGTAAGGAAATACCTCAGACGATAACTTTGGCCCCAAGTGCCTTAAAAAGCGTACAGAGGTGGAATGCCAACTATCCAAGTGATGGGGATCAAACTATTGCCGTGTGGAACGAACAATTATTCGGAGCACTCTCCATGACATATACGATAGAGGGATCGATCTGATCGGAGATCTTTTAGTTATCAAAGATTCGAGTCGCTCTTTGTTGGATGCGGTCCAGAGGGAAAAGCTGGTACTGAACTGAGGTGTCTCTACATAGAGATGAGAACAGTATTCTATATGCGGCTAGAGTTGTGCCTTATAGAGTTGGAGGCGGTGTGCTAGAGTGAAATACTAACTCGATCTGTTTAGCACACCGAGCTTCTTCAAGGCTAATTTGACCTTACCCTCCAAGTGCCCCCGAAACTGGACTTCGCTGAGGCAATTAGGGAGGTTCTCTCAAACCGAGGTAATACGACCAACGGTTTTTTTTGCGGTGAACCTGTGTCTATTTTGGGTTAAAATGACCCCAATCTGAAACGTCCGCTAAGAAAATTTCAATGTCAGACACAGGTTTGTTTCAAGTCACGATGACGTTTGCCCGAGAAATATTGGGGCAGCTGGTATAAAGGGCATCTCCCATATTTTCATCATAAGTAACAGTGTGGGTGATAGAACACAGCCTTGCGGGACACCAGTATTTACAAATTTGAAGTCAGAGCATGCGCCGTCGATAAGGACTTTAATGCTTCTGTCTGCAAGGAACTGGTGACCCAGTTACATAGTTTCTCGGGAAAAGGGAAAGGTGGAAGGAAGTGCCAACAGAAATTCGCCTGGACAGCCTTGGCATGAGAACAGAATGCACGAGTTCCAGAAGGAAGTCTCACCTGTCTCTCACCAATCCGGCTGGTGTGCTCCGATTTCGCCATAGCAATGGTTTTCTTGAGGGACCTGGCAAAGTTATATTGTTTTTTTTAGCGTGTTAGTATTTACATCGCCTACCGTCGCTACAATTTCCCATGCTTGGTAATATTCTGCGTTCGGTGGGACACCGTTTTCCAAGATCTGCCACCGATGGGAATAAAAGTAGATGGAACGATTAGCTCCATGCAAAAAAAATGTGAAGAAAATGTCCAGCAGTAGACTATTTAAAGGCTGTTGATAATGATGATGATACATACATACCTTAACAGGAGAAACTTATACCCCAAAATTATAGGCACAGGCGTATTTTAAGCGAAAATCTATCTAGTGAAAGCTTTTGCCTACCTGAATTATACCCTATTTTTTTTTCAAAATTTTAAGCATCAACAAAATTATGTGCAATAATTCACAGTAAAATATTAATGTTTACTGTCACTTAAAATACTTTTGTCTTTCTTAACTTTATCACGTTACTTAATTAAAGTAATCGTCCATTGACACCACAAAATAAAAACAAAATATATTTCCATAGTATTAAATTTTAGTAAATACTATTAGACTCGTTCTAAAAATATAATATTTTTGTTCATAATTAATTAATGTAGTCATATTAATGTAGTCGTAGAAAAGGATATAATAAATAATGTGTCTCAGAAAAACAAGGCTATACTTGTTTTTCTATGAAAGAATTAATCACTCACTAATTTAATCTATTGAGTTAATCTCTATAATTTAAATTACTGAGTGATGAATTAAATATTCAAATATCATTTCTTAACCACGTAAAATAAGCTATGAGTGTCACTAGTTTTATAACAGATAATTTAAAGTTTAAAATTTTACATTTTTGCATAAACGTGAACACGTGATTTATGAAAACTTCTTTAAGTAAAAAAGAAGCTACGTTTATGAAAATCCTTTTTTACTCAAAGTAGATTTTTTACTCAAAGAAGTTAATGCACCTAAATCACGATGACATCTTACTAATATTAAACTTGTGTATGTTTGTTACTCTTACACGTAAAAAACGATGAACGAATCTTGATGAAATTTTCCACAGAGATAGATTATAGTATGAAATAGCACATAGCACTTTTTATCACGATATTCCCTTGGGATGAGCAAGGTACAACAACAACCGCGGGGTGCAGCTAGTTTGTGTTATAAAAAATCGAAGATACATTTACTCTAAGGTACGCAACGAAGAAACTCTAAATTGGAAAAACATGTGACAACCTGATAAAACACGTTTTACTGGCTGCATCGTGAGACTATCGTTACTCGTCACTAAGCACAATTTGATGGTCTCGTAAACATAATAGTATATATGACACACGGCCGTCTGATCTCAAACTAGGCTTGAAAAAGGCGTTATAAAAGTGTGTTAGAAAGTAATAAACATACAACTAGACAACTTTGCTAGTTCCTCGTGCAAAGGATGTTCGGTGCAATCCAGGGAGACAATACTGGCAGTAACATGGGCACAGTTGCACCGGCAGCGATGCGGAGTGGTTTATATGATTTGGCTTGAATTAGATTAAATCATTTAATTTTAAATAAATATAATATATATATAAAACTTATTTGAAATAAAAACTAATGCTTAGTCTTTAATTTCCTTATAAAAAAAGGAAATAAAACCGTACATTATTCTTTCATTAAATTAATTTATAAAATCTAAGAACAAGCTATTATATTGTCGCGAGATACTACTAAATAAATTCTAAGAAATACATAAAGAGGTTAGGTTATTAGTGTGAAAAGCCTAGACACGGTAGCGTGGTCATAGTGGACTTTAAAACAGTCTATCATAGTTCAATGCTTGTAGATAAAGTTGCCTGCCTACCATAGAACTATCTGCTGAGGGCTTCTCTAAACTGGAGTTAATCCAGAATAACGTCATTCGTACCATAAATATGTAATGTCCTCGGAACTGAAACAGCATCTTCAACTCCGTGGGATACTTTAAAGTACTAGAGAGCTCTACAGCCCTTTAAACCATGTGGATTCCGTATCCTTTGTCCCACACACCTTTGTAGATGCTTGTTATTTACTATATTTATGATCAACTTGTGTACGTAAATATGTACAAGACTGTGTGTGTATGTGTAGGCTTGTTGTAAAAATCATATTAACTCTCAATCTATCACCAATGACATAGATTATTAATTTTCTACAGACACAACTTTTAAAATTGGTGTTCGATAACAATATTCTCAAAAAACGTGTGGTTAACACGTTCTTCGCAAACAAATATGTTTACCAAGTCCTTCTCAAGATTATAAATTATCAGCATAAAGCTTCATTTTGATTTGGTATTTCTTATTGCCTATGAAAAAGAAGATTTAGTGTTTCTTATCATCATCATCATCAGCCTATCGCAATCCACTACTGGACATAGGCCTCTCCCATTGCACGCCACTTAGATCAATTTTCGGCTTCTGGCATCTCGAATAATAAGTAAACAAAAATAAGCTTCATCTGATAATTAATTCATTCTTAAAATCTTTTTTAGACAACTACAGAGCTGTTAAATTACGATTTTCTGTCATTCATCTACACTAATAATACTCGTAATAAGACTAAGGCCGAGCTTGTAAAAAAATATATTCCTAAAGAAAAATGATTTCATAGAAAAACTTACTTTATGATAAGTGACGACAAGAATATAGTAGAGAAAATTCCGCCAGCATACACTGCAGCCAGGGATGCTGTGCCCAAACCCGCCTCCGCGTTTATAGAACTCTGTAGGTTAGCAGCACCCTGAAAAAATCAAGATTTAAAAGTGTTAAAAAAAATAGAAAAAAATAATATAAGTGGGGTCAAAGATATCATAAATGTTAGTCAATTTACATTCGAACGTTTAGCATTTAGGTTTGCATTAATGAGGAGGCGATAATAGCAAATTTGATAAAAAGAACTATATTTCCATATTTACACAAACGTTAATTGATTTAGTTACCTGATGTCTATTCCCATTCGAATAAAATAAGTCAAGTGTGAAAAATTATTCAAATGTTACGTTAGTGTTTTAGATTCGAGAGAATTTCCAAAAATAATACAGTCATTTGCACTATACGTTTTTATGTATATGTCAGTGAATGAAACATTGACTTGCTACCTTTCCTCCGTTAAGCTATGTGAACATTTATACTAGTGTTTTTTTTTTATTTGATGAGACAGAAATAGAAAATAACCAAAAAAAAATATCAAAATTTCAGTCAATAAGTACAATTGATAAAAACGCCACGTTTTTACGCTTTACATCATGACATCTATTCGGCAGTAAACAACGGCAATATTCTTACTAAAATTGAAACCAAATACGTAATGAAAGTGTGAAAATGATAACAACTATTATTCTTATGGATAGTGATGGTATCTCCATCAATACATACAATGACGCAATCTCCTGTCGCGGCCGTCAGCAATTCATATAATTTTAACATAGAGACTCGCATGTAGAGTCAGCACACTTCCAGTTATTTATTAATAAATTATCAGAATATCTTAAATTAAAGTACAGGTACTTATTAAAAGGTATATACTACTTCAAAGAGATTTGTTTTGAAATGATGTATTTTTTAATGACTATTAATTTGATTGAAAATTATTTTTGATACCAAAATTAAAGCAGAAAGACAAATTGTGGTGTCGTTTACAGCGACAACCAGTAGGAGTGTAAGTGAGTGAGTACACTTTTCTCAGTTAGAAAACTAAATAAAGGTTGGAATTACACAAAAACCGAGCGGCATTCTGTAATCAAACGAATGTTTCCGTGTTGTAATGGATTACGAATATTGAGTGTTACCACGCCTATTCATCCCGTGGGTGCCGTAAGAGCCGACTAAGGGAGTAATCTACGCAGGACAACAGCACTGGCATCTGACTATCGTGAGATAAACCTCCCTTTTAAAGAGTGATTTTTAATATGATGAACCAAATGAAAAAAATAGTATTATAAATACAACGCTAAGCAAGTCGTAATACTGTGTTAAAAGAATAGTTTTAAAATTAAAGCGGTCAATAAAGAAAAATACAGCTCATTATTTCGACTACTTAACATTTATTTAATTTTCAAACAGTTTCCAATGTGATCTAATCTATCTATATAAAATTAATTTGAAAATAGTCATAAGACATCGTTTTGAAGCCACCGAATGACAGGGTCGTTTTATAGCGCGATGGGACATAGCCGCAGTTTTAAAGTAAATTTTCAATATATATCGATTAAAAACTTTATCTTTGCATTTCTAAATATAAACTTTAAATATTACAAATGTCACGTTTCTGCGTTTTACTTCTCGTGTAAGAATTCTCTCCACATATCCGTTGATGTTTACTTCACGCTGATTGTCCAGATCGATGGATAGATAGGTGTTGTTAATTATGTTAAACGATCTACAAGTTCCAATTGCCACAATTACTTTGTTAAGTACCCACTAACTCTTATTATCTTTTACTATTATTAATTATAGATATAAAGTAGGTATATTACTAACACTTACAAATCATAATCGTATGTCACTGTTGACAATTTAACAAATTGATGTCCTACGATAGCGACGCACTTAATATCTAGTACTGCAATATTAAAACTTTAAGTGTTATATCTTTTCGTAAATTAATACTTTAAACTAATTTATTAATATACTGTAGTATGTATAGTCGTATTTAAAAAA
This sequence comes from Arctia plantaginis, assembly GCA_902825455.1. Classification (NCBI taxonomy): domain Eukaryota; kingdom Metazoa; phylum Arthropoda; class Insecta; order Lepidoptera; family Erebidae; genus Arctia; species Arctia plantaginis. The sequence goes on along the minus strand of CADEBD010000276.1, from coordinate 487,787 downwards.
TATCAATTATTACTATTACTTACTCCATATGATGTCAAAAAGAACATATAAGCAATAGAAATAACGCCGACGTTCTTTACAATTCTCCATTTCTCAGACCGCTGCAGTTTTTCGTCAGTTAATATATGATTTGTCATATTTCAATTTTCTTACTCTTGATTTTACTGTAAGAAACATTGGTTTAATTCAACTTTGCACAAAATAATTCACAAATGTACGAATAAGTACTTACATAGTTACTGAAGTTTATTTTTAATATGAAGCATTCGATACAAAATATACACTACACGCTAACAATGCACCACATTTAATATTACAATAAAATTTCACAAAAAAATATTGAAAATCTGAATGTGCACGCTACTGCTACGGCATGGCGTTAAGAACCAACAGACGACACACAACTGCCGGTCAAATACATTCTATTACTTTTATTTCGATGGCGAACTTAAAGACCGGTAATGATGCGAAGTTTTTTTTATCATTAGTTTAATTGCTTGCTTACTCACAGAACGAAAAGACTGAAAAGAAAAGCTATACTAATACTGTGGCCATTACTTTTTTAGTCACAAGCGTGACCAAAGATTGTACCCGTGATTGACACCAAGGTGTCAAGCTTTTTACTTATTTTAACTCAATGCGCCATTTTAAAGTTGTCCTTATACCTTGTTCTTATCTGCATGTTAGGAATATATAATTAAAAATAATAGTTAAGGAACCTTATCTATTATTTATATATGTATTACAAAGTATTGTAAGCTGAGGGGACCAGCTAGTAAGCTGGTCCCCTCGACTTCGTTCGCGTGGAATTTGAAAAAACTAGGTTCGATTCCCGGAGCGGCCAAAATTTTATAGGGATTTTCAGAGAAAAAATAGCCTAAGTTACTCCTGATAAAGACAGCTACCTGGTAGTAAAATATTATCAGTATCGGTTGAGTCATTTTGAAGATTATCCATAACAGACAGACGGACAGACAAAAAATATTTAAACTGGTTTTTTGGCATAGGTTTCGTGCAAATATGTGTGTGAGCATGAAAAAAACCCCATTATTTCGTCATTATATACAGACACTTCAATTTTATTTATTTGTATAAATAATCTACAATAATTTAATAAGTAAACATTTTTAGTCGTGCAAACTAACCTTTAGTCTAGAGCATTGGCCTGTCTTTAAGGTTGTGAGGAAGTAATTACAACTACTGATGAGACCAGTCCTTACACCAGTATTAAATGTTTAATAAAAAAAAATATGTTGTCCTAAAACACACCTAAAAGTGGACAATTTAATTGTTATAAGATTCATAGAAATAATAAAAAATTACTAACAGTCAACTACATCATTCGTGTTCACACGAATGTTCCTTCACGTTTTAAGAATCCCGTTAATACGCACCATTTGCTAACGTAGTTACACTTTGTGTTTTTCCAGGTTAGTTGTAATTCAGTTACAAAATAATTACAACACAGAAAAATAATAATAAGGATAGGTCTTTATCCCTTCTGATGAATGATAGTATACTTTTTGAAATCAAAGTTTACTTAATCGTAAAAAGGTTAGTATGGAGTTTGCCGTAGTAGCCAGCATATCGATTTAGTGCTTTTTCCCCAAACAATATCATTTCCCGTAACAAGTTGACTAAGCTTGACAAAAAATTAAATATCTTTTTTTTTGCCAGATTTTTAATAGAGAGCTCCTAGAAACGATAAAAAAATCGCAACGTCATCAATTCCTTCGCCATAACCAGTATGCTAACGTAAAACCACATACAAATATTTGTTATTATCTCTTATAGTGTTGGTTTTAGTATATTATTGAAACCTGTTACATTTTTAAATAGATGTGAAAACAGGTATAGCCATCGCATTAAAAATCAATAATACATTTTTAAATATCAAGTATTGTGCCGATGTTATTTTTATTACTAACGCATGTTGGATATTTTTTCTCAAAAAAAAAAAAATTTTATAGCTTTGCGACAGCTTTTGATAGCTTTGCGATCCAGTAGTAGCACATTCAAAGCCCAACACACTGCTTTACCGATATGAACCTACTACCTTTTTAGTGCGTATGGAAACCACATATGGGCCATCACCTCATAGTGAGGCGGTGTATCGGAATCGAAACACACTAAAACCACACGGTGTGCCATATTGGGCTCTAAATTAATTAGATTAATTGTGGACAACTTTGCTCGGCTACACCTAAAGAGCTTTAAAGTACTGTATCAAATTGCATCATACAATCTTTGTAAACTTTACAAACTTTGCATCTCTTAGAACTCACACCAAAAACAGTTCTCACACCTAGCTCAGTATGCAAAACAATTTGTAATATTTTGATTTTACCTTTTTTATAATTACTCTTGCACATTTAAGAATAGTCGTATACTAGTTTTATTTTAGCTTTAGGAACAAACGTTATATAAGAATCTAATGACAATAAAATGTAAATCATGCACAAAATGTAAGCAAACCTTGTGCTGATTCTGCAATAGTTTTTTAAAAATTTAAAGAAATTTAAAAAAAAAGTTTTTTTTATGACTTGATAAAATTTTGTTCGTCGTTGTAAGAGATTCGGACTTACAGGCCATCAACCGGGTATTTTTCAAAGATATTTCAAATATTAACTTTAATGTTATTCAATTTAACTCTCTTTTTATTTCTTGTTTTTTAGTGAGTTTAAAGTGTTTAAGAAAGTTAATCTTATTTGTATACACTGGCTTCCTGGCAGCTTGTCCGCATTTACTATCCATCCCAGTATTGACCGATGTAGTATTCGGCGCTTAACATAAGCATTCCTAAGACTCACTCTGGGAAGAAACGCCGAAACAAACCACAGAAGTGTCTTTCTTTTTAAGTCCGTAAACAAATTTAAATAAAACTGTTCAAGTACAGTATAGGGCCTGGGTAGGCCTTATGAAGAACCATAGTTTTGAGTCAGCCTGTCTATACAGACGGCATACAAGCCCCAGCCATCGTGTAGCTTAACCGATATCGGTCAAGATCAAGATCCGAAGCATGACACTACCGCTAGCAGGACATTTGTTTAGGCCATAAAAACACTCAAACCCACCAGAAAGTTACTAAAATATGAATTAACATTACAAACCTACACTATACTCACATTTACATACTTACACAATAAAATATGAAAATAAACAAATTAAAAATAAACAAATTAAAAATAAGCAAATTAAAAATAAACAAATTAAAAACAAACAAAATACGAAATACACCAAAAAATAATACTTAAATGTCCATCACTCTCAAACATAACAAATATAGGGACGTAAATGTGGGAGTGAGCAGCATCAATCCCAAGGAAATTTGTCATCTAAATAATAATCGTGTAGTAAGCCTTTTCACATAGATTGAGTTTTACTAAAGACTTAAATTTGTTAATACTTAATTCATTGAATTTGCTTGGCATTTTATTGTAGAATCGCACACACTGACATCGAAAAAACTTGCTTACTTTTTGTAGTCTAGTATTTTGTTTGTTTGTTTTTTATAAAGTTACAAAGTAGTAAGTAGGTACTAAATAGTAGGTTGGTAACACGAGTTTATCTTTATTTCTAGTGCTTATTTTATGAATATTGCTAAACTTAATAATATGAATATTTTTCTTTACATACACTAAATTTTCATTTATGTATTGAGATGCGACTGTCATGATACCAATTACTTTAAACTTATCCCTCAGTAACTACCTATAACTGAGATTATAAATTGCGCGAATAGCTCTCTTTTGCAACACAAAGATAATATGAATGTCAGCAGCATTTCTCTACAACAAAATACCGTATGACATTACACTATGAAAATAACTAAAATACATCAGTTTAGCTGTTTATACATCGGTTAATTGAAGAATTTTATAAACCGCGTATGCTGCAGAGCTAAGACTCTTCGACAATCCATCAATGTGTGGGCCCCACTGCAATTTAGAAGTAACATTAGTAGATACTCGTACGTTACGTACGTGCAATGTGTAGGTAGGTATGGGAGTAAACATCCACTACTACGATAAAATTGTAACCCAATCAAACAATTATGGGTGGTATAGAATCTATACAAATTTGTATGTTTGGTTGGTTGGTTGAACGCGCTAGTCTCAAGTTCAAATTAAAAAATCTTTTAGTGTAGTAAAGTTCATTTATCGAGAAAAGCTATTGACACTAGAACACCACGCTCCGGCCATAGGAGCCGAGCTTCAATGAAAAATGTTGTAAAAACAAATAAAATTCATTTATTTTAAGAGACACAGACGAAATTGCGGGTCAGCTAGTCAAATATAAAACAAAAACAACCATGCGGCATTGTAATATAATGTCAGCAAAATAGCTAATAAACAAAATAAATATTACTCAGCTATATATTTAAAAGAAAGAAACCCAAAAATATTTTTAAGCTGAATTGAAAGAATTCATTCTACTTTTACCACGAGGACCATTACCACTTACGCAATTCATATTTTTCTCTACAAGTGGTTAGTTAAGTTTTTCTAATGGACACTTATCAATACGATGGCTAATTAGAAATTGCGTAGTCGTTAGTCTTCAACATCGGTAATGTTAAAACACTTGTTTATGTATTAATTGTCATTCATCATTATGTCATTTCTCATCATTATTATTTTTATGAACGTATGAGTGATGCCTGCCTGCCAGCGTGCCTGCCTGAAAATAAGGCAGTTTTATAGAAAAAATATTATTAATTAGAAGATACACAATATGAATATTAAAAAACGAAGAGCAATATAAGTAGACAGTCCGCAAAGTAGTGTTAGAATAATTGTGTAATTAATAAAATGGGTCTTTGGAGCAAACGTGTCCTGATAATCGGTAAACGAAAGGTAGGACGCCGCAAGCCAGTTGGACTGACGGACGTGCTAAAAGAGATAGCGGAGGTTGGATGTACTCGTAGAAGGCCGGCCCAAGCCTATGTAACATTAAGACCTATTTCGTTTTAACAACATACTTTTATGTAGCACCTATAAGAGTTTTATGAGGATTGCAAGAAGGAGTCTATCAGATCTGAGTATAGGATTAAAAAATATCGACCATGCCCATGGGAGTCCTATCAAATGCAAAAAAATGCAAGCATCCATTGGCTTAGTTATGTACTTATCACTTCCGATTAAGTGGCGAATCGGGCCGCAGAGAGAGGCCGAGAATGAGTGGACAGAAAATAACGTTACATTGTCTATGATACACACATTATAGTATGTATATATACCGATTGGATTGCAAAGGTACAAACGATAAGAATCTGTGATTAATTAGGTTAATTGTATCATTAGTATCATTAGTCACAGATGCTAATGACTGCACGTCGCTTCCTACTGCGCTGAGTGTTGTGGGTCCGATCCCCACATGGGACAACACTTTGTATGATCTACAAATTGTTGTTCTGTATCTGGGTGTTATTTGTGTCCGTTACCATGTATGTTTGTAAAGTCCCACGTGACATATAGGATATATTCCTAGACGAAAAAAAGATATTTAAAAACTTACTGGCTATGTATGTCTATTAATAGGTTTTTTATCACGTGCAAGATATTTTCTAACTATCCAAGCAGTTATGTTGTCAATTTTACCTTCAATTTTAGATTGAATTACTACCTGTTTAGCTCATCACTTCCATAATATTCATTTTCTTTTTTTTATTGATTAAAGATATTTATGTGGAGGTTAACATTACACACTCATATAGTCAACATCATTGCAGGTCATTAAGAGTTACCTTGTTATTATGAGAAGTTAGTTCAGTTGAACTACCTTTAATGTGCTTGAATGACATGCAGCAAATATAATCCAGATCATTTCTGACAACAAACGTTAGAAACGTCATATCTTATTTTTAGAACGGTCATAAAACTTAAGCTTTATTGTAATCTTTTCAATATATTTTATAGTCGTACAAGAAGACGTAAATGTGGCGTAACGTAATGCTATTAATTTTTTAGGGAAATGTATGATTTTTAATATAGGAATATTTTGCAATGATCAATATTAACTTGATAACGTTAAAAAAGAATATAATTTTGGTTCGATTCCCAGGAGTATGTGGTGTTTCCACTATGAACCACCCGACAGCCGGTATACTTACAAACCATAGATTTACGAGTATAACAGTTAAGTTATTTAGAATTGTGTAGGAGACAAACCTGAAAGAAATAAAATCATATTCATAAAACTTATTTTAGTATATATCTGCTTTGTAAAAATCGTTGCATATTACAAAACTTATATGAGAATGTAAATTAATTTTAAGTGTTTAAAATAGAGATGATGTTGTCCGTGTGGTGATTGATTAAGAATACGAAGTGTCACCACCCTTATTCAACCCGTTGTAACAGCTGACTAAGAGACAACAGCACTGCAAAGAGATTAAAAACTTGACACAACCCCAATACCAATCCGCTATGCTATAATACTATGCTGTACTATGCTAGCCAAACGGATTGGCCGTTTGGCTAGCTACTATGCTAGCCAAACGGCCAATCCTATATGTCTAGGTTTTCCTTAGAATTGGAGAAAAAATTCCTTAGAAATGGAGTAAATAGAGGCTTAAACCCCATTTCTAAGAAAAAGCAAAGAAAAAAAAAAAAATATATATATATAAATATATATATATATTATTATTAGCCCTATATAAGCCATCATCATTATCAACAGCCTCTAACAGTTTAAGCTGGACAAAGGCTTTAATAATATGTTGGCATATATATATATATATATATATATATATATATATATATATATATATGCCAACATATTATCTATTAACAGTAGGCGTGTCATAGATTTCTGAAAGAGAAGAGAAGTGGTAAACATGATCATAGTGGATATTTAAGATTCAATTTTATATGTCACTTCTACGTTTGAGTATCTTTAAATCCCCTACTATATTCCTCACCTAGACATATAAATATGCGGTGTGCTAAAAAACTAAATAAAAATATTTTTACGTAATACATTAAAACAAAAATATATAAAATTATAAATAATAATATAAGAAGAATATAATTTTCGCTCTAGACTCTCTGGAGCGAAAATTATAAAAATATATAAAATCCTTTCCTTTCCCTGCCTCATTATAAGTTTAATTTGTATTAAAAGAATTGAACCTAATCTAATTTTGATGCCAAAACCTAATTCTTTCAACCTATTTTTTTTATTGTTATAATTTTATTGTATTATTTTTAGAAGCAGTGAGTACTGAGTAGTAGAAGTACATATAGTGCCTAACTACTGAGAACTAGTCATTTATTCACATGGGGGTGACCAATGAGTTCTCATCGTCGGTTAGACCGGCCAAATTCGAGTTGAACTCACGTGGAGAGGGTCCTTTAAGATGAATAATATTCATCATCAGACATTATGTCTCTAGAATTCATTTATTTAATAAGGTGACCAATTACTTGCTGAGAATCTTTTCCATATATTTCAACTACACAATATATAAGTTTCTGTTAAGATATTCTATTCTTAGATTTTTATGTTTACGCTCAGTAGTTTGGTACTGTTCACATTCCTTTAATTTTCTTCCTTACCTTAAAAACAATCAACCATAAACTTAAAAAATATTTGTGACTCTCGCAACAAACTTTTTATGCGATATATCATAATGTACTCATTTTTTCTTTTATTATTTAATTGCCAACACAGACTGTCTGTTTTGAAAAAAAAAAAACGTTAATGTCTAAACATAAGTTAATGTTTTGATAAAAACTTACTTAGTGAATTTTTATGCTGTAACCTTTGAAAGAACTTTCAATGGAAATAAATAACACACACACATCTCACACATCACACGAACTTGACAAAACTAGGTTTAACTTTTATTCTACTTTATTACTTTCTTTGTACTTTTACCGATATTGTGACTTTCATTTTAGAGGCTAAGACATTATCTTCTGCAACACTGTTTAAGCTGACACAAGATATACAGAATTCTTAAACACGTGTGTGCTAATTTAAATGTCAACGAATTATTATTTTTATTTTATACCCCAGTAAAAGGCCAACAATTAGAACTTTGTTATAGCTAAGTAAGAACTATGAAAAATAGTGACAGGCTAGCATTGGAATAGGTTTTAGTTGCAGTTAGATAGTTATGAAACCTCCACCGTAGGAATGTCTGTTATGTGGTATGGGTGACATGATATAAATAATATTTTTTTCTGACGTAAATTTCTGCAACGCTGTTATTGTTATATTCGTACTGTATGCTGCAATATGTTTGCGGAAATTCACATTTGTGTCAATCATGATGCTTAATACAGCTTGTATTGCTTGTAGGACAAGGTCATGCCACGTCAGGTTCGACAGTTGTTTTTATGAGTAAATAATTATAGTATCATAAAAATACAAATTAAAAAGTAATAACGAGTTCTTCTACTAATCACCTGGGTTCATTGCCAAACTATCGAGACCAAGACGCTCTTCGAAACTAGTCATGTGAGCCAAAAGTCAAGGGGTTTACTGTAGTACTGAAGACTCTACTCATCCTGGCCCTATCATCAGACCAAAAGACGCCATATTACAATTTTGTCTTCGAAATAAGATAAATAGAAAGTTTGATTTAAGTATCACAATTAGAAGTAGCTTAAAATTAACTTTTTGTTTTGTTTATATTGTTTGTGAGTTGTTTAGTTTCGAGTTAAAAGCAATATTTAAACACGCTTTATTCTTCTTTTTGCATCGAAAACATACGTTTCCTGTGTCTACTTTAGGCAAGTTACTTGTCGTATTAAAAGCGTATCATCTGAAGATAACTTATCTTCAGGTGATTTTACGCTGTGTCATCCGGACATATCACATGATTAAAGTTAAGTAATGGAATAATGACAAATTCCATATCATACTTTTACTTTTCAATTCTTTTAAAATAAAACTACTTGTGTAAATTAAAGTTTGTTAAGATCAAATTTAGTTTTATTAATAGAGTATATAGATGTTCCTGTGGCGACTATCCTATTTATCCCATGGGTATCGTAAGAGTCGACTAAGGGAGCAAACTGTGCAGGATACCAGCACTACAAAGAGTACACTACCTGGTTATCATGAGATATACCAAAAGTCCTTTCTAAGGAGAGGCCTTTTTTTTCTTTTTTTTTTCGTGCGGAAATCCCCTCGGATACCACCTGTCGGTGGCATGTCGGACTCGAACCGACTAAAACCGCACGCCGTCTCGGGTACTAATAGCCGGGGAACCAGGTATACCCTAGAAAGGAAGTCCCTGGTGCCCTCTAAGGAGAGGCCTGTGTTTAGTAATGGAGTATTAAAGGCTGTTGGTGTTATGATATGAGTGGAGTAAATCCTACAATGTTAGCTTACTAATAAATCTACCACGGATGATTAAATAATAGTCGTAATATAATATCATAATATAAATATATATGTATATATAATAAATTAATAAATAATTTAATAAATAATAATATACGGTCATTGTAATCATAAAATAACACTACTATAGATTTACGCTAGTGTAACTTAGTCTAATTATTGTCTAAGATCTATGTTAAACTGAAATGTCCTACACTGTAATATTTATATTGGTCAAATAAATAAATTATTATTATTATTTCTTTATTTCATTCTTTATACATATAAATTACATTTTTAAATATATTTATATACAAAAACAAAAAATAAAATACATTTAAAAATATAAAAAATAGTATCCCATCGGTATCGGGTACAGAGACCAAGATATCGGTGGTTAGGACTCCAGAGACAGAAACTTCCTCACAATACGTGCCGTATCGAGAAGAACTGCTTTCTGCATCAGACCCTTAATCCAACTGCCTAACGCGAGCCTCTGAAGATGTTGGTCGAGGCTCTTAGCAACTAGTCCATGGGCCGATATGACTATCGGTACAACGATTGCCGAATCAACATCCCAATCTCTTGAAAGCTGAAAAAGATAAACAAGTGAAGTATTTGGATTTAGCCCACGAGATTGTCGACATGTGGAATGGTAATGTCAACAATCATTGCTCGGCGCTCCAATCGGTCTATTACCACTATATCAGGTTTATTGGCAACTATAGTCCTGTCAGTGATAATAGGGCGATCCCAGTACAACGTTGCACGACCATTTTCAAGAACTGGGTCGGGCACATATTTGTAGTACGGTAACTCTACAGTCACAAGGTTATACTTAAGAGCAAGTTGCTGATGGACAATCCTGGCCACTTGGTTATGTCTATGCAAGTACTCGCCGTTGGCAAGACGAGAACAACCGGAAATTATATGTCTAAGGCTTTCGCCAGGACAATGACATGCCCGACAAATGTCTATTGTGCCGTCCTTCAGGATATACTTCCGATAATTATTCGTCATAACAACTTCATCAGTAATTGCAAAGACAAAACCTTCAGCTTCCCCGAAGAGGTCACCGAATCGAAGCCAGAATACAGACGCTAATTGATCCACCTCAGGCCTGTTCAAGGCTCGATAAAAACGTCCATGCAGCTCTTTGCCCTTCCATATCTCCTTACGATCAGTAATGTTGAGTACTGCAAATTTGCGCCAGTTCTCTTTACCTAGACCAAGCGGAGTGAGTCCGTTATCAACTGCTACTACAGCCCTATGCATATCCACATCAACAGACAGGAAGTAATTCCTAAGGTTACATATCTCACGATTGTGGAGGGTCTTGGCATTTAGAAAACCACGACCACCACATTTTCGTGGAATATATAACCTCATCACCGATGAACGTGGATGATGCATTCGGTATACAGTAAGCAATGTACGAACTCTTCTATCCAGGGTATCTAGTTCAGTCTGAGTCCATCTAAGTATGCCAAAAGAGTAAGTTAGAACTGGTATGACCCAATCATTATAGGCTCTCACCTTATTACCACCTGATAAAAGACTATTTAATACTTTTTTCAGGCGGCTAAAGAAGCGTTCCTGTAACGATTGTTTCATATTCAACTCATTTACACCTAACGCCTGTGACATACCCAGATATTTGTAAGTTTCGTTAGCTGAGAGACATGTAAAGTGCGTGGAATCTGAGAGTTCCAACCTATCAGACTCCACAACCCTGCCTCTTTTTACATGCATGATTGCACACTTATCTACACCAAATTCCATTCTGATACATTTACTAAAGGTTTTAGTTATTTCTAGTAAATTCATCAGTATGGAACTACTGGAAGCAAACAGTTTTAAATCATCCATGTAAAGGAGGTGGGATATAACCTTACCATCTCTCTGCAAACGATAGCCTAGCCCTGAACCCTCCAACATAGTGCTGAGAGGATTTAAAGCTAAGCAAAACCACAAGGGACTCAAACTGTCACCCTGAAATATACCCCGCTTAATCATTATATATTCGCCATCGCCTTGAGATTGCCGACATCCTGCATAGCAAAGAACCGTTCTCCATTGCCGCATACATGTCTCCATAAAAGTGCATAGAGTTGTATCAATCTTGTACAACTCCATCACCCTCAAGAGCCACGTATGCGGTACAGAGTCATAAGCCTTTTTATAATCTATCCAACATGTCGACAGATCTTTTCGGTTACGACGAACTTGTTGGTTAATAGTCATGTCAATAATAAGGAGCTCTTTAGTGCCACGTGCCCCACCTCTACATCCATTCTGAGAGTGAGATATAATAGAGTTGTTCGTAATATGAGATGTTATCTTATCTCTAAGAATGGACGTTAGTAATTTATATAACGTCGGAAGACACGTTATTGGCCTATAATTTTTGGGATCCGTGGCACTACCAGATTTATAGACTAGGTGAGTTAGTCCTGTAGTCATAAAAGATGGAAGCGAACCTGATTCTAGGCATGATTGAAAATGAGATGCCAAACGTACATGTGAGCTACGGAGCCACTTTAACCAAAAGTTATGCAGTCCGTCCGGTCCCGCTGACTTCCAATTCGGTAGCGAACGAACTGCATAAGCTATATCCATATCTGAAATTGATACTGGCTCCATTGTATTGATTGACTCACACGATCGTTCGACATCTCGCATCCATTCACCCTCTGTGTGAGTGATAGGCATCGACCATATGTTACGCCAAAATGTATTAGTAATTTTAACATCTGGAAAATGTCCATCACTCACTAAATCAGGCTGCGCCCACCGTCTATAAACCCACCTCTCGTCCCTTTGGAAGTGCGATTCTGAGTATATCGGTCCACTCTTTTTTTATACCTTCGTATACGGTTTGCCCATGCATAAACCTTCTGTTTCAGAAAGTCAATGCGCTCTGTGACTCGTGCCATATAATCACAGGACCTGATACCAGTTCCCGAAAAAGTCTGATTCACAAAGCGCATTACTCTCGGGCGTGTGTTGCCCGATCTGAAACGGATAAGCTTGCCAATGAGTACCCTTGCCTCAGCGATACGACGTTCAATTCTACACTGCCACGACGGCATCAGAGACTTAGGTCGAGGAGCCATGTCAACTCTTGAGAATTTGACACCAGCTACTCGACATGCAGTAACAGCCGCACAATATAGAATTGAATGTGTATCACTGAGGTTTTCACATTTTTCAAAATATGGTGGTAATATAGAATCAAGGGCACACACTAAAGCCTTATTTCGCTTATGCATCGGCAAACGAGGTAAACGTGGTCTGTTTACGAAATTCATGGACCCATATTCCAGGATAGCACCTTCCAAAGTATTCCTTATTATATCATTGTACTGGGTACTTACAGAAGAAGCATCAATTTCCTCTCCTTCAGCAGGAGAAGCCTGTGGTATTTCGAGATCTTGATGCGTGACTGCTTGTGAAGAAGGAAAAGTAGTGAGGCTTATCTGTAAGTCGGAGCGTAGCCTTTCAAGTACAGAGCTATTCAACAAATTACATCGCTTAATAGCTCGCACTTGATCCGATAACCTTTGCACCGTAACGTTAACAGTTGGTTCAAGTTCCTGAAACAGAGTTAGTAAACGATTACGATACGCAGTGAGATTAGTTTCACCCTCTGTAGCCACAAAATATGCTCGCATGACGTTCTCGTTCATTGAAGAAGTCCATTTCATGCGACGCACATTACCACCGATAGCGGGGGCCCTATTCGAAGCCGATGGGCCTCGGGATCCCAGGCAAACCGGTGGCCGACCTCTCCCCTGCCGACGTACAGGTGTTGGCGACGTTGGCGGGGAGAAAAACTCGTCGCTTGAAGTCGAGCTCGACGCCTCTGTAATCACCGGGACTTGTGTTGTGACTTCCGGGGACTGCACGGCGGAGCGAAGCGACGAGTCCGGAGGTGTTAAACGTGCTCTGCTGGCTCTAGCTCTTGTAATCATTAACAAACAACAGTAGAATTTCTAAGAAAAAGATCTTGCTGTTTATTTGACATGACATTAAATGTCATTTCTCACGTATATTTTTTACCATTATAGAGTTATTTTAATCGAGTTGGGATTTTCTTTTCGCAATATATGTAATACATATTCTATTCTGAACTTTTCTCGAGTACATTAATTTTGCTGTAATCTAAAATTTTATAAAAATAGAAATTATACAGAAATTCTGACTGCTGTAGATAAGTGTTGATTACTTCCTCGCAGAAGGTTGCGACCGCGGTAAAACAACTGTCGCTACCGGCCATGGAGCGTACTACGGCCGGTAGCGAGAGATCCACTCCGATGACTGCAGTGAGGGCCCGGCGCTGCGTCGCCCATGCGGGGCAGACCGCCAGCGTGTGCTCGGCCGAGTCCACACTGCAGTCGCAGTGGTGGCAGGCGGGACTCAGTTCCCTCCTAGCGACCGAGTGTAGGTACTTTCCGAAGCAACCGTGCCCGGAAAGCACCTGCGTCAGCCGGAAGGTAAGGGTCCCGTGCTGCCGCCCTGCCCACTCGGTGATGACCGGATGGAGAGCCTCCACGGCGGCGAAGCCAGCGCGTGGAGTCTCCAGCCGGAACGACCAACGAGCCATCGTGGCTCGGCGAGCGGCTTCGCGCCACTCGCGCACATCCTCGGCTGATTTCGCCCTCCGCCCGGGAGTCAGCCACTCGCCGATAAACTTCGGCGAGCACTTCCGCCTCCAAATCCCACGGGGGAGTTCCGGCCAACGCGCACGCCACCTCCGTCGACACGGTGCGGTAACCGCGTATGGCTCTGACCGCCATTACCCTCTGAGGGCGCCAGAGGCGTGCCCTATTCTGGGCGGTCAGAGCCGCCGCCCACACCGGTGCACCGTATAGTGCCATTGACCGGACAACCACCGTGTACAGCCGTCTTGTCGCGACGCTGGGTCCACCCAAATTGGGCAAAAGTCGCCCTAGGGCAGACGCAGCGCCAACCAGCTTTGGAGCAAGCTGTCGGAAGTGCTCGTCGAAGAGCCACCTCCCGTCGAGGATCAGGCCCAGATATTTCATCTGGGCCCGAACCGGTACGAGGACCGAGTTGACCACGATTGAGGCGCCAGGGGGTGGACCACGACGGGGCCCATGAAATAACAGGGCCTCCGTCTTATCTAGGGCCACTCGTAAGCCCAGCGCCTCAATGCGCCCGACCACCAGGGAGACTCCCCCTGTGGCCAGGCGTGCCGCCTCTTGGAAGTTTGCCCCCCGGGCTGTCACCAGGGTATCGTCTGCGTAACAGATTACACCCAGCCCGGGGGAGAAATCGGCGCGAAGGGCCCAGTCGTACCCTATGTTCCACAAGAGGGGTCCAAGAACAGACCCCTGTCTAACACCGCACGACATGGGCCGACACCTCAAATTACCATCTCGGTCCTACGCTCCTCTAAATAGTCTGCCACTAGCTGCCTCATTTACTTTGGCACCCCATGATAGTGGAGTGCTTCCATGATGCAGCTGAATGGCAGACTATTGAATGCGTTGGCGATGTCTAATGACACCGCCAACAGCACGCCGCCACAGCTCACGGCCTCTTCGGTCACGGCCCTCAGGCGCAAAACAGCGTCGACTGTCGAACGCCCCGCCCGAAAACCAAATTGGGCGTCCTACAGATCGGGGCCCACCTCGTAGAGGTGCCGGACGATGCGGGCAGAAAGAACCCTCTCAAACAATTTACCCGCCTCGTCCAGCAGCACGATGGGCCTGTAGGCCGCGACCGAATCGGCAGGCCGTCCCGGCTTCTTTAATAGGACCAGCTTCCCGCTCTTCCAGCACTCAGGGAAACGTCCCGACGCCAAGCTAGCGTCGAACACCTCCCCGAGGCGGTCTGACACAAACCCTATTCCAACCCGTCTGACCAGCGTGGTGAGGTAAGCCAAAACCTCCTTTCTCAGGAGAGGCCTATGTCGAGCAGTGGACTATTATAGGCTATTGATAAATTCATGAACAGTCAATTCCTGACTGCAAAATATAAGTTTGTAATCACAAGAAAACTTCTAAAAAAAAAAGCATTTCTGATAACTCCTTGTGCTTTTCTTTTGACACATTTCTTGTTAAAAGCTTATTCTAGAATCTATATTAAAACCTGAAGTATTTCTGTATTTTACTTACTACATGCGTTTTAAGAATTACCCATGCACATAAACGGTTGCAATCTCGCAACATAATTATCAAACACATAAGCGGTCTCTTGGCAATCCAAGGTCTTTAAGCAGGTTATAGAGGGATTTAGCTGGTATACCCCTTTTTTTTTTCGCACCCACTTCCACAGCATACAACGCAACGACATAACCATGTTTAGTTATTGCGTTGGTTAAGTCAAAGTACTTGTTTCTTTTTAGAGCGTGGTCATTACCACTAGTACTACATGGTTAATTGAAATTGTATAAAGAAATATGTCTGGTCTGGACGCCGAGGCACAAAAATCCTCCGGTATTCTGTAATGATTTTCATATGTATCCACTAATAATGTACGTCACTGGCGGTATTTATAATTGAGTAAGGCTTTTGTGAAGTTTTTTTTTTTTTTTTTTTTAGCCTTCCTTTGCAAACGCGATGTTAATTCTTATGTTTGTTTTGTTTTTATTCCTTTTTTCGCTCTCGCGACTGATAAACGTATGATTTGGAATACCCTATCATGGCGACGTAAATAATGACCCCGGTCTAATAGCGCCTTACAACCTATCAGTAAGTGCCTGGTTGTACCTATTTCCGCACTGCACATCGTACAAGCCTTTTCTGTAGCTTTTCACCACCTTACCTTGATCGGGGATAGTTAATTGAAAGGCGTTGTGATAAAATTTGACTAATCGTAAAAAACCAATGGTAAAAACTAAAAACCAAAATGTGACCAATCGTATAAAAGTGTGCGCCACTTTAATGCTGGTGGGATACAAAATTCACTAAGAGTTAACCATTCATTCTGCATTTTCTGGTTAATTGTGTACACCTTGTAAATAATTAAAACAAAACCGAACCCACGAAACTAAACATAAACTCAAACAAAGAAATAAATAAATTGCATTATTGCATGTTAAGATTATCTTTTTATCACTTATACATAAATTACAAGCATTAGTTCATATGTAAATTCCACAATGTTGATATTTAGATTTATCTACAATGTATTTCTCTACAATGTATTTAAAATGGGTTAAAAAAGAAAAAGAAAAGAGACCGTCGCTGCGTCGCCTAATAAACTAGATTGACCTCATTCCTGGCCAGCTGATCCCAAACTGTACTGTGTAGAACCAGTACAATAGTAACCAGACTACTGATTAATATGCTAATTTATACTAAATACATACATGTTATAAATAAATTACACTCAGACACGTAACAAAGATCATGTTCATCACACAATTATTTGCCATGGGTGCCATTTATTGAGTTTAGAGTACATTGTTCATTAAGATTCAAATTTTAAATTTTAGTTTAGTTTAAGTGTAGTTTTTTTTCATTTTGAATGGTGATGAACATGGTGGTCTTCTACAAAAATTAAACATATGTGATTTCTTCGCCAAGTAAAACCTTAAAAATTTCGTTAGAACGCTCAAAATTTAACTAATGGTTTACAGTCCCGTCACAATCAATTCCAGCAATAGGTATTTGACTGTTGAGGGGCTCGTGGCTAAGTGATAACCGCGTTGGTTAACACATTATTAAGATAAGCAATCCTAGCCAGGTCTATGGATGAGGGACCATTCTCAACATATTAAGCCGTCGGGCCTGGTTGCCACACGAACATCGGCGGCAATCGTTACGGGTAAATGGAGCCCTAAAAAGACCGACATCAGAACTTCGATATCGCCTAGTACTTATATTGTGGAGGTCTGATGGCAGCCGCTGGTCTGACAGCAAAATCGAAGCTCAGCCCTATTGTAGTAGACTTTAAGCCGACCCTAACCAAGTTAGGGAAAGAGGCTCGGAAGAACAGTAAGAGAAATATGACTATTCTATTCTTTACCGTGGGAGAACTGTGCCCGGATCGACCGAAGTGATACAACGGCCTTACAAAAAAGCTGATGTCAAGAAATTATTTCATTGCATTTTTTAATGAGGTTACCAGGGCCCCACCCCAACACCCTCTCTCTGCCTGGTTCTGGAAAGGGCGAACAAACAAACTGGAAAGGGGAAATAAACAAACGCGTTGCTGTCTTTGCAGAAGACAAACGCGTTGCTGTCTTTGCAGACGGCAACGCGTTTGTTCTTTTATTTACGTAGAACTTCTTATTTAAGAGTAGTGCACCTGATCATTCATTTCTATATCACCCTAAGGCAGACTGGCAGGAAACGCGCTTACAACCGCCTCATGCCGCCCTGAGTGTGGCCGCGGGTGGACGGGTTTCCCCTCCACCCGCCATAACGGCCAGCCGTAAGAAGGCTACGTCCGCGTGTGCCAGACGTAGAATCCTCATCTTAGTACGACGGAAAAATAAATAAAATTGAAAATTAAGATAAATTTTGGTACTTCCAAATTTTCGCAAAAGTCTGCGTAAAATCTGGGAAGGTACGAAACCCTCGGCGCACGATTTCGACTCGTACCTGACCGGTTTTTTTTTATTTTTTGGAATTATTCCTTTATTTGTGCTGTAAGACGTTTCTTTTTGCCAAATTTCGTGATTCTAGGTCAACGGGAACTACCATATAGGTTTTAGGCCCAGTACCTATAGGGTACTTCCGGTTGACCTAGAATTGACAATTTTGGTTAAAAGCAAGGTATTACAGCACAAGTAAAGAGAAAATTCTGAAAAAGAAAAAAAGTTGAAAATGAAGGTAAATTTTGGTACTTACAAGTCAGTCAAGTTAGAAAATCGAAATTTGCCCAAATGTTTTCATCGTGTTGACTCAGGACCTTGATTTTTATTCACCTAATAGGTACCATATACCTCAGTATCTGGTATAAATTTCAACTTACTAGATCTACCCGTTCCTGAGGAAATCGGTGGTGACACACGGACAGACGGACAAGAAAGTGATCTCATAAGGGTTCTTTTTTACCTTTTGAGGTACGGAACCCTAAAAAGACTGGCAGGAAACGCGTATGGCATTAAGTGCACCTCTGTACAATTTTGTGCATAAAATGTTAAAAAAAATGGATAACAGGTCACTGATTACAAATATAGCTCGTGAAATAGGGAGAGAGTCACTAAGTCATAGAAATAGACTCATATATTAGAATTATTAAGAAAAATAAAATTCGTCATCTAATAAAAAAAGTATTTTTTAGCATTTCCAGTTTCAACTTCACGTGTTGCTAATCTAACCTACACGTTATTAGATAAAGATACGAGTATTAATAAAATAGACATTGACTGTAATTAATACAATATGACAGGACAATACAGAATACAAACAAAAAAAACAAATTCCCAGACTTTATCTATGTAAAATAATAGAATGGTATTTGGTAGTGAGCGGGTTCTGTTGATTGTTACTTAGTGAGAACGTGACAAGCTTTTTGGCTGCTAATGAAAGGAGCGGTTGCTGACGAAACAAAGTTTATGTTTTTGGTGTTTGTGACTGAATTATTAAAAAAACCTAACTATAAAACTATGATACCCAAAGCAGCTTTATGTTCTATTTAATAGAGCTGTATATTTTATAGAGGCATTACAGTAAGATCTCTAAATGATCCTACCAATCGCTTAAAGCCTAAGACCATTTTGTATATATTTTACGTTAGTTTAAAATAAACTAAAAGAGGAATGGCTAACACAGTAGAAGCTGAATAAATTATATGTTTTTTAAATGCCTACTCTAAAAAACATTTATGTAATTAGTGGATACTAAAACAAGGACACCATCTATAAAGCTTATTATTCTAGTTGTTTTGCTTAATTGAATATTGAACTCTACAAAATTCTACTACTACTACTAGTTTTGTATTTGACCTTCAAATTATATCTTTTGTATTTGCATTAATAGAAAAACGTGATTAAAAATTGTAATAAATATCATATTCACTTACTTTTCACAAATGGTCATCCACAACCAGGCATAGATTAGATGTAAAAACCAAGTAAAAGCACAATGTGAATTGTGCAGTGAAAGTTACAATGGAATAGATTCCATTGTAACTTTTTAGTATAGATACTAATATTATAAAGCTGAAGAGTTTGTTTCCTTGAACGCGCTAATCTCAGGAACTACTGGTCCTATTTGAAAAATTCTTCCAGTGTTAGATAGCCCATTTATCGAGAAAGGCTATAGGCTATATATCATCACGCTCAGTAAACGCACGCATAAACGGAAATAGCTCCTTAACGTACGTATTATTTAAAAATATTTTCACCTACATAAACGAAGTCGAGGGTTAAAGTTAGCGTTAGCCCAAAGGAACTATTCCACGCGGACGAAGTCGCGGGCAGAAGCTAGTATTATATGTGAGAATGTAAATCCTTATCCGCAAACAAAATAATTAAAATACAAAAACCCTACGCCTTAAATATTTTAATAGGCAGACTTTTAGATTGACAGTAGGCGCATACGTAGGGCATACTTTGATCATCCAGAACAACTCGTCACACTGTGGCGCATTTGAGTAATTTATCATATAAAACAAACAAAACTTATGGCATTCACAGGATACAGGATACTATTAATTACCTAATGTGTAAGCTAGACTTTGTACTATATTCACAAGAGGTCTGATAAACAAAATATTCCTGAATACATAGATAACCACACCCAGCCATGGAAAAAATGACCGTGCTCATCACGCAACATTCGTCTTATGACGAAATCAAGGCCTCGACCTATGGCTTAGCAATCAGGATCACTAAGTGCTAGAACAGCAGGCTCGTCATAAATGATTTTTTGGTTTTACTGATAGATAGATATAATTTCGTGAACTTACTAACTTACATTACGAATTGCAAAGAGAAAAGCACTCAATAACTGAAATAAAATTATTAGGAGTCAAATTACAGTTCAGCTTTTTTGATGGGGCTGAAGTATGATTTTTCTGTATAAGGATATCTTCATAGACATAATGGTCCGCACATAAAGTCCAATCAGACCTGATGTTAATCTGACTTTTATTGGGAAAAATTAAATAACTCGGTTTTCGAATCATCATCAGCTTATCGCCGTCCGCTGTTTTTATTTCTTTTTTTTAGAAGACAACTACTGCACTAGGTATAAACCCTGTGTCTTTCCAAACGTACATGAATCGGACACAAAGGACACCCAGACACAGAACAACAATTTGTGGATCACACAAAGTGTTGTCCCATGTGGGGTCGAACCCACAACACTCAGCGTAGTAGGAAGCGGCGAGGAGACCGCTTAAACCACCACGCCATACGTGCAGTCAACGTGTTGAACGAAGGCCTTCCCCTAGGAGCGCCAAATATCCCGATCTTGGGTAGTCCTCATCTATTGAATAAACCTTCCTAATAGAATTAAATTTTATTATACTTTATAACCGTGTGGTGACGGATTAAGAATACAAATTGTCACCACCCCAATTCATCCCGCGGGTGTCGGAGTGTCAAGAGCCGACTAATGGACCAAACTAAGCAGGACAACATCACTGCAAAGAGAAGGAAAACTTGAAACAAACCCTATACCAACCCGTCTGGCCAGCGTGGTATAGTAGGCTAAAACCTCCTTTCTAAGGAGAGGCCTATGTCCAGCAGTGGACTAGTATAGGCTGTTGATGATAACCAATTAAACACATCGACATCACTTTGCTATGTATTCGTAATTTTATCAGAATTAGGTTCACCGATAACAAACACTGCTAAAACGTTTTTTGAATTTTGCTCTTCCTTATACTCTTTTCTTCTTCTTCTATATTCACGATATTCTACCAATAAATAACCCGTAACTCCCATTACCAAAAAGCACAGAAGTACATAGATCTTGTAGCGCGTTCTCACGTATGAAGACAGGACGTAGGAGATAATACAGCCAACTGCCTCCCACAGTCGCAAATTGGAGAATCCCGCTTCTTCTTTTCCTCGAAATAGATAGCCATAATACGCTGCAAATTTTTAAAACTAAATTACATTTTTGACGCATTAAAAAAATCCTATGTGTGATCTGACAATGCAAACAGTCTGATCTTTGTTTTCATCTGATTTATGTATAAATAAGATCCATTATCGCGTGGAAATAGCTATCAGTAAATAAAAGTACGTAACTATCTAGTATCTTTGTCATAAAAAAAAAAATGTACATTTTATGCAGTGACGCAAAAATTCTTGAATGAACTTCTCAAAAATTAAAATATACATATACATACAGATAAATTTGAAAACTGAAGAATAGTAAAAATCGAACATCTATTGAGTTATTGTTATTGCTCCACTGTTCTCCTAGTCAATTAAAAAAGCTGGAAAGAACATTAGCTGGAAGTAATGCCATTTCCAAGAGGTTTTTCTCTACCTACCTAGTGTTTTTACCTTTAACTTTCTAGTTCTTTCTTATCTTAAAGTTTTAAAATAGTATCGCACGTACTCACCATTAAGCTGTACCACCCAAATAGCTTCACACATTCCCCATAGTACAGCGATGATAATCATAATATAGTAATCTTCAGCGTGAGGCCTCCACAACAGTATTGCAATGAATATTCCTCCATGAATAAAGAATGCAGATATCATTTGCGACAAACGACCAAACAACTACAACAAGATTTAATACTTAGATAGTATTTTTGTGGCCGATGTAAGTAAAATAGTTAACAACCTATAACACCGATGCGGTTCTTGAAAGCAGTGGCGGCTCTTAGCCATTGTGAGGCCCCGGGCGGGTAGATCATTGCGAGGCCCTTGTCATTGTGGAATTAGTTTTAATGATGATACTTCAAACAAATAATGCAACGCAACATACTGCTTGCTCGAACATAAGCCGACGACAGACGACACTGTCGACCAAAGAGCGCCAAGGAACTTTTTGTCGACAATGAAACACGGGCAATCCCCGTTGTCGCGTGAGTTGCTGCATGAGCGAGGCCCGGGGCAATTGCCCTGCTCACAACCCCCAAAGACCGCCTCTGCTTAAAAGGATTAAGATAGTATATTAAACAACCTCGACGCTTTCTACTGAGTGTTTTAGGGTCGATCCCCACATGGGATAACACTTTGTGTGATCCACAAATTGTAGTTCTGACTTTGTAAAGAATGTTTGTAAAGTCGCCCCCGCGACACAGGATATATTTCAAGTGCGGGAGTTGTCTTTTTTATAAAATGAGTGAGTTAACTAATGCTAAACTAGTTAACCAGTGCTTAAGAGCTAGTGAAAGAAAAATACTTTACCTTAGCCACATAGCTAGTGATGTAAGAACCCAATACAAGAGACAGCCCATAAGTCATTGTAGTATAGCCTACTGAACCGGTACCGATTGCACATGACACAAAAGACTGAAAAAAAGCAAAAGGTGTTGAAAAACCATTAGTAAAAATAATTTCAAACGCAGTATAAAAATGTTATTTCTGTTTTTGAAAGTTACAACCAAGCTTTACAGAGACACGGCTCAAATTACAATCCAGTACACGAGTATTAATATACTGGTGGCACGAGTATTTATTAAAATCACATACGGCATTAAAATCAGCACCAAAGAATGCTTGGTTAAGTCCGATAAATATAGTGATGGGGATAAGCAGCACTTGGTTGCGATCAGCTAAATTCTTCGAGGTTACCGCGAGAAGGGCTAGCCCTGACAGACTACTGCCAGCGTTCTTACGACAGAAATCATACCTGGCAACAATTAAAGAGAAATTGATTAGAAATCATTGAGTTGCGATTCTGACCAGCGTGCAACGGGTTCCGCACAAACTTGCATATACCTAGCTAACAATTTATTAAGTAATAAGTGAATTTTAGAAGAGCAAAATAAAAAAAAAATTACAAAAAATCATTTGAAGGGAATGCACTAGCTTTTATGTGATCGCGTTGATTTCTGAACGTATACATTATCATCATCACCAGCCTTTAATAACTTAGGGGGAAGTCCCGTAGCGCCGGACGGCACCTAGCGTCGGACACTCATACTATTTCGACAAACGTCAACGCGATCTATTTATAAATCGGTGAAAGGGGTGCGGGGGAACGTAGCGAGACAGGATCACGCAACGCGATTTGCCAGTGAGGCGCACAGTCGTGGTGGAAGCGGTGAATTGCTGTTTTTGCTGGGAAAGCGTTGCGACACGTAAATTTCAAGTAAATATTACTGCTATGGTTTTATCCTTAATTGTTTTTTTTATTTGTTAATAAAGACAGTGTTTCATTATAATTATTATATTGTGAAAGTTTTTATTAAATACCTAAACAGTTTTAGTATGAAATACGTAATTTTGGACGTTTCCTGTCCCTGGCCCCTACTTTCGGACACAAAGGTGTCCCTTACCACCGGACAGTTTAGTTTTTATGAAGCATTTGTACTTATTGTAATAATGATTGTTTGTTGTTTTACAGGATAGAAGGAGAGAGATATTTGAAAATGCAAGAGTGAAAAAAAAAGGAAAATGGGATCAGCAAAGTTTAAGAACTGCGATGAACAAGATTTTGTCCAAAAAATGAGTTTGAGGGCAGCTTCGTCACGTTACAATGTTCCAAAAAGTACTCTACATGATAAAATAACGACATTGAGCAGTGGAAAAGAAGTCACGTTGCAACCAAAAGTTGGTAGATTCACAAAAACCTTCTCAAACGAGTATGAACAAGTTTTAGTGGACCACATAAGAGATTTGTCTAATAGATGTCTGCACCTGATGAAAAACGAGTTTTTGAAGTTAGCTTACGACTTGGCTGAAGCTATGAAGATTCCCCATGAGTAAATAAACCAAAGATGCGAAGGCAAAAGGAAGACGTGGCAATAACGACAACAAAAAGGAGCCGTTAACTGAAGTATCAAATATAGAAAAAACGACTTGTGTAGTGTGTTTAGAGGACCACGACAAGGACTGGATACAAAGCTCCAGATGCCAGTAATGGGCTCATGAAGCATGTGCAGACGTTCCAGAATGTGGAGATGCCTACATATGTGATAGATGCACAATGTTTTAGAATGTCCGGCGTTTGGGGTTTGAAGATTAACCCGTCCGGCACTAGGTGCCAATGTCAAAGTCCTTTATTTTTTTACCAAAACTTATTTAACATTCCTAAACTATGTTTACGCAGAAGTTGTATTTTTGTTATTTGATTTTGATTTTATGTTTTGTTAATTTAAGTAATTCATAAATAAATACATATTTCTCGATGTAGTTTTAATTTTATTTCCTGAAAAACTTATGTGTCCGTCACTAGGGGACTTCCCCCTACTACTGGACGACCTCTCTTCAGAAACGAGGTTATGGCCTACTATACCACGCTGACTAGACGGATTGATATAGGGTTTGTTTCAAGTTTACTAAGCGTTTTCTCCCTTAGTCGGCTCTTACAACACCCACGGGATGAATAGGGGTGGTGACACTCCATATTCTTAAACCGTCAGCACACGAACAGTATACATAGTTGTATTAAAACATAAGCATGATAATGAAAGGAGAAGAACAACTGTTTTTAAATAAGTTACCTCTTCATAGAATCTAATCCTACAGCAACTATAAAAACTGCCCCAAGTACACACGCAAAGAAAATACCTGCAACAGGAAACACAACTTTTGATTTACCTTTCAGTGTATAGTTTTCAAGAGGTGGTACGTTTTATAGTTACATTAAATGTCCATTTATTATACGTCAAACCTTATTAAATAAAAAATAAAAAAACAACTTATAATTCCAAGGTTTCGAATGTCGAACATCCATCTTTAGCTCCATCTCGGATTGCTGTCAGGTACCAACAAAATTTACTGAATTACTGCGTATAGAGTAGGTAGAGCTTATCTAATTTTATGATTAACCGCTATTCTATTCAAAGAAATTTCAAGTTCAGCACAATAATGGTTCAATAATCTGTACAGATACATACAATAAATCATATTTATATTTCACCTGTAAGTATTTGTATCTTCTCGGGTGGCTGTGTTGGTAGAGCCTCATGAGCGTCCTTAAACGGTAGGAAGTTAGCGCCACATAATTTCGGTATCATTGTTTTGTTTACTGAAGTCACCGCTGCTTTATTATTCATCGATATCACTAGAACAGTATAAAGTCAAATATACGTAAATTAAATTATTTTTTTCATTGCATCTTGATAACATGTTGTTAAATAGACTACCAAGTTGAGCCGTCTATACGTGAGACATTATTAGAAAATTTGTAGATTGCTGCTTCTCTAGAACTTCAACACCATAATTCATCACGTCGCCACTGGCCTTTCACCGTTCGTGAGCCATATGAGCTGGTACGAAACGAATGGAAGATGTAGAATGGTACGTCGTTGGATAATGTCATGGCAGATGGGCAGGAGCTTATGTGTGCGATCAACACTTTTCATGAACAGAAGACGGGCCCTTTTCTTGAACATAAAATGAGTGTTGTAATCTAGTACATAGATTATCTTATTTAAGACAGATCTAATTACTGATCTGAAAGATAAGAGAGTGAACATATAAACACTCTTAATTAAAAAAATTAAACCGTTGTTATACTTTTTATAACGTTTTTAGTATTTAGTATAAATGACTCTTTATTGTTTACATTCAATATATATATAAAAGCTTTAAAGTATAAGACAGCACACTAATCACCTAATGAGGAAATAAGATTGCCCCAAATTTGTCCCATCTGGAATATCATAAAGAAAAATCCAAAAAAACGTAGCAGTAGTGTTTCAGCTGGTATTTTTGTTAAGGAACTATGGGCTTTTGCAATCTGTAACAAAAAATAGAAATAAAACATATTCCGTGGTTTCACGAATGAAAACTAAAAATTAAAAAAAAAAACATATACCGTCGATAAGTAGGTGCCTTTGGAACACCAAAGTGGACCAGCGCCGAGACCCAACAGAAAGCCAGCAGGAACCATTGTGTAGAATGTGGGATACAATTGAGATGCTATGTAGGGTAAGTATGCTGTGAGAGCGCTACAGATTGCCCATTTTGCACCTAGCCACCTGAAAGCAGAAATACATATACTTTGCAACTACTATACGCTTACATATGGTGTATACAAAATAATCTGATTCCATATTTTGTTATTTATTTGGCTTAAACTTGCGACTCACTAATGAAATTAATATGTTTATGAAAAGAATATTAAAAATGTTATTATTATAAAAATAATAATACATTCACACATCTCAAACACGGCCGTCTGTTCAAGAGCCAAAAAAAGCCTATGGTAACCAAACTGCTGATAAACATTTTATTATACATTTCTAAATATAAACAGATCATAGATGAATTAGACTCAGACACAATAAATTATCGTGTTTTTCACACAACTCTTTGTCCTTGGTGGGAATCGAACCAACGACCTCTGGCTCAGCGGTCAGGATCAATGACCATTAGATCAACAGGCTAATAAATGATTCTAGCGTAAAGAAAAGCATGCTTACTTACTTCATAACAACAGATGTCAAAAAAATATTAGACAATAAGGCGCCAGAGAATAATGCTGCAAGCGACGCGGTTCCAAGACCCGCCTCCGCATGGATAGAACTTTGTAAGTTTGTAGTACCCTTTGAAAATAATGCTATAATAAGAAGAAGGAAGAGAAAGGCAAAAATGGTAAGCGGTTAAAATTATGTTTGTAGCTAGTATAATTGTAATTTTAACCGCTTAGATGACATCGTTTTTAATCTATCACCTCATTTCCTTTAGCCGTTAAGATATTAAAGTAATCTTTATCTATTAAATAAGAAACTGACAGACTGATTCACTAGCTGATCAATCCACGAACGGCTAAAATCGCTGGGTCAAGAAGCATAAAATTTTGCACAAATGTTCCTTAGGTAACGTACTAAGAGAGGATTTTTTTTAATTCCACTGTCTAATTATATTCTATATAAAAAATTATCATGATTAGACATCTATTCTTTTAAATTTTCAAGACTACCCCTATCAGTTATTAAATGGAGTTGTTATAAAATAGGATTGGGAATTTATGTAACTAATTCAGCAAAAGAGCCTTGGCTATGAATGCCAGAACCTTGAGATTCGGGGAGATGATTTCTGTTATAACGTTTTGAGTTATTTATTTCCTAAGGGCTTAAAATTGATTGATGACAAAGTTTTGCATAACAAATACACAATTCCAAAATAAAAAACATATTGAATGAAATTTGCATAATAATGCAAGACTTTAGCAGCGGTTCCATATAGAAATGTTTCATGTAACAAAAAGTTGAAACTGTAAACCCTTAAAATGTAAGCAAAGAATTACTAAAAAAAACATTTACACGATCTATATACAGACTTTTAATAACGTGATAGATTTGACAGTTTTGAACACCTTATCAAATAACGGGTAACTGAGGTAATGTAAAGGAGGGGTGCGCTTTTTTTTTTACATAACTTTTTAAGTCCTATTATTGGAGGTCCGAAAATATTTCTCATATCATTTTAAATCATAACTAGCTGACCCGGCAAACTTTGTATTGCAAAACAAAAAAAAATTAGGGATGGGTCACCCTTACCATTTAGGGGTATGAAAAATAGATGTTGGCCGATTGTCAGACCTACCCGATGTGCACACAAAATTTCATGAGAATCGGTCAAGCCGTTTCGGAGGAGTACGGGAACGAACATTGTGACACGAGAATCTTATATATAAGATGATCACTCTTCAGAAACATATTTAATACTAACGATCGAAATTCATAATCACCAGAATTCATAATATTATTTATCATACACCTGGTTTATACTAATATTTGTTTTCATATATTTTCTTATACTAACGATCGAAACTCCTAATTATTCTAATACATAACGCCAATTTTCAAAAATTTGTTTTTTCTAATATTTGTTTTCATATAATTCTTAATCATATGTAAGTCTTATTTAAACCGTTATCCTTCACTTTGTTTGTAGTGTTGTGTACCTGCAAAAACGCAGGCACTTGAAAATGTTTCGATTGTGTGAAATGATGTATTTAAGAAAGGTTTCCGTTAGGTACGACGACGAGCGAAGCGGGTAGGAGTGTTGGGTTAGGTTAGGTCCGGTCCGGTCCACCGAGATGGCGTCTTGAGACGCAGGGCCATGTCGTGCGGTGTTCCGCAGGGGTCTGTCCTAGGACCTCTCCTGTGGAACATCGGGTACGACTGGGCCCTACGAGGGCGTCTCCCCCCCGGGCTGGGTGTCATCTGCTACGCGGATGACACTTTAGTCACGGCCCGGGGGGCTAACTTCCAGGAGGCGGCGGCGGCGCCTGGCCGCCACGGGAGTTTCCCAGGTGGTCGGGCGCATTGAGGCATTGGGATTACGGGTGGCCCTGGATAAGACGGAGGCCCTATTATTCCATGGGCCCCGTCGTGGTCCACCCGCCGGCGCCTCAATCGAGGTCGGCTCGGTCCTCGTACCGGTCCGGGCCCAGATGAGGTACCTGGGTCTTGTCCTAGACGGTAGGTGGCTCTTCGACGAGCACTTCCGACAGCTTAGTCCGAAGCTGGTGGACACTGCCTCCACCCTAGGGCGACTTTTGCCCAATTTGGGCGGGGCCAGTGTTCCCACGAGGCGGCTGTACGCGGGGGTTGTCCGGTCCATGGCGCTGTATGGTGCACCGGTGTGGGTGGCGGCTCTGACCGCCCCGAATAGGGCGCGCCTCTGGCGCCCCCAGAGGATATTGGCGGTCTGAGCCATACGCGGATACCGCACGGTGTCCACCGAGGCGGCTTGCGCCTTGGCCGGAACACCCCCGTGGGATTTGGAGGCGGAAGTGCTCGCCGAAGTTTATCGGCGAGTGGCTGACTTCCGGGCGGAGAGCGGATTTCACCCTCCGCCCGAAGACGTGCGCGAGTGGCGCGAAGCAGCTCGCCGAGCCACCATGGTCAGATGGTCGTTCCGGCTGGAGACTCCACGTGCTGGCTTCGCCGCCGTGGAGGCTCTTCAGCCGGTCATCGCCGAGTGGGCAGGGCGGCAGCACGGGACCCTTTCCTTCCGGCTGACGCAGGTGCTTTCCGGGCACGGTTGCTTCGGAAAGTACCTGTACTCGGTCGCTAGGAGGGAATCGAGTCCCGCCTGCCACATCTGCGACTGCAGTGAGGATTCGGCCCAGCACACGCTGGCGGTCTGCCCCGCATGGGCGACGCAGCGCCGGGCCCTCACTGCAGTCATCGGAGCAGATCTCTCGCTACCGGCCGTAATTCGCTCCATGGCCGGTAGCGACAGTTGTTTTACCGCGGTCACAACCTTCTGCGAGGAGGTAATCTCGCAGAAGGAGGCGGCGGAGAAGGCCCGGGAGGACGACCTCCACTCGGACCTGATCCGCCGCCGGCGAACCGGGCGGCGGAGGCGCGCTCACCTGCGCCTCATGCCGCCCTGAGTGTGGCCGCGGGTGGACGGGATGGGTTCTCCCCTCCACCCACATTAGTTGGCCAGCCGCGAAGGGGCGGCGTCCGTGTGTGCCGGACGCCGTCTAAAGAGAGGTCCTTGAGACGGAGCCCGCGCCAGGAGCGATTTCCACACGTAAAAAAAAAAAAAAAATGGTCCGGTCCGGTCCGATTCCGACACATCCCTCCTCCCCCTCGCCGTAAACCTCGGTAGGGTGACCACCCGAAGGGCGTACCACCGAAGTAAAAGAAAAAGGTTAGAACTGCGACCCTGAAGCGCGCGAGCCGAGAGAGTGAAGTCGCAGCGGCAGCGGGCGGCTCACATGTATTACACGAGCGAAGAATCATCCGTCTATAATAATTAATAATAATTAACTAACGTTTGGACTCCTCTATCTCTGTAATTATTGATCTGACAGAAAAAGTTTACGCCATTGCTCTTCTTATAGAAATACTGTTCATTACCTCTAAATTACAGCTAGAAAAAAATAGATATCAACATACATAGTTATTATTCTTGACTTGCTTTTGATATTTTTCACTAAATTATTAACGACATAAGTAAAACTTATTTTGAATAGCTTAGAAGAACAATACAATTATGAGTTTAAATATTTTCTTAATAATGCTATTTTCTTAATATTACTAAGAAAATTATGAGAATTAATGAAGAAAAATGTTCTAAAAAACAATATTTTGAGTAACAACAGTGTTAAAAAAAATATAACTGTCTCTTTTGAATTCCGTTGGTAGTAATAAAATTTAATGAACAAAAAAGTATAAAGAATAAAATTATGAGGAGTGATTATTAGGAAGACAAATCGGTGTTAAAATAAAAAAAATAGCAAGAAGATTTTTATGTGAGCCAATATGGACCCGTAAAGAAAACATGGAATGTCTACCTAAACTTATAAAGGTCAAATAGTTGTTGATAACATTCTTAATCTTCAACATGCAGATTTTTGCGACGTCTAACGTGAACGATCTTGACATGAGATAACAACAAATATTCGATATCTATAGAAGTATCCTACATTATCGAAGGCACGTGCGGTGCGGTGCAGTATGGCACGAAGCATTAAGACAGCAATCTATTGGTTTGTAAATTTCGCACAAACTGTGATATGATGGATGTCATAGTCGAACCTGTAACGATCGTTTCATTCAAGGGACCATTGAGGAAGGGTGCTTTCAACGAACCGGTAATCGGTGAACTAGAATTTGTTGCACCGACTTCGGACGAAGTGTGTTTTCGGCGAACCTTTCATCGATGAACTGTAATTTGTAGAACCGACTACGGACGAAGGGTTTTATCAGTGAACAGTTTATCGATAAAGGGTAATTCGGAATACAAGCAAAGGCTCAGAAAAATAGAATAGATTAAACTGTACTGAACACCAATATTTTTTTTACAATAATAATATAGAGGAATATGTACAAATGGCGGCTTTATATCTGCAGAACGATCTGTTACAGGCAACTATTTGATGAACAAATCGACAGTAAATAGACCAATTCGGGTGTAGGTTTGGGTGTGAAAAAGTGTAAAAGAATCATAACCAGATACATATCGATAAAAAGTAAGTAAATAACGACGTCAGTCCTAGCAAATACAAAAATAATAATACTTAAACACACAAGTATAGTCTGTGTGAACGTATACACATGGATAATATAATCAAATACTTATAAAAATACATAATATCTATATCACAAATTTCACAGAGTTCTAGTAATGTTCTTTGACCATTTACATGAAGACAAGCAAAGTTTTATAACTATGGGCAGGACTTTTCATTGTCGGAAAACCTGCACAGTAATCGATTTTTCGTAGAACTTCGTACAATGAGATGGTATTGGTGCTAATTCTGTTGTTCGAAAACTCTCTAAACTAAACCACAAATCACTAAAAAATTGTTTAGTCCTGTCAAAGGACGTTTCGTATTCTGAAAACGTAGGACTTAACTATATGTGGTTTGACGCAAGCAAAATTAGTTAAGTTACTTAATTTAGTCCATAATTGGTTATTTGTTATTCCGTTGCATGTTCTAAAGGTCAAAGACTCTAAAATTAGAAATGTCACACTAAAATTACACGTTATCTAAATACATGCCAACTAATATGTTGATTAAAATGTTTAAGCATAAAATCTTTAAATATTACTTTAATTAGATTACATATTTTGCTTCTGGTCGGTTCAGCGGTAAGATATGAGCATAAAATAATTCATCATAAGTCACAATTATATTATTTTCATGTATTTTGTCTGGATTATTAAAACACACCTATGTATTATTTTTAAACACACACACAAAGAATACTTTTTGAACATAAACAAAAAATACCATGTATTTTTATTTTACGGTATTCTTTACTGAGAAACTATCACACTTTCAAGTTTAAACTTTGATATGGTTCTATAGTTAACTTCATTTCATGTCTAGATCTAACATCAACATATTATATTACATTTAATAAAAGAGCAATTTTTTTAAAATTACAATTTTATTGTATTACTGACGCCATCTGTCGAAAATTATGCAACTATTACTTCTTACGCCATCTATTAGACAAGTAAAGAATTAATATCGATGTAAACATAATAAACAGTACTGTCTTTAGTCAAAAAAAAAACAGAAGCCTATCATAATAATTCACATATTAAAAGAATATTCGCTAAAAAGCTGTATTGAAAATTATTACTAAGTAGAAAACTTCGCGAGCCCTCATAACGCACCGCCTTTTAATAGGTTATTTAAATATTTTTGTTCTAGCTTATGTATTTATTTTGAGTTGGAATTATGTTAATAACGATACCTATTTTATTATGCCACAGAATATTTTAAGTTTTTTGATTAATCAATTACAGGATTTTTAAATATCGTTTCTAAAGATTTGATTAAATCACTCATTATCAATAATTCTTACTTTTAAAACAACGGTAACACTTTCCTTTTCAACTTTTAGTAATGTCAATGCTGTCATAATGAGCACGAAATTTAGTTCCACTTGGTGTAAGAATAGAATTTTGGAATTTGCTTCAGTAAAATGAAAGAATTTTAGAGAAATGTTAGTTTCGTTTAGGGAAGGGCTGTCTTCTTTTTCATTGAATAGTTTGTACAAATAAACGATGTCGGCAATATTTCGTCTAAATATTGCCGACGTGCCGTCTAAATATTGTTGTAATATAAAATAAGTAACTAATATGTATGAAATGGGAGTAAAAATATTTATCTTTGACTAAATTCCTTTCTATACTGATCAATTTGTTTTCGAAAACAACCGCAATAGTTCGTAAACCATTGAAAAATACAAAACCCCTGATTGCGTGAACATGTATAGTTAAAATTTACAAACCAGTGATTTTAATTTCTGTACTTCTCATATACCACCAAGTGTTACTCTCACGATTAAGACGAATCTAACCTCCCAAGCAAAAGAAATATACAAAAAAAACACTCGAAAAACATAACCCTCTTTTTGGCTCAGTCGGATAATAAATATAAATGTTATTTAAATCGTTGGTGTATAAAATAGCTTACTATAATATAAAATCTGATAGTACTTACACAGTATGCTGTGAAATACACCATGAAAGTTACAGAAATAACGCCAACATTTTTTAGTATTCTTGTTGTTTCTTCTGGCTTCAAATAGTTTTCTAATTCCTTTTGCTCCGTCATCTTTAACTCCTAACTTTGTAGGGAAGGGTTTTATTGAAGAGTTTTTGTGCAAATTTTCTTTCAAGCGAAGGTGTCTCTCTCGATAAATTACTATTGAGTATATATTTCGCAATTACAGTATTTGCACCACTTTCCTACCCAGAAAGAAATAGAAGTGAAAATTCCATTTTTAAATGTGAAATATTATTAACCGTAACTCCACTTTCAAATACAACGGGTAAATAGCATGAGCCTCTATGTCATCGCTTTATCAAATTATTCGTTAGTATCAATATAGTAACTAGTTATTAGGAGTCGGAGGTCAATTCGCCAAGCGACAGCCAAACCTGTAAAGTAAAACAAAATTATTCTGTCTATTTGTAAAAGAAATACTGCTTGCTCTTCTCTTGTTATAATAACCTCGCAATCTCCCACGCGGCCGTCTGATCTCAAACTAGGCATAGCCTTTACTGTGGTAACCAGAAGGTCAATTTTCGTAATAAAAGTTCTTCCAAAAATTCAGTTCCGATCAACTATCGATATCACAACTGTCATAAAAGGTATTTTCATTGTAAAATAATAATGTATTACTAAGACTAACAGATTGCCGATTCAATTTTTAATTACAATACGATATAATCAGATTACAGTCAACCTTGAACCAGAAACCGGAAAATACCTTTTATGACAGTTTTGAGACCTAGAGTTGATCGGAACTAAATTGAGACTGAACTTTTATTACGAGAAATGGCCTTCAGATTACTGATTAACATGCTTATATATTTCTAAATACATACATATTATAGATAAATTACTCCCAGACAGAACAAACTGGGCTGTTGGTCTAGAAGTTAGTGACCCTGCAAAGGCAGAGGTCGTGGGTTCGATTCCCCACCAGGACAAACATTGTATAATCAGGACGGGTATTTGTTCTGTGTCTGGGTGTAATTTATCTTTAATGTGTTTAAAAATATATAATTATGGTTATCAGCAGTCTGGTCACCATAGTACAGCCTATGCCTAGTTTGGGATCAGATGGCCGTGAGTGAGATGTGTGAGGTAGATTATTAATTAAAACTATCGTGCTCATCACTCAATTATTTGTTCTGGGTGAGAATCGAACCCCCAACCTCTGGCTTAGCAGTCAGGATCACTAACCACTAGACCAACGCAAAATGCTAATAAAAGGTTCCTCCATAATAAGTACTGATACCAAACTAACCCACTTAATTGCATGGATTAGTCGTCGCAAATAAGTAATTAATAATTTGAACGATAGGTCTAAAGTAAAAGAGATCCTTGAGTGTAAACGTCAATTTGACTGACCTAAGCCCGAGGTTGTGGGTTCGGTTCCCACCCCTTTTTTTTCAGAGACGTGGTAAGGCTTTTCATGGATGATTGCAAATGTTTGCCTTCAGATATTCCATATCGATAAAATTACTAGACGTAACTAAAACCTTCAGTGGATGTATCAGGATGGAATTCGATGTAGATAAGTGTGCAATCATGCATGTAAAAAGAGGCAGGATTTTCAAATCTGATAGGATGGAAAAATTAAACAAATTGTTGTATGAAAATGGCGATCTTGATAGCAAGTATGAGTAATAATACCGGTTTTGTGAGTATTTCATCGAGGCAAGTAGGTGCTTTGCATCTCGCGGACCTTGTCATAAAAATAAAATCATGTCACACCACACATGAGTTGTTTATATATGGTAATTAAAGATAAGGTTATTAAATTGCTACCGATCATTAATTCTAACACTTAAATATTAAAGTTACACAATGTGGTTTTAAATGATAAACACAATTAAAATGTATTAATGAAATCACTACGGTCGAAGACAAGAACTGACAATAAAATAAACCGCACGATCACGTAATTTACATATCCAGTTACACGGACACGTGTCACTTCACATGTGCTGTGCATGTGACTAAAGGCAATCAAATAATGTGTGTGTTTTTTTAATACAACTCCGCATTAGGAATTTATCCGGTGTCGCGGAGGATTTTACAAACATTCATGAAACGTAAACAAACAACACCCAGACCCAGAGCTACAATTTGTGGATCACACAAAGTGTCGTCCCATGTGGGGATCGGACCCACAACACTCAGCGTAGTAGTGAGCGGCGTGGCGACCGCTTAAACCACTACGCCATCCGTGCAGTCGTCATCATATGATGATATAATTTTTTAGGAATAAATTCACCTCGGTTAGTGAACTAAATGGAGCTCGAACTCGCAACTAGTTGATTTGCCAGATTCCAATTTTACTCCCATGCTTCTGCTTTTATGAAACTATTTTCTATATTTAATATTCTTATTTTTTTTTTAAACCGGTCAGAATTATTCCTTTATTTGTGCTGTAAGACGTTTCTTTTTGCAAAATTTCGTGATTCTAGGTCAACGGGAACTACCATACAGGTTTTCGACCCAAAACCTGTAGGGTACTTCCGGTTGACCCAGAATTGACAATTTTGGTTAATCGAGAGACTATGAAAGTCTCTCGAAAATTTTAGTATATTTCGATAACAATGTATTTATAAATGTTACTTATATTTGCCTATGTGTATTTTTATACCTATTTACCCTTTTCAGTCATATAAATTATAGGAAGTCTAATTGGAATAATAGTCTCTCAAACTCCAATAATTTGTATAAATATACCTTCCTAATTAGTCCGAGTTTATCTAAACATAAACTTAGCCCAGTTTAGTTCTCCTTGAAGAATTTACATAATAAACTGCTTGTAGCATAAATTCCTTATCATATTTATATTGTACTCTTTCGTACCTACAATAAATTAAACACAAAAAGTATATTCAAAAATCTGTGCCAGATAAAATAAAACCTTCCAGCGCAATATACAAATCCTTTTTGAGCTTCTCCAAAATCTATTTGGGTTCGACATCTCACTTTCACTTTTCTGGGGCATCATAGAATCGATGTCCTTAGTTTCTAGGCCTAACTACAGCTATGTATGTAGTCGTTATCTTTCGCAATGTTTCGCTCGGTTACAAATGCCTAAGAAAAACTTAAATAGCATTGTTTCTCCCTTGATTGCTATTTATACAACGATCCTAGCAAGTTGGTATTAAAATATCAATTTATTAAACTCATGTTATTAGTGCAGATAACGCCGAGGTTGAGTTGTTATTATTATCATTTAAATGTTAAATGACAATAAGTATAAACGGTGGATATCACAGGAATAGGCAAGTTTAATATTGCTAACGTAGGAAACTAGTCTATTCGTTCTATTTTATTTTACATTAAATTCATTATTTAACAATTTTCGTGACGTATACATAAGGACTTTCAACATAAGACTGAAAAACTTTATTCGTTAATGTTTTCTTTTATTTTTTATGACATGACACCACCTTTTTTCCTGTATGGAAATCCTCCGGATAACGCCTACCGGTGGGGTGGTTATGTCGGTACCTGGCCCGTTCCGGGAGAGTTCAAACCTCTCCCGCTCCGCCCTTTCAGCAATCATTACTTGCTCGCAGAATGAGACAGTGGAATTACACGCTCTCTCGCTCAGTTGCCGCAATCATAATACTGAGTGAGAGAATTCCTACTCTGACGGCTGTCACGCCTTTGTTCCACCAACGCTGGGCATTCTGCCAGCGTGGAGTAACGTGTCTATGGTCTTGCCAATGCAGTTGTGCCACTAAGGCATTGCCTTCTTGCGAATCAGACACAGATGATCCCCAAAATATCCTGTCCTGGTGATTACCTACGTCAGCCGTTATGAGAGGTACCCGCGTTGCCTCTCGAGCCGATCCTCCATCACGGGTATTACTGACGCAATAACGATGTGCCTCTTCGACATGACACCTAACAGTTTGAATTGACTCCCGTCGCCCATGAACACTAGAATGCGATATGTGATGTGATTCTATGATGATCCATAAAAATATATTCCAGTACGGTGGGCATTAAAGTTCTTAGGAACTACATATCTCCACCGCAAGAATGTCGAAGGGTTCCACAGGGATCGGTCTTAGAACTCCTTCTGTGGAACCTCGCGTATGATGCGGTCCTGAGGACCAGCCTTTCCCCAGGATTGAGTGTCGTCTGCTACGCGAACGATACTTTGGTACAGGGTGCGGGGGATGCCTTCCAGGAGGAACTCGCCAGGTTAGGGGTGGCTTGTGCCGTCCGAAAGATCACCGGTGATTGTATGCAATACTCTTAAATACTCTCATGAACCTCGCGTATGATGCGGTCCTGAGGACCAGCCTTTCCCCAGGATTGAGTGTCGTCTGCTACGCGAACGATACTTTGGTACAGGGTGCGGGGGATGCCTTCCAGGAGGAACTCGCCAGGTTAGGGGTGGCTTGTGCCGTCCGAAAGATCACCGGTGATTGTATGCAATACTCTTAAATACTCTCATTAACGAAACATCTGGTTTCCTTCCTGTCCATAATTCAGCTGGTGTCTTATACTTGCCTGACGTCGGGCTTCGTTTGGTCACATATGCACAATATAATGTCGCATCTCCCCAGATTTCTTTTCCTAACCCTGAACCACACAGGATTGTCTTAGCTGTATCCATAATTGTCCTATTCATACGTTCTGCTACCCCATTCATTTCAGGACTGTAAGTAACTGTGTACTGAAAAACTATCCCATTTTCATTACAAAATCTATGCATTTCCCCTGATGTATACTCAATTTAAAATAATATAATTCAAATTAAAATGATTAGTAACACATAAGGAATAAATTTTGAATTTTTCAAATACTTCAGACTTTTTTTTGAGAAATAAATTATAATGAAATGTGTCATCCCTACTTACGGGTGTGATGGATCCGCCAACATCAGTGTGTACTAGCTCATGTGTCATGTCTCTTGTCATTTTACCTTTTTTTTCCGTGCGGAAACCGAGGGGGTTACCACCTATCGGTGGCATGTCGGACTCGAACCGACTAAAACCGCACGCCGTCTCGGGTACTAATAGCCGGGGAACCAGGTATACCCTAGAAAGGAAGTCCCTGGTGCCCCGACATACCTCGGGCCATCTACAGACGAGTAGACGATCCTCCCCGTGTGGAACCCCATGTTCCCTCTGCTCCCTGGAAGCGAGCGCGCTTCGCAACGCGCTCGCCGCCACCCCGGCCTGCTTCTGCTAGGGTGACAGATGGCCTCACCTGTCACCCCCCAGGAATGCGCTTATGGAGGACGGAGATCATTCTGCGACCTCCGGCGCTGGAGTCGCCTGCGGTACCTGGCCCGTTCCCGGGCCTGGCGGGCCGGGAGAGTTCTAAACCTCTCCCGGTCCCGCTCCGCCGTCTCCTTCGCGAGCATAACTTGCTCGCAGAAGGAGACGGCAGAGTTCCACGCACTCTCGCTCCGCACGAGTCTTTCACAAAATCCATTTTCACGTCCTGTATGGAGTCTAAGGTCGTCACCACCATTTCATACGACTTTAGTATTGATAATAATAAGTAATTTACCTTTTCTTGTTCTGATAGGACTCCTGCGTCCACAAATTGCGAAAATATTTTCCATTTGAGCTACGTAATCTAGCATAGATAATTTCTCGTCATATTTCATGCTGTTAAGCTTTCTCCTTAGAAATATTTTTCCTTTTGTAGTTTCTTTCATGAAGTTTTCCTTCAAACATTTTATCATAGAGTATGCCGTATGTTCTTTTCTTATGTGTGTGTCAGCCACGCCGGTAATGATTATATTTTGAGCTTTCGCCTCCAATCTTTTGTTTTCCTATCGGCTCGCAAATGCTGCACTCGATACAGCCTCTTCACACTCATATTCTCCCAAATGCTTCTTATACGAAACAACCACGTAAAAATACCTGTCGCGTCGAATTGCTCTAAATCATACAACGTTTTGCTTCGGTCATTTTCTTTTACGTACACGAGAAGATTTTGTTGATTTAGTTTTATTCTTCACAACCACGCTCTGCTACCACTGACAAAGTTCTTTACTAAATCAAACATATATTATACGTAATATTTCAATTATTTAAATTACACTTTCACAGATCAGTGAGGCCAGCCATCTTTTACATATTTCGAAACCCTTCATTAACTACAGATTATACAATTTCTTTTAAATGTGTAGTGATGCACCACTCAACCAAAAACCTCCGTTCTAAGGAGTCCAGCAGTGGACTATTAAACGCTGGTGATGTGTGTGATGTGATACCGAAAATGTTTAGTCTCTAAAATATTTTACTCATTTTACACAAAAGCATTACAAACAATGATGACATGCCATAATTTTTAGCAAAAATTTGCCTGCAATTAAAAATTAAAAACTAACATTGCACTGTTTATATTTATATAAAATAACTCACCATTAGGTAAGAAGTATGCGTGTACAGAAACTTTAATAAAAATAGTGGCAATGTTATATGAAATTGAATAATGAAAACGTTTACGTTGGTTTTCAACGCAAAACTACGACCACTTTCAAGCACCGTGCACTTCGACTGAAGTTCGTGTTACTAGTTTTTTCTTTAGCGAAACTGCCATATAATTTATCTTAACAACGAATTAGTATTCAACAAAAACAAACAGATAATTAATATTAAACCGTCAGTGATTATGATAACCTTTGATTCAATGTAGTGTAGTGTAATTTTTATTTAATCGTTGAATCTTCGGAAAATCGTTCTTTTTTAGATTTCATATGAATACATAGAAACACGCTTATTTCCATTAAAAAGTAGGCAGAAGTGGTATGTACTATAGTCCATACTCCTCCTTAACTCCTGGGAAACGCGCGGTTGTAGATCGGCTTAACTTCATTTTTCAAAAGAATTGACAAAACAGATTGTTCCATTTTTAAGTAATTTTATGAAATAAAGTTGTTAAGTTTGAGTTTGAAAGAAATATTGCTGATAGGGATACAATCATTGGGCTATTTGAGAAATAACTCGAGAAAGCCAGGGTTGCACAGCTTTAACTGAAATTGGCTATTGTCGAAAATCCGAACTCTCTAACCGAACGAAGTTATCAGTTCTACGAGTATAATTTATACACGCCATATAGGTATATAGAGACTGGTCCGAACTAGCACACGACAGAGAGATGTGGAGTTGAGAGAGGGAGGCCTTTGCCCTGCAGTGGGACAATACAGGCTAAAAATAAATAAAAAATATAGGTATACACCATAATCATGCTTTATTACTTACTTAGTAGTATAACTTAAGATTGCCAAAGGTTTTTTTTTATGTATTTTAGTAACAGGTATCAGTATTATTGTGATAAATATTGGTACATTTTCTGATTATTTAGGATATTTTATAAATTTCTTACATTACTTACTTACATTTCTTACATTAAAAAATACAAACCCTTTTTTAAATAACAGCATTATAAACGGTTTTATGCGATAACTAGAAAATCAAGATTTTATTTGGTTTTGAAACTGCTTTGATCTCAATTTAATTGGAAATTTGCTAACTCCATTTTGTAAGGCGTCATGGCCCATTAGAAAAGCAGAAAAAATAAAAATGGTAAGAAGTAACTGGAGTACGACTTTTTTTAAGTAGAAAAATATAACGTAGTAAAATTTGAAATTAAAAAAATAATATTTTAATTAAAAATATCAACATAAACGATCAATGAACTTGATAAATAAATAAAAAATCTAAGTAGGTATTTACTAGATTAAGACAAAAACTCTGATGGTAATTTTAAACCAGAGCTAAAACGCTAATATTCTTGAAGATTTTCATGCGTGTGTCAGGCTTAAAAAAATATTTTTTTTGTTAACAATTACGCTTTTTTTTACTCTCGTGAGACCTACTTTTCATTAAAGTTACAATAGTGTATAATACTATATATGCTAAAGTTTAATCTACTGTAATCAGCACTAAAAAAAGAATAAAGTTTACAAGTAATCTATCAGTCAATCTAGCTTTGATAGTGCAACCTCGTCTTACTTTGAAACTAGATGGCGTTAGATGTCCGAAATGTTATAAATCGAATGTGAGAAAAAGAAAATTATGGTCCCTAAGCGTGTGTCAACTACGACTAGGTACTAAGAGACTTTCACAAAACTGTTCTATTTCCTTATCTTTATTCTAAAGAACGTCAAATAGATACACAGCCAGGCCACTTCGGGTCACATTTCTTTTGTTTTCATGCCAAAATTGACGCTCTTCCTTCGTTCTGTGATGGTTGATGTGAGGCAGGCGACTAGTAACAAAATAAATCAGAAATAATTACGTTCAGCCATAATTGCCATCAACCACAATTGTCCTAAACCGTAATTGCCTTCAACTATAATTGCCTTCAGCCATAATTGCCTTCAGCCATAATTGCCTTTAGCCATAATTGCCTTCAGCCATAACTGGTTTTGCAATTTTAAACAATGCCCCGAAATGACATGATTACGATTTATTTTTTATTTATTATTGTAGTAATTATAAAATTTGCCTACCGAATACAGCATTCATGAAAAAACGATAAAATGGTTTACAAATCAAGGTATCGGGGATTACGATTAAAATGAAGTCTAAGCAATTTTTTTTATTAAAATATAAATTCACATGTTCACATGTAAAACATATGTTTGGTATTTATTATTTCCTACGTTACATACATCATTACTCTCCTTGATCAGGGTCAGGAGATGTGTTTGCACTACTGTACAAGGCTATCCTGCGTTGGCGGTACTCTACTGTTAAATACCCCAGACCTCCTGTTATCAGAACGCTAAAAATCAGGTATACTTTGTAGCGCGTTCGCACGTACGAGGAGAGAGCAGCAGCGATGACATAACCAGTTCCCATCCATTGTTGGTAATTTGAGTATGCTGCTTCTTCTTTGCCACGAAATAGAACACCGTGATACGCTGAAACACGTTTTTAAATGTAATTTTACTTCATTATAAGCCAAATAGATACAATTTGTTATGTATTAATACGACGGCAAGGTGTTGTGCCATGTACTTTTAATAGAAAAACATATTTCGCGACTTTGCCGCTGATTTTTAACACCGGTTCATAAACTGGTTCATGAAATATAATTTATGTATAAGGTTGACGTATCCCACGCTTTGAAAACTACAAAATATTTTATTTTTTTTATTTTAAGTTGTTACAAGTTTTTT
Organism: Arctia plantaginis; assembly: GCA_902825455.1. Taxonomy (NCBI): domain Eukaryota; kingdom Metazoa; phylum Arthropoda; class Insecta; order Lepidoptera; family Erebidae; genus Arctia; species Arctia plantaginis. The sequence continues at coordinate 445,271 of CADEBD010000276.1, read as the reverse complement.
TACTAGCTATACTTCGTCATCATCATCATCATCAACAGCCTATAACAGTCCAATGCTGGACATACGCCTCTCCTTAAAAATTAGGTTTTGGTCTATACTATACCACGCTGGCCAGACGGGTTGATATAGGGTTTATTTCAAGTTTTCCTTCTCTTTGCAGTGCTGTTGTCCTGCGTAGTTTGCTATACTAAGCTATACTTAGTATGGGCCTAAACATCACTATGAAATATGTACTGAAGTACTTAGAATTTTGGTGTACGCTTACTGTATATTTGTACCATCCAGACGGAGTTGCAGACGCCCCAGAACACAGCTATGATGAACATTACATAGTAGTCTCCCGCATTTGGACGCCAACTTAATAACGTCACGAATAATCCTCCGTGGATGAACAATGCACCACAGATTACAGGCAGACGACCCAAAGACTAAAAAAGAATATTATTTACGAGTACATCATTCACTATAAACTATAAATCCAAATCGAATGTCTATGTGTAGATATTTTTGAATTGTCAGGAGTAAGAGAAAGTCAGTCATGGTCAGTAGTAAAACTAATTGCCAGGACCAGGAGAATAACAAACAAATACAATATACTCTTATAAATAATAATAATAATATCTTATCATCTTATCTTATTATCTTATAAGCAGTTATACTCTTTAATAAATAAAATAGTTCAAATTTTCAACAGTTTTTTTCGAGTTTTTTATTTTATATTTATAGTTGAAAGTTTATTGTAAGGACCAGTATATTATTTTAAATAACGGTCAGAAGATGTCAAGCTCCGACTGATGGCATCAATTCATGGGCACGAGTAAAGTTCGTCTGAGTCAACCAGAATAAAGGGAAGGGAAACATCCGGTGTGTGATGATCGTCTCGATCAGCGTCTTAATAGTGTCATAATACATAAATGGATTTATTCTTTATTCACTTAAGAATAGATAGGATAAGTTAGAATAAGTTGATAATATGCTGATTTAGTAACTTAAGATGCTTTACTTTAAAAATATGCCAGCTTGAATTCAAAGGAACTTTAACCAAGAATGAAACAGAAAAGCTACAAATTATTTAAATTAAAGGACTTTAAATTTGAGTGTTCTTGTTGTTCATGTTTTATTACCTTAACCAAGAAGCCGGTGACAAGACATCCCATGACGTCAGATGCCCCATAGGCCATCATCACATAACCTACTGATCCAGTCCCAATCGCACACGATACAAAGGACTGTAACAAAAAGTAAATATTATCTGAGATACCAACAGTTAAGAAACACTTTCATATGCAGTCTTGGTTACCATAGCACAAGCTCTGCCTAGCTTGGGATCAGCCGGCCGCGTGTGAGATGTGCGAGGTATATTATTATTAATTATTTACTATAAAACTAAATTTCAGAACAATTGATATTTTCTTAAGAAATTATAATAAGAAACGGTAGCGGGTTTTCACATTGGTGATTTTCCAAAAAACTTGAAGTATGCTTTCGATGACAAAACAGATAAACGGCCCTTTTTCCTGGACTGAAATTCCCTTGGATAGCACCCACCGGACAGCCGGAGGGGTGTTTAAGTCGAACTCGAACCGACTAAAAACTACACCCCGTCTCGGAATCCCGTACAGGGAATTTATTTATACTGAGAGTTTATAATCGAAAAGTAAATAAAAATAGTTTCTCATACAAACTTGCACTCCTCTCTAAAGGTAGTTTTCAAAATTTGTAACAATGTTTTTTTATTAAAAAACGCTACTAACGCAATAACCAAGTTTTATATCCATTTCCAACCCCCATTTTGCACCCTTAGGGGTGGAATTTTAAAATATTTTCTTAATACACCTACGTCACCTGAGGAATATTTGTACAAAATTTCATGATTTCAGCTGTGCGTTGATAGGTATCTACCTACGAGTATCAACGCACGGTAGGTAGGTTCTTGCACTGCATCATTTTGATGTATTTTTAAATATGACTACTAAGTATAAAGTATCCTAACTGGTTTGAAAATGTACAAAATGGACAAATTAAAAAAATCAACTAAAAAACAGATCAAAAATTGATTGACTTTAGGAGCGCTCGAACAAATTCTATTCATTTATTGTTATTAACAACAACGTACATGTCGTACATATTTACAATAACAAAAACCCTGCAAAACTGCTCTGACAGTTTGACTGCAGGAAAGAGTCGCTTTTTCATAAACACAGAGCTACTAAGTAACAATGCGTATTTGTTAGGCTATATCAATACACTAGTACGGAATTAGTATTAGTCCCATTATGGGAGTGTGCTTAGCAAATATCCCTTTAGTTTTCTCCTAAATTTGTTATTATTTGGCTCGAGGTATCTGTCTTCAGGCAAACTATTTAGTAAATAAGCTAAAGGTTTTTTTAGGGTTCTATCACCAAAATAGTTAGAAACTCTGGGTATCTCCAATTTGCCCGTTGATACTGACCTCATACCATACGCATGATGCAGTTGCGAGAGATATGTTCTTGACTGTTGTTGTTGTTTATTGCTAGATCTTACATATTTCTCTCTCTCTCTAGTCTCTAGTCTATCTCTTTAGTCTTATTGTTTACCAATAGTTTCAGGAATCTTATTTGCAGTGCTTCAAGTTTTTCAATATGAGCTTTGAAAGAGGCCATTGCAATCAAGGTCATAACTCAGGACCGAGTCTACCATAGCATTATGCCCGAGCACCCATCGCATTGGGTTTAGCTAAGAAGCCGAGTTCGTTAAAAACTTATGTGCTTAACACAGATATTTATTCAGATACCGAAACCGACATTTAAAATTACGTACCCACAGTATTACATATCACTAGTTTAATACAGTGGTTCATCATCATCTTTTTCCTAATATTATTTTAAAGCATAACATAGCAATTACAAGGTTTTTGATAATTTGCTTTAAGACTACTCATGCCATACCTTCCCTCTTTGTAATGTGACTATTTTCAGACCTCACAAAGATAGAAACAAAACTTACTTACGATTTATCTCGAAGTGCATATACATTTAACCAATACTATCAAAATGACCTTTTTAATTAAAATACCTATTATAAAAACCACATACACTAGTAAAATCGGCGAAAAAGAACGATTGATGAAGTCCACTGAAAATACTGATAGGGACAAGAAGTAACTGACTGATGTTCGCTAACTGTTTCACAGTGGCAGTCAAGAGTGAAAGCCCGGCCAGTGAGTTGTCGGTTTTCTTACGGCAAAAAGCGTATCTGGAATAAAAAATATACCTAAATATACGTATTTTTTATCCCTCATTGCAAGATAATCATATTAAACTACACCTACAAAATTAAATAATGTATTGAGAGATTTGTATAAGTGAAGGTTCTTACACAACTAAAAATAATAGAAAAAAACATAGTTTAAGGTTAAGCTACCAAAATGTACAATAAACTTTTAATAATAAAATTCGTCATCCATGAATTTTATTACATCACAAGGGGACATCTAAATATAAGCCTTAAGGCCGTTACACGGTTCTGACAACACATTATATTTATATCATCATCAATAATGCATGCGTATGTTAAATAGGCATGTAAAAACAAGATTTATAATAAAAATATAGACATGATTATTTGCTTTTTTTATTAATAATCCTTATGATTTGTACGTTACAAAGTAATAATCTTCCTATAACCATTAGGACTAATGAAAACCATTTAGATTCAATTTAGATTCAGTGAGTGGTTTTATCATTGAGGCTTTCTTACTGACCTAAGTAAATTGAAAATGAGCCAATAAGAGCGGTATATTTTTATTATACATACAACACGCTCATGTATATGAATTTATAAGCAACATACTAAGAACAATTGTAGAGGAATAGTTATGGCCCTCTAACACAATGAGAAATTTACTAATCGACATCTAAAATCGAAAGCGAAAATGAAAGTTCATTGCACGATGTGGGCTTAGTAGTTGGAAAAAAGCATTTGCATAAAAAGCAAATGGAAAACAATGGAGTGAAAAATATGAGCTCGTGTAACGTCTAAATTGCTTAACTGGTAAAAAAAGAGACAAATTAAAGATAAACTAGGCATTTACTTATATTAATACTAACTGTGCCCTGCCAGTCCTTGCTGAGGCATATTGTGGTTTAAAAAATAAATAAAACCGTCTTTGAAGCGTGTTGTATATCGTGTCAAAATTTGAGCTCAATCGGTGTAGAACTTTTTGAGTTTTTGAACCGTACACAAACCAACATAATATTTATAGCTATAAATGTTATGTTGGTTTGTGTACACTACAGAAATACGAAAAACTTTATCCGTCAGTCAAATATTTTTAATATACATTTGTGAAAAAAGATTCACACGAAAATCTCCCACCATGAAAGTTTTATGTCAATTCAATGTATCTATTGCTGTACAACGGCAATTTCATACTTTAACCCCTATTATTAATAATAAAGTAGACGTTTTGAATACATTTTCGTAACTGAACATTATACTAACCGAATCAGAATCAAAATCCTAATTTTAGCACTTTATTTAGTATATTAAGTAATGAAAATCGGAATGTCGTTTTTCAGACCGAGAACCCTACGAGCATTTGATTCTTCGAACGTATAACTTTTAAACAAAAAATGCGCATTTACGACTTTCGGTAAAATAAATTTCGTAAATTTTAATAATAGTTCTTAGGTATTATGAAGTTCGCACTTTTAAAAATCGGAACATTAAAATTCGATTAAAATATTTCGGAATATTTGGGTGTTCCCAACATTTTTAAAAATACTAGTAGATTAAGAAGTAAATTTTGTCAGTGTATAAAGTCTAACCTCTTCATGGGATCCAACCATTTCACGACAATGATTGTCGCTGCAACCATACATGCTAAGTAAGTACCTGTAACAGATAAAGATGATAATAAATTTGTTAAAAAATGATAACTATTGCCTAAGTAATTAAAACGTTGGTTTAGTTTGTACTAATCTTGTAAAACTGAAAATATATTAAGCCTAGTACTAGTCAATGACCTTTATAACCAGTAAAGCACAATGAATTACCACAAGAAAAAATTCATCAATCATCATCAACAGCCTCTAATGGTCCACTGTTGGACATAGGCCTCTCCTTAGAAAGGAGGTTTTGGCCTACTATACCACGCTGGCAGTTCTGTCGTGCAGTTGTGTGTTGGCAGTGGCTTTTTGCAGTGCTGTTGTTGTGCGTAGTTTGCTCCCTTAGTCGGCTCTTACGACACCCACGGGATGAATAGGGTTCACACACTAGGGTAGGGTGGTCACACTCTGTATTCTTACACGGATGATCTGGATTCTCACACGGATGAAGATAAATTTACTTAAATATTAATCCACTTTCTCCTTAGTAGAAGTCTGGAGGTCAAAAACGAAGACGAAAAATAATAGAATAAACATCAAGCGGATATTTCTGTTTAACTTATTGACAATATTACACTCGTATCATGATGCATAAAACTATTGTTAGTTTATATATATATATAATGAACTCAGGCAATGTCAATCATTATCGGTGTTGAGTTCAAGTTCATGTTCGAGTATATATAACCATGACATTACTATAACTCATTCCATTGTGCATGTAATGGCATTAAAATATATTAGTTAAAATTGATACATAGAAAGTTTTTTTTTGTGTAAAATTAAAAAAACTACGTAATGCAAAAATCGACAATGTACAATTAATTGTTTAACCGTTAAATATTTCATCTAAAAAAACATACATCTAAAAAATTAAGGAAGACCTTAATTTTAAAATATCCAAACTTTGACAATCCTTACCTGCAAGGATGTTAATCTTCTTAGGTGGTTGTGGAGGAAGAGCGGCTGAAGCATCCAAGTTAGGGAGAAAGTTACTACCACACAGAAGTGGAATATTTGACTCCGACACTATTGTCATTGATGCATTATTGGCTGTTGAAATTACTGTAAATAGCCCACAAATTGTTTTTTTATACAGTTGTTTCTCAAAGAAAACTACCAAGTTTAAGATCTCATTTTAATGCTTTCCTGCATATTAATGTTTTGTAATGTGGTATTATTCATTTAGGAGTTTTATAAATAAATTAATAATTCGGTACTTTACTGAACCTTTGAAATTAGATTCCACTTATAGAAGTTGTTTAACATTTAAAATATAATTACCTAAAGAAGAAATTAAGTTGCCCCAAATTTGGCTTGATTGCATTATCATAAAAAAGAAACCTAAGAACCGACTCAAGAGTCTCTTTGCAGGTATTTTGGAAATCAAACTATGAGCTTCTGATGCCTGTAATAGAAAACAGATTTCAACATGTTTTTAATCATATGAAAGACGTATTCATTACAAAAGATGTGTAAAAGTAAGATGTTCAGAATTAACATTCTCGGAAAATTACTATTCTGCATAAGTATTAACTAAGTATTAATACCGATATTAGATAAGTACATTAAAAATTGGTTTCGCAAGAGAGGAAAATAGTGATTGAATGAGATTTCTACATAAAAACATTTATCAATATTTTTATTATTTATTTATTTCATGATCACTAAACAAAGTTACGTTAAAACAAATGAGCATTCGTTTTTCGGTACAACTTTCCGTTTTCTGGAATACGGGAAATATTTTTATTTTTGACCGACTTAAAAAAAAGGAGGAGGTTCTAAATTCATCGAGATCTTTTTTTTATTTGTGTTCACCGCTTACTCCAAAACGTCTTAAGTGATTTGGTAAGTTCGTTTTTTGTTTCAAAGGGTATACCTTTCAGGTGGTTCCATTTCAATTTTATTGAAATTAGAGCGGTTATTGAAATTGGAATTAGAGCGGTTATTGAAAATCAATAAAAATCTAAACATTGAATACATCGATGAAATTTTTGTTTATTACAAAAACTCGCTGTCTCATTGGAGCAGTGAGTTTAGTTGGCCTATTCATCTATACTAGTATTATTTAATTTTTAGTGTTCTTTGTTAGTATTGTTTGAAGTCGGTTCAACTTTTTTTTTAAAAGGATTTATAAATTATATTGATTCCAATAAAAAAAAAACAGAGTGTTCCTAAAAGTATTAAAACATTACCACTGATAGATATGTACTCTCTGCGCACCAAAGGGGTCCACTTCCCAAACCCAAGAATAAGGCAGCTGGAACCAGGGTGTAAAATCTTGGATACATCTGAGATACTATGTATGGCATATAAGTTATAAAACCGCAGTATATTGTTCTTTTCGTACCGAGCCATCTGTAAGTCAGAAAAATATATATAGAAGATGAAACATAAATATATAATAATAATAACACAACATAACACACAAATATTTCTAAATATAAAATTATTTCAATAATAGCTTTTGCCCGCGGTATGTTACTCGCTGACAATGTAGCTTTCCATTGGTGAAAGAATTTTTAAAGTAGGTATAGTGCGTAAAGCGTAACAAACAAACAAACACATTGTGGCGCCCCACATCAAAGAAACAGAAACATACTACAGCGCCATAACCGACACCCGTTCCTCCACAGTGGTGACCCCGATGTGATGGTGGCGGCCACAACACTTTCACATTTGTAACATAAGTATGGATATATGCCGTTTTGATATTTTAAATGTATAGATTTTAAATTTGTGATAAATATAATTTATGATTCTCGGCAGCAGCCAGTTGACGTTACATGTATGTTAGTATGACGTGCTTGACACAATGTTAACACACCCAATCCATTCCGCAAATCTCCATCTCTTATTTTTTCATTGCGTTCCCTTTTCACTTTTTCTATATCAATAGACATAACTTATTTTCCCATCTCTAATTTTCAAAGCACAGTATTCATTACAATAGACTTGTGACTTTTTACAGACGTGCGACTTCATTTTTTTGAAACAGTAGGTAGCTTCTGAGATAGAGATTTATTTTATTTCTTGAGTTAACAAACAGGAACTCAAGTAACGTCTGCACGGATGGCGTAGTGGTTTAAGCGATCGCCACGCCACTTCCTACTACGTCGAGTGTTGTGGGTTCATTTCATGTATATTTGTAAAGTCCCCCGCGACACAGGATATATTCCTAATGCGGTAGTCTTTTAAAAAAAAACAAAAGTAACTACAGCTGTCTTACAAATAAGTACGCGATTTATACAAGTTATTATACAACACCGTTACTACACTTTCGTACTTACAAAATATACAGTATGTAATTTTTCAGTTGAGATGGTTATTGTAAACTCAATTTCCTAATTAGTAGTAACATTAAGTTATAGTAATAATAATATGCCTAATGTTAAAAAAATAAGTGGACAATAATTGCATTGTAGTCTTGTTACTTAAAATAGCAATGGAGACAAAGAGATTATTATAGCTATTCTACAATATGGTGAACATTTACAAGCATTTGTTCGACGAACTGCAGTTCCAAATTTTTGATAGTGTGTCTACGGTAGTGGATTGAATAAGGAGTCCTATAGCATGTTTTATTATTTAAATAAATACTTTAAAAAAAGAAATCATATAATGACATCATTATATAGTGCATGTGGGTATGTATTAGTACTCGTATCAACTTCTTTAAAGTCTTTCTAATCTAAATGGTGTATTGTTTTATTTCTACTTAAATAACAAAATTTCTAAGTAGATGTGATATCACCAAACTCATTAAGTGCTATTTTTTTAGAATCTTTGAGAATACCGTTAAAGGAATAACTTACCGTATCACAACAGACGTAAGAAATATATTAGACACCAAGTTCCCAGTAAACAATGCCACTAAGGATGCGGTACCCAAACCCTCCTCGGCGTTAATAGAACTTTGTAAGTTGATAGCAGCCTGCAAAAGCCAAAAAACAATAAATTAAAATAGTTAAAAATACGTTTAAGATTAGATTAGATTACAGGTTGCAACATATACATACAAATAAACGGTTGTACCATTAAGCTTGAGTAACTTCAAGCTAAATGTATAATGTACATACAGTTATTCCAAGCTGTATTAGTTTACATAATGTCTGTTATAATTATGTGTCCTCAGTAATAATTATCTGTTAAAAAAGGATCACCAACTTCAATGTGCCTATTCTTCACAATACATACAACAGGTTTGATGATTACAGATTTGTGAAGAATCAGTAATCATCAAACCTTAATTTTGTTAACAATACTCACATTTATTGCTGTAAAGTGGACCATGAATGAAACAGCAACGACTGCAACATTCTTCCAAATTCTTCTGATTTCTGCTGGATCCAAATTATCCTCTGAGAATTTTTCGTTCGTCATTTTATAATTATGAACTTGGCTTTAAAGTAAACAGTTAAATATCTTAACCAATTTGTGTGATCGAATACATTATTTGAGTACCTTCGGAATCGGTATTTTACAAATCCATTATGTCAGTACTGCAAACAATCAAACCAGAGATGTTACTTATTCCTCGTCCTCCAAAACCTAAAATATGCACTTTGCCATAGTAGAAAATGTAGTAGGTTAATGATATATTACCCATTATACCACTAACCATGTACATCAAAAATATGTTCCTCAAAATTTTTGCTAAATATAATACAGTAAAGAACGGCATTGTGAATAATTCATATTCCAATAAATTATACAATATTATATTTTAACCTGTTTCGAGGGAAATGACCCTAAGATTGCCACAAGGCTCTCGTCTTATCGGTGTAGGTAATTTTACCAATCCCCGTTACCCTTTAGGTCCAGTTGTGGGCGCCAGAACGGTTTCTGAAGTTAACGTGATTAACAGGCTATGAATAATCATAGTATGATGCATACTGACAATAGTGTGTCATTAATTTTCATAATTAAGGTGTTAGCAATTTTAAAGTGCTCTTAAAATATATTACAGTTTCTTGTTTTTTCCGGACACTGAAGCACTTTAAATGTACAATTTTTCTAATTTCTCTTATTAATCGGAATTTGCATTTCTCTTTATTACGTAAGTATCTAATAACTTTAAGAAGAATCCTTGATTATATATATTTATGTATAAATTTACTCTCTCCATTTATACTTCCTTTATATATAATGTTCTTTTTTAGGCATGAAAGGTGCAAAATAACGAGAGATAACTTTTTTAAAACGCAATTAAGTCACTACAAACTCAATGTCGTTATCATGATATCAGTTATTAATTTTTTATATTTATAACGTAACTAAAACTTGTAGTTTTTTGAACATGATTTTCAGTCATGGTTTAAGTAAACTAATTTAAATAACTTAATTTTACATGAGAAATGTTTTTGCTGTTAAAACTATACTGAACAAAACTGACGAGAAAAATAAATAAAAATAATCTTTATAGATAGATTGAATTGAAACGTACACAAACCATCTTAACATTTTTTTTGAAAAACTACTGGTTTAATCATATTAATCTATAGATATAAATTGATTGATACTATAAAACCAGTAGTTTCTCAAAAAAATATTTTTTCTAAAATACCTGAAGAGTAATCAGCAACCCGGGTGGTGAATCTGAATCCCGAAACGTAGAACTTATTAATGATGATAATTAAACACTATGTTTCGATTTACATTCTGCACGGGAACTTTAGAAGCGAGTGGTTCTCTTATGTCGCCTCGACTGACTTTGAACTGAGAGCATATTGACAATTCTATTACCCGGTTGAACAACTTTGTAAAGTAATTCTGGAGGTTGATAAACAATGTCATTCGTAAACGTGTTTGGAATGTATGTCTATTGGATTACAATTTTTTCAATGCATTTCTAGATATTGTATTTTTCTGATTTTCGATAGCTTAAATACAGTTAACGTTCAAGTACTACCTAATTGAGTAAGTTCTTAATCACGTTTACTGTAGGTGCTTCGTAGTACTTCTTTACAATTTACCAATATCCATCTATTTGTTTGGACTGAACTAACGGACTCGTAGTACTTCTTTACAATTTACCAATATCCATCTATTTGTTTGGACTAACTATTGTATGGGTACTTCAGAGTTGACTTCGCCTGTACTTTCGTAACTTTATTTACGTAAACCCTTAATTATTTTAAGTTATTTATTGCATTCCTTCTTCGCGGTTGTGAGAATAGTTAAGTATATTATTATTTATGCTAATTTATTACTAATATCTTTTGCTTCTTTAAAGTGTAGTTCAATTTAGCTAATAACTATTTAATTTTGTGTTATTGCATAGGCCGATTTACGTCCGTCACTCATTACAAGGTCTGGGTAAAAACCGGCGCTTGACATCTGTCAAGCAGATGCTGAACCAGGTCCTATTCGACTGGCACGTGCGGTACCTACATGTAAAAATGTATTTTCGTTTAAGCCTAGTATTAAGTTTCCCTTATATTGTGAGTTGTTCTTACATCCACAAATAAATTGTTTTTCTTTATTTCTTGTTTCTTTCTATATCAAATTGTTAATCGAATTTTGATTCTAGCACAGAAACTTGTGCCTTATCACTTTATTCACGTTATTCTTTTTCTCATATAAAATAAACTCTTCAAAGATAAATGATATAACACAGAAAGTGTAAAAAATGTGTTTAGTGTTTAATGAGATCGTCAGGCACACCTTGGCCTGGGCTTGGATAGTGAATCCTCTGTTGACTAAATCGATGCCTTAAACGTGATGGGGACGAGTCATAAAGTTGTACAGATAGTCTATAAGAAGTAGCCTTTAAAAGAAGCGCTCTGTGCTACACCAGACCAGGTAAAGTTAAAATTTATTAAATGAATAAAGATGAAAGTTGTTGTTTAGAAATGAAAAGTTTATGCTTAAAAAAAGAACCAAGGTTATAGATTCTGGTAGAATAGAATTCTCAGATTCCACAGTTCTTAGATGTTCCGCCCTCATAAATAACTACTTATATCACACACACGTTGGATATAAATATATTGACTATGAAGTAATTGTTACAGCAACACATCTTTGGCTCCTTGAATAAAACTGAAATGTCAATTGTGACGTTATAATACGGTACAAACTGCTGCTGCGACAACTTTTTATAGTTAACCCGTCGTAAGCTTGGCCCTCCTGATGGTTTGGGGGACGCGGGGCGGGGGTGCATTCAACCAATTAGCTAGTGCGTCGCTGTCCGCCGGCAGTGACTGACGTGAAAGTATGGCCGTACATGTTATTTTTCTTAAGACTGCTACACACGGTATTATTTTGCAACATGGATAATCTGTCGACTCTGCGTCACACATGATTTTAAAACTTGAAGTTCGGCTTACAGAGGTTCTACTGTTAAAGTTCTAATAAAGAATATTTATTATTTTACTTAATTTTTAAATTGTATCTGAATATAATTGACATGATGAAGATAAGGTGATTTTATTAAAATTATTTTACAGTATTAAATTTTACAATTAATCATAAAAACTTACAATACACTGACATTATAATACATGGAAATAAATTCGATTTTTATTACATCGTGTGTAGATTAAATCTCAAACAAATAAATCTGAAGATATCGAGTTAGTACATCGTGTCATGTATAGCCGAGCGCATCACCAGCCCCGCGTCCCGCAAACCATCAGGAGGGCCAAGCTTACGGCGGTTTAACTATAGTTGCACCTATGGCGTAGTGGTTTGAGCCGCCGTACACTACTACGCTGAGTGTTGTGGGTACGATCCCCACATGGGACGACCCTTTGTGTGATCCACAAATTGTTGTTCTGAGTCTGGGTGTTCTTTGTGTCCGTTTCATGTATGTTTGTAAAGTCCGACACAGGATATACGAGTATTCCTAATGCGCGAGTTGTCTTTTTATAAAGAAATTAAAAAAAGAAACGATATGTCATAAGAGCCCTTGCCCACATCCTTGGCATACAGAGATGAACTCAGACTAAACTATATATCTTAGGCAGAGGAGCTCAAATAGTGCCTACCTTGTACTGAATGTTCCATTAAACATTCATCAGTAATTAAATTTTATGCCCCCCGGTAAAGAAGTCAACATTGTACTGGGATCAATCTTGTGTCACTGACAGGGCAGCTGTTGGCCAACAAGCCTGATATAATTATGCCGGACCTACATACAGTGTCGTGCAATTATTGTTGACATCACCATTCTACAGACGGCAATCCTTCACTACTCATTCAATCAGAATACATAATCATAATCTTTCGTTTTATAATCTGGTTAAGTCGGGGGTTTTTAAATTATTTTATCCTTTTCGAATACGTTTTAACCGTCAATGGATTTAAAAAAAAAATTGTCATGGAGCGTGGCCATTTGATTGCTGATGAAATCCAGCAAGTTTTAGAAATACTACAAGCGGAAAAAAATTCAGTCCCAGGTCAATAGGAGCGTGATTTGTCATCTTTGGCAGCGTTATGTTAATACAGGCGATCCTGCTGAGCAGCGCCCAGGATGTGGAAGGAGTACAACTGCTCGACAGGACCGATACATATAACTGATTGCTCGATGTCAGGCGATATTAACCGCCCGGGTGATACGTTTAAAGCTACAATTCTCAAGTGGTTTTGTTGTTACCCACCAAACCGTGAGAAATAGGCTACACGAATACGGCCTACAAGCACTACGCCCAATTAAAAGGAAAGATGTCGAAAGGAAAGGTGTGGTTAACACTTGAAATGGACCCAGAAGCAATGGAATAAAAGTTTATTTTGTGATGAGTCCCGGTTTGGAAGGCCTGATGCGAGAAGGGTAAGAATGTATCGTCATATCGGAAATGCTGAATGGCTGAGATGATTCCAGGAAGTTCACCCTCACAGTAGCTCCACAGTGATGGTATGGCCGGGTAATACGACGTACAGGCTAACTGAGCTTGTTTTTGTAGATGGCAATATGAACGCTGAAATTTACGTTGAGAATGTCTTCGGGCTTTATGTTCACCCATTTGCACAAAGTCTTGGCTCAGATATCGCACTGATGCATAACAATGCGCGTTCGCACATAGCTCGTACGATAAGAGAGTAGTTGGCAATTTAAAACATCTGGGTATTGCCGAGGCCTGCACAATCGCTAGACCTCAATCCGAACGATAACGCATGGGTCATGCTCCAAATAGATCGCCGCAGGATCATATAAACAATCTTATAAATTCAAAGACATCAATTTAAACAACAGAAGCGGTTACACTTTGTATTGAATTATCAAATCATAAAAAAAATATATGGTTATTTAATTTTGGAAAATATGAAAATATTTTATTTCGTTTGAACTTTATTTTATACTACGTATGTTACGGTACACATGTTGTAAATTATTGTGATTAAATGAACAATAACAATTGAATAAAGGATTGTGTTGCTTCAGTCACTAATGCATGAAAGAATGCTTAGTCATTATTTATAAAAGAAATACAGATATATTACAATAGTAAAAATCGTTCAATAATTCAAAACCGTACTACATGTTGCTAGACTTTTTTGATATATATATTTAGTTTTATTTAATAATAATTTATTTTTATATTATCTGGTGACCTTCCATGCATCACGTACGGAGTAAACAAGACAAAACCAACACAAACAAGGCTTACTTCGTATAAGAAACCAGTAGCTAAAAGAAACACAGTCGGCTATTTAATTTGCAATTTATTTAGTAGTCCAATTAGTTTATAGTCTATTTAGTTTATATTATAATTATCTGAGTCTGCGACATCACGTGATAAGTGGCAATAAGGCTTACTTCGTATAAGCACAGTCTGTTTCGACTCGACAGTCGGCCATATTTAGTAGTCTAATTAGTTTATAGTCCAGTGGCGTAGCTAGGCGTGGGCGAAGTGGGCAGTCGCCCACGGCCTTGCACTTGCAAAACGATTTAAGTATTTTGCCCGATTTTTCGCATGTTACATATAAAAATTAACAAAAAAGAATCCTCGTTCGCGTTCGGCCAAAAATTTACCAAAATGAAAGTTGTTTAGAGTGACAAAATCTTTTCCACCAGTCGCGAGAGTGTAAATCGTTTACTGGTTACCAAAGTATTTCATTGGCCCAAAAACCACTTCTAACTTGGTATTCAGCGTCAGTCACATGTGTCTTTTGCATAATGTTATCAAGCTTAACTATATACTGAGACACTTGGAAAAGTCTTTATAAGTATATACTTGTATTCCTAATGTGGGTTGTCTTTTTAAAAGAAAAAGAAAAAAAGGATATCCGAGTAATAAAAATAATCCTAAGTTTAATGTAATAAGTACGTATTTGAACAAAAAAAAAGGAACTGTTGCCCACTTGATTGATATTCTTCAAGTTTTTGCCGTTTTATTATATGAAATATATACTGGCAAGTTTTCTTTAAACTTTCAAATGAATCATTGAAAAAAACAACGGAATTCGAAAGAAAATGTCATTTTGCCGCCATTTTTCAACGCCACAAGCAGAACTCGAGATAATATCTGCTCAAAATTCTCATCATTCTTCATTATATAGCGCGCTAGGCTCAGATCGCTGATCTTTTGGACGACACAAGCTACTCCTAACTCGGCCAGCTCTGAATCCTCCTCCGCAGAATAGGCGACACTAACTTTTATGGGAAGACTAGTTTTCGGGACTGCATTGTACGCTAGGTTCAAGAGGAGGAGGTCCTAGGACTGACGCCTGGGGAACTCTACTTGCAACCTCCCTTTAACATTCTTTGCCGTCTCGATCCAAGATATCCCGCGGGTAGGGGAGTAACTGGTGATACACCAACGCCTACCTAATCACCACCACGGGAGGAGGCCCAAAGCATTGACTATGTCAAGACAGACGACCAACACTACTCTCGCCGACTCTGACATTAACACAAGACTTACTGCTTTAACTGAATATTACTGATACAACAACAAATTTTGAATTCTTGTACGACATAAATAATTTAAAACCTTTGCTAAATAACGAGCTTTTTAAGAATTGGAATAATTAAGGTGTAGTACTGTATGTACTTCAAGATGGAGAATGCAAAGACCACAGAACAAAGATATTACTCCTTTTTCTGTGGCAATGACATAGAATCTTATTATAGAAACGTATCTGACGTCAGGTACAGTACAGTTTCCGCTAAAAAATGATTAAAACTACTTAAGAAACAGTATCAAGCAGATCTGACTACCTGCCTTAGCAATACCTTCCATCTTTTTTCACTATCATCAAAGTATGTTTTGGTAAAATAGAAATATTGGCCACCTATGTCTTGGGAACGAAGGAAAAGGGACCTCGCTGATGTGACTTCGCCCACGTCTATATTAGTCCACGCTACGCCTCTGCTATAGTCTATTTAGTTTATATTATAATTATCTGGGTCTGCGACATCACGTGATAAATGGCAATAAGGCTTACTTCATATAAGCACAGTTGGCTATATTTAGTAGTCTAACTAGTTTATAATCTATTTAGCCTACGTTATAATTAAGTGGGTCTGTGACATCATGTGATAAGTGACAATAAGGCTTAGTTCGTATAAGCAACCAGTAGCTAAAGGAAACACAGTCGGCTATATTTAGTGATCTAGTTAGTTTCTAGTCTATTTAGTTTATACCAGCTGGTACCCGCGACTTCGTTCGAGTGGAATTTGAATAGCGCTGCCTTAGTGGTGTAGTACGGTAAGCTACTGCAGTCTATGAGGACTCGAGTTCGATGCCCGGACCGGACAATTTTTATAGGGGATTTCTGACAGGAAAAAAGCCTAAGTTACTCTTTGTATAGACAGCTACCTGGTAGTAAAATCAGACGTAAAGTAGTTATGAAGGTAAAAAGATATTATACTAAGTTCTAATTGTATTCATTATATGTAATCATTATCACTTACAAACTTTTGGCTTCGCAAGTGTGTATGTCGGTTATTGCTGTAAAAAGTCTATGTCCTTACTCAGGAATCAAAGTATCTCCATACCAAAATTCATTAAAATCGGTTCAGGCCCTTAGCCGTGAAATCGTAAGACATACAGACAGAGTTACGTTCACATTTATATTATTAGTAGAGATGAAATATGGATGATTATAATGGATATTACAGATCTTTAAATTGCACGATTCGGTCAGGTTGCACTGCACACAGACTGAAAAATAAAGAAACTCACATACAGAATCCTGTAAGCATTAGAGGCTTATTATTTTTTCGGCCAGCTCTGTAAGAAATCTTATCTATATAGTCATTGCTTACAATATAGTAAGGTTTACTTTCTGTCTTACTATATGTAACAGGCTTACACAAAACAATTCCGTAATTATATTTCGACTGTTTTTACGGACCGAATATCTTTTATTCTCTAACAGCTGTTAAATCACTTTTACTTTGGTAACATTTTTTTTAAATATGGTCAAGATTCTACTGATACACGACCACTAGGTTTACCTGAGATAATACTATTATAAAATATGACACTCTTGGATAAAACATTTACTCGTACGATATTGTGGAAAAGTTTATACTGACTGTTTAAAATGATCTGTAAAAATACTCATTTACTTAGAATTAAAACATGGTATATATTAAGTCAGTTCAAATTGCGCGCACGCTTCTTGCTATGTACATATTTCCGTCCTATCACATGAAATTACTTCCATAGATTGCAGGAAAGGGATGGGTAAAATGTCGCAAACAAAAAAAATAACACAGGTAGGGTCCAAGCTTATTTTCAATGAAAAACGTAATCTTCACAAAAACATTGTTTACAATTATATTTATTTTGACTTAACTAGGAAATGCAATATTATTATAAATAAATAACAGATAAGGATAGATCCTAAATAAATATAAATAACTTTTCTACTTTCCGCCTTTCGTTTCAATTTTTCTATCGCTTTTGTGCTGCCGATACTCTATTGTTAAATAGCCTATCATCCCTAATATCAAAGTAACGAGAAGCAAGTAAATCTTGTAGCGCGTCCTCACGTAAGAAGAGAGAATATAGGAGATGATGTACCCGCAAGCTTCCCAAAGCCGAAAGTTTGCGAACGCTGCTTCTTCTTTGCCGCAAAACAGAACGCCGTAGTAAGCTGTAAAATTTGGCAATTAATACCTTATTTCTTAAGAAAAAAAAACAGAATGTACCTTATATATTCCAAAATCTGCCAATGCTTATTTACTTCTATCTCAAAAGAATATAAGAGACAAATTTCCACTTAAGCTCTACTTTGTATCTTGCAACGTCTATTACTGACCATTTATCTGTACCGTCCAAACGGAGTCACAGAATCCCCACAGTGCAGAAATAATAAACATTTTATAATAATCTCCAGCGTGTGGTTGCCACAAAAGCATGGTCAAATATATTCCTCCATGTACAAGCATTGCGCTGAGCATTAGTGGTAGACGTCCAAACAACTGAAACAAAGCATCATAGTAACTTATGGCTCGATCACCTAATGAATCAAAACCAGGAATAGCGAAGATATACCATCGATACATACCTTGATCAAATAGCCCGTCATGAAACAACACACAGCATTAGACAGTCCAAATAACATCATGACGTAACCCACAAAGCCTGTGCCAACTGCACATGATACAAAAGACTGAAACAAAGTATGCTAAGGTTTAATAACTAATCATTCATACATAAGAAAATATTTCTATATTCAACAATTAAAAATATACGCTTATGTAAAAATGAACTCTTAAAAAACTCTTTATACAACTAAGGAATAAGTTATTACGTACGGCAGTAAAATCGGCTCCAAAAAATGCTAGATTAAGGCCATTGTATACATTGATGGTAAGAATCAAGAGCTGATTGGGTTCTTTTAAATGCTTCAGAGTTACTGCTAGTAATGCAAACCCAGAGAGTTTAGTACTAGCGCCCTTACGACAAGACTCGTTGCTGCGAACAAAAATTTAAATAAGTTCTTCTAGATTAAGAAATAGCTGAAATTTGCCAAAGTATTACTCGTACTAAGTAATGTACTCAATACCTAGTTTATTGCTTCCATAATGTAAATTTACTGTTGGTAAAAATTTAAGCTAGATATCAATTATGGTATCAATTACGCTGAACGGGATCGGGAGAGGGCTGATCCCAACTGCCGAGGACATCGGCGACGATAACAGACGTCGACGGGGCCACGGGCCGCTAAATAGTGGGGACCTCTGGTGGCAGATTTATTGATGCGGTAGGAGATAGGATGCCGGCCTGATTGCAATAACCTGATTCGAAATGGTTTCAATTCAGGGAGGACCTGAAATAACATGGTCCGAGTCCTCCCAGAGTAGGGTCCCAGAGAGAGAGTGAGAGAGGGGAACATTTTTTATTATTTTCATAAATGTATTATTTATGTATTTAATCTGTACACATAGCCAATATTTTTTTATTTAAATATTAAGTAATTATTGCTTGCACTAGGGTTTTATATTGAAATTGACTCTATTGTTATATCTTTATTATAAAGGTAATTATTATTTATTTGATGATTGCACTGGGTTTATAATGAATTTGACTATATTGCTGT
Organism: Arctia plantaginis; assembly: GCA_902825455.1. NCBI lineage: Eukaryota > Metazoa > Arthropoda > Insecta > Lepidoptera > Erebidae > Arctia > Arctia plantaginis. The sequence goes on along the minus strand of CADEBD010000276.1, from coordinate 425,904 downwards.
TATATTTATATAATATAATTGACTATCTGATGGATTAGATACCTATGTATAACAAAAGACTTACAGATGAAAATAACATTTTACATTTAATAAAATTCCAAATAAATACAACTGTCAGTGAGTCCATCCAATCATCTAGAAGGTTTTAAAATAGAAAAGTTACCTCTTCTGAGAATCTAAAAAGCAGGCAACAATGAGCGCGGCCCCGGCCATGCACGCAAGATAAACACCTGTAACAATAAATGTTATAATTACGCTCTAAACAACCATCTAAAATGTCTTTGCAATCTGTAATTGTGTAAAATTATAGAGCAATATTATTAGACAGTGTTGTGGGTTCAAACCCCACATGGGACGACACTTTGTGTGATCCACAAATTGTTGTTCTGAGTCTGGGTGTTTTTTTCCGTTTCATGTATGTTTGTAAAGTCCCCCGCGATACAGGATATATTCCTAATGCGGGAGTTGTCTTTTTTAAAGAACAAAAAAAAGAACAAGAACAAGAACTGCAAAAAGAAGGAAAACTTGACCTAAACCCTATACCAACCAGTCTGGCCAGCGTGGTATAGTAGGCCAAAACCTCCTTTCTAAGGAGAGGCCTATATCCAGCAGTGGACTATTAAAGGCTGTTGATGTGATGATGATGTGATTGTTGAAAAGTTAATAAAAGTCAAATAATTATAATCAAGTATCAAACCTGCTTTTTAACTTTGACTTGGTACTTTTGTCAATATCTATACATATTGGAGGCCGATACTTACTTGTTATCATGAATATTTTTTCAGTAGGTTGTGTGGGTAGAGCTTTAGCAGCATCCGCGTCGGGTAAGAAATTGGCACCACATATTTGTGGAATCATTGACGCATTTATTGAAGTCACTGAGGCCGTGTTACCTGTAGATAGCACTGGAAATAATGAAAATAGCATTATTGGAAGTTTTTACATTATTAAGTGAGCAGTTCATATCTTAGACACAAAAAAACAAGAAATTAAAGCTTAAATTATTTACCAACTGACGAAATCAAATTTCCAAATATTTGGCTCATTTGCAAGATCATGAAAAAGAATCCAAGAAAGCGCTGTAGAAGAATTCCAGCTGGTATTTGAAATAGTGAACTGTGTGTTTCCGCATACTGCAACAAAAAAAAATACATATAAGTATTTTACCTTTTTTTTCGTGCAGAAACCCCATCGGATAACCTCTACTGGATGACCGGAGGGGTGATTATGTCGGACTCGAACCGACTCGAGCCGGGGAACCAAGTGTAACCTAAAAAGGAAATTCCAAGCAAGTAAAGTATACCCATATTACTGAATACTGGTAACAGCCGTTATAGTAATGGTCCGTATAAAGTAATTAATTAGTTAATTCTGTGTTGTATTTACCTTCTCTATTTTCTTAAAAACATCAAAAAAGAAAGAAAAAATCTAGCGAAAGTGAACAGCTGAATATAAACCCAAATTGCCTATTCACATCACGTGACTCTGATAGCCGAATACCGATTATAATAATTGTATACCCTTGCCTTACCCTGGACTTTAATCATCGAATATTTTTCTTTGTTCTTAATAATGTGAATACAAAACAAAACACTATTCTAACTAAGAAAACAAAATGTATTATTACCAATGATAAGTAGGTGCACTTGGCGCACCACAGCGGTCCCGCGCCGAGACCCAATAGAAGACCGGCAGGGACCAGGGTGTAGAAACTGGGATATATTTGACAAGCTATGAAAGGCATGTAGGTAATTAGCGACAGGCATACTGCCCATTTTGTGCCCAACCACCTGTAAATTAAGAGAGAAGTAAGAGAAAGTTCCGTTCAGAAATACTCTTAGTTTGAAAAAGTGGTTTACAAACAATGTGTTTTATAGTCTTTGATGCTAAAATAGTGTACTTGTAGCCAGAACAATTGTTTATGTTATTTAATTTGATTTGCAACACCTGAACTGGACAACCGTTGAGCCTGTTACCAATATGTAAAAACAATCTTATTCGTACACAGTTTTTATGCAATAAATATATGTCTGTGTTCGTTCGATAGCTTGTTGCGTTGGGTGCGTAGAAGAAAGAGACGTAAGACTGTATATCGTGAACTTGTGTAATTAATCAAAATTTACATATGTACATTGCAAACATGTTTAACGTGCGGTTGTTACAAAAGTCTAAGTATATAAGCAGTACATTATAAATCCCTTTTGAAATGGTCACTGTGTAGAAACGTCTCTCATTGGCGGAACACATATCACGTCATTTACACGTGCGTTGATTGGTGCGTAGACATGCCCCCGGCCTTGGAAGAAGCAGCTTCCAAAGGGAACAAAGGACAGAGTTTTGAGAATGCTCGCCTCACAATGCCCTTCTCTGTGCGTACATCTGCCACCCTGGAAACACCATCCTTGCCTGGATAAGTAGTCACAACGCGTCCAAGTTGCCACTTCATCGGTGGCGTACAATCCTCTTTGATGATGACCAGTGTATCTTGCTGTAAGTCCCTGCATTTGTGATTCCATTTACTTCGAATTTGCATTTCTGAAATAAATTCTGTGCTCCACCTCTTCCAAAAATGTTGCCGAATTTGTTCAACTCGTTGATAGCGAGGAAGTCTGCGCATGTCATCTTCAGCTATCTTTGGGTGAGCACATAATGGAGAAGTAATCGGACGGCCTATGAGGAAGTGAGCAGGACTTAAAGGAAGGAGATCATTTGGATCAGTAGACAATGGTGTTAACGGACGAGAGTTAAGCATACCTTCAACTTGTGTGAGTACTGTATTGAACTCTTCGTAGGTCAGATGTGCATTACCTATAACCCTCATGAGACAGTGCTTAGAAGATTTAACGCCAGCCTCCCATAAACCACCAAAATGAGGGGCATACGGAGGAATGAATTTAAACTGAATATTTTCACTATTAGCGTATTCTACAATATCTAAAGAACATGTTTTCAAAAATGTTTGAAACTCATTCTTTAAGCCTACAAAATTCTTTCCGTTGTCGGAAAATATCTGTTGTGGTTTTCCGCGACGTGATATGAAACGCTTAAGTGCCAGTAAATAAGCTTCGGAAGTTAAATCGGATACCAATTCCAAATGTACAGCGCGCGTAGCAAAACATATGAATAAACAAATATAGGCCTTAAACGTCTTAGCCCCCCTACCTCTGCGGCTCATTATGTACACGGGGCCGGCGTAGTCGACGCCACAATTGTAGAAAGGAAAACTAGCAGTGATTCTTTCCACGGGTAAGTCACCCATGAGTGGGGTAAATGTTTTACCCTTAAAACGAGTACAAGTAACGCATTCATGAACCGTTTTTCGTGCTAGATTTCTACCTCTGAGTGGCCACCATGCTTCTCTTAAATTAAAAAGAAGTGTCTGGGGCCCCACATGTAACATTTTTTTATGATGAAAGCGAAATAACAAAATGGTAAACAAATGTTTACTGGAGAGTAATATAGGATGTTTTTTGTTAAATGTAAAACACACAGAGTTACATATGCGGCCACCTACACGAATGATGTTTTGATTGTCAATAAATAAATTAAGTTTTGACAAATAGTTTTTGTTGTTTAAGCAGCCATTATTACTTAATATTTTATGTTCATTTGGAAATGATTCTAACTGACTGTATTTGACTAAAACTGATTCTGATTGTCTCAGTTCCTCCACAGTGAGAATTCCACTACGCCTGTTGGTTTTGTTGCGCGTATTATAAATAAAACGTAGTAGGTATGCGCATGCACGTATCATACGGTGGAACTGAGAAAATCTATGAAATGGAAATAGCGTATTATCTGAATAATTGTTATTATTACACGTAAAAGTATGTATTTTTACTGGTTTTAATTCGGGTAACTCGTCATGTTGGATATTTGGTTCTGACGTCACGTAAGCGCTACTATCAAACTCGATATCGCGAAGAAAAAGTGGTCCATGCCACCACGCATCACAGGAGATTAAGTTATCTAAGCTGACACCCCGCGAAACTAAGTCAGCTGGATTGTCTTTACCTTTGACATGACGCCATGGTAAACTTTTAGTTAAATCCTGTATTTCGACGACACGATTCTGAACAAAAGTTTGTAATAAACTAGGTGCCATTCGCAACCATCCTAAGACAATTGTCGAGTCCGTCCAAAAGGTTACCGATTCGAATTTACAACGCAGCGACTCATTAACCTTGTGAAATAATTTAGCGCCCAATAATGCACCACATAGCTCCAATCGGGGTATGCTTACAGGTTTAAGTGGTGCCACCTTACCCTTCGAACATAGTAACCTAACCGATATAGTTCCGCTATCACTCACCGCGCGTATATAAACACAACTACCATACGCTGTCTGCGAGGCGTCCGTAAATATATGCATTTCCAAATACATAGGTTTAATTGGTATAACGTGTCGTTCCACACGCAAAGTATTTAGAAATACTAAGTCATTAACGAACTTACGCCAAATTTTAATAACCTCTTGCGATACTTCATCGTCCCATCCTAATTTTAACAACCATAACTTTTGTAAAATAATTTTAATAATCATTATAAAAGGGCTCAGTAATCCTAATGGGTCATATATTTGTGAAACCGACGACAATATAAGTCGTTTCGTGATGATTTGGTCACTGTTCGCAACTAATTGAGTGGTGAAATACAACTCATCGGTTGAATTGTACCAATTTAAACCTAATGTTTTACTATGAATGCATTCAGCAAGTGACAACGATTTTGAAATGTCTAATGAAGTTTGTGATATATCGCAGTTAAAGTTGAAAGTCCATTTTCGTAACGGGAAACACCCGCCCTGCAGGACATTGGAGACCCTGCTACATAATTGCAATAATTCGTGTTTATTGTCCCGACCCGCTATATAATCATCGACATACATATCCTCACATATAGAGTGGCTGACCTCAGTATCGTCACACTCATCAGCGAGTTGTCGAATACACCTAACTGCTAAGAATGGTGCTGACGCTGTTCCGTAGGTGACGGTATTGAGTTGATACACACCGAGGGGTTGAGAGGGATCCTCGCGCCAGAGTATCAATTGTAGATCACGAAGGTCAGGGCTGATTAGGGCTTGTCGATACATTTTTTCGACATCACCACATGCTATATACCTATACTGCCTGAAGCGTAAGAGTATAGAAAAGAGATCCCCTTGTATGGGCGGTCCGACAAGCTGAATGTCGTTACACGACTTGCCAGACGTTGTGGGGGCACTTGCATCAAAAACCACACGCAGTTTTGTGGTTGTACTGTGCTCGCGGTACACACCATGATGCGGCATAAAATAATGAGGATTTGAGTGTGTGTGTACGCGAGACATGTGGCCTAAAGCACAATATTCGCGCATAAATTCGCAATAAAGCTGTTTGTATGTAGGGTCGCGTTGTAATCGTTTTTCTAATGCGTAGAAACGACGTTCAGCCTGTTCCCGACTAGTCCCTAAAACTTGAGGAGGTTCCTTAAAAGGTATGCCTACGATAAACCGTCCGTTAGAATCGCGCTTTGTATTTTCTAAGAAATGCTTTTCGCAGACTTTCTCCTCTTCCGTGCGTGAGTCATGAATTTTAGGAACTTCTTCGAGTTCCCAAAACCGACGTAGTTGTGCATCTATGGACTGAGTAAAATTGCAATGGATAATGCTGCCATCCTTACGCGTCTCATGGTGGATAGGTCCCGAAATTACCCATCCCAACTTCGTATCTAATAAGAAAGGTCCATTGCGCAAACGCACTTTGTCTTTTTTGAGTAAATCCCAAAATATGTCTGCGCCTATTAATATATCTATGGGTTGCGTTTCATAATATAAAGGATCCGCTAGCTGACATTCATTTGGAATTACAAATTGATCGCGATTTAACGGCACAGTCGGTAGTTCAGACGTAATTTTCGGTAAAACAATACACTTGATGCGCTTAGTATAATTATTGTATCGTGACCGAATAGTTACATCGCAATTGTTTGTTGATTGTATCACAGAACTACCAACGCCGCGTATTTCGTGAGTGGACTGTACTAATGGAAGGTGTAGTTTTTACATAACGAATCCGTAATCAAACAGCGTTGACTACCGTTATCGAGGAGCGCACGTGCTACGTGAAATCCCTTAAACCGGTCCGCTATCTCAACTAACGCCGTAGACAACAAAATAGAATGCGAGAATGCACTGCGCTTAGATGTATGAATGTTATTGACAACAATCGAATCTATAGGTGCGTTTGTATACTCGGCGCTAACGACTGCCTGAGGCGAGTGCCTCTTTGTGCTCAAACCGGTTTCTAGATAACTCACATTTGTGATAAGGCCCGTAATACTTTCATTGGTTGTGTTATTGTTTGTATGTAGTAAAGAGTTGTGTTTTTTGTTACACAATCTACAAGTACCGAACCTGCACTCCTTTGGCGTATGACCCGATCGTAAGCAATTTTCGCATAATTTATTCTTGTGTACGAACTCGAGTTTGTCCTTAGTTGACGCGTTTAAAAATTGTTCACATGAATAAAGCGAATGATTAGACTTGCACATCAAACACTGCCTATTTCGTAATAAGTGGCGACCAGATTTATTGGTCGAAATGTTACAATGTACTTTATTATTGTGTTTGTGACTGTGTAATACTGACTTGTTGTGATTAAAACTTAATGTGTCTAACATATCTGCTCGCGATTTTAAAAATTCAAGCAAATCAACCACCTTTGGCTTATTATTCAAATCGTTGCTACTTTTAAAATTTGAAATTTTGTACTGTTCCCATTCTCGCTCCGTAATCTCGTCGAGTTTAGTGACAATAATATAATTAATGAGGGTATCCCATGTATCCGTTGGTTCTCCTAGTAATTTTAAGGCACGTAAATTTTTCAAAATAGAATCAATTAGTTTTTTTAATAAGATAGGAGATTCTTTTGTTACCTTTTGAATATTGAACAATGCTTTAACGTGATTATGTATTAATAAATTATTATTGTTATATCTGTTCTGAAGCAATTCTAAAGCAATGTTGTAATTATTTGAAGAGAATTCTAGTTGTTCTATGACCAAGGCGGCACTTCCTTTTAATGATGATTTAAGATAATGAAATTTTTGTATATTTGAGAGATGCTGAGATTCATGAATTAGTGACATGTAGGTATCTCGGTATTCAAGCCAGTGTTCACATGAGCCGTCAAACGTAGGGAGCGTAATTGTTGGTAATTTCACCGAGTCAATTCTAGAACTATGACTACTAGGACTTCCGCCAACCTCCGAATCATTTATTAAACACTTCGCCTGAGCTATTATACTGAAATATGAGCTTTCAAATTGATCGCGTTGATCTAATTGCTCCTCAAGATCATTTGTAGAAACTAATTCCTCTATTTTTATTTGAAAGTCGTTAAATTCCTGAAAAATACTTTCAGCAGTTTTTATGCGTAATTTTAAATCCGCCTTCTAGATGGGAGACAATAAACCAGCACTTTTCAAACTACATATATAATTAGAAAATCTAGTTAATCTACCCTTTGTTATACCGCGTTTTCGAACAAGATTAACATACATGGTTTCGTCGCCTGGAGCGTTTAATTTGACAGGCGATCTGGCCCTGGTCCTATCAGTTGACTCCAATGTGGTCATGTTGCACTAATAAAGTGAATTTACTTACGTTTATGATGTCTCACACTGGGGACACTGACAGGCACTGCACAGCTAAATTGTGATGAAATATGGGTTAGACACACACAGAATTAGAAGGTATACAGCTAGGGTTACGGAAGGAAAGTAAGATGGATGGCCGTACGGTATGATGATGATGCGCAATGTTGTGATGTAAGCCACCTCTTCAAGTTCCAGCTAGTCAAGCATCGGGTAAAGCGAATGTATGCTTGTCCATGGAACCACCAGCTGCATAAGCGCCAAGTTTTTCTACGTTAATAAGTCCACAGGTCGGCCGCTCAATTACGTTAATATGTCCGGCTTGAAAAAGGACCATATGTTCGTTCGATAGCTTGTTGCGTTGGGTGCGTAGAAGAAAGAGACGTAAGACTGTATATCGTGAACTTGTGTAATTAATCAAAATTTACATATGTACATTGCAAACATGTTTAACGTGCGGTTGTTACAAAAGTCTAAGTATATAAGCAGTACATTATAAATCCCTTTTGAAATGGTCACTGTGTAGAAACGTCTCTCATTGGCGGAACACATATCACGTCATTTACACGTGCGTTGATTGGTGCGTAGACAGTCTGTCTAAAGTAACATAAAGAAAATTGATAAGTAAATAAATTATATTTAATGATACTGCATAAAATATAATTCAACATTATAAACACCGATATTTAATAAGAAAGTTTATGAAGGATGACTGCTACCACATTTGTGATTATTAATAATTTCGGTTACGAGAAAGTCGTGATGAACTTTCCAAACGGCAAGACAGGTGCTATGCAGAGTTTATCACATTATCATAATTCATTTTTAATGGAAAATAAAATATAACGAGTCTAGAAAACAATATGATTAGAAACGTCGAAGTGGGGTCTCTAGTAGTAGTTTAATTGCTGCAGTAGGAGCCAGGATGGCTTTCTGATCACACATAAACGCGATCAGGCCGCAACATAAAGTAATTTGGGCGGGGGGAAGCCTGGAGGCTTGACCCCCGGCTAACTAGGTGCTGTGTCAATCCGGGAGGGGTCCTGAACTCACATGGTCCGCGTCCTCCACAGAGTGGGGCGCCTGAGGCCAGCCGTCTGGGTGAAGCCGTTTCCCTAAGAATCTGAAGATAGGAAGGGATTTTCCACCCCATTACTAAAAAAGACATGACAAAAGCGTATTTTTAGTTTTTTTTTCTCAACGTAGGAAAATGTTGCAAGAAATTTTATGTAGACATGTTTGAAAATTTTAATTTTTGTTAGCTAATTTTAAATGCTAATAATATAATTTATACCATGGCAGCCTTGTCATCATCACTTTCCCTTGGTGATTCATGATTATATAAACGATATCGTTAAGATGTGTGTGGATCATATAGAAGAAAAGAAGTGGATAATATTTCATTACAGTCGAGTCATATTTGTCAGCCATGATTCCTAGGATGCTATTGTTACTGTCCCGCACTCTTCTTAGCAAAGAGGCGGTACGCTTGCGTATGATGGCATGGAAGCCGTCAACTCTCACTTCCATAAACATGGTAGAAGCACTACAGTAGCGGGGCAACCTCAATAACATTCTAAAGCCATTATTATACTGAACGCGTAATGTGTCAAGAGACCTCTGGGTACAGCTGACCCATAGGCTGCTCGTGTAGAAGTTTTAACAATACGCTTTAAATAATGTTATTTGGATTTCATTACTACAACGAGCAAACCTACGGGCCAGCATATTACCCCTAATCGCCATTGCCCTACGCTCCGTTCAATATCCTTTTAATCGTCAAGACTTGGAGTAACAAATTGTATCGAAATATAAGTCAATGACATCGCTGTAGTGATTCACTACCTTACACATTCTTGCAAAGAGAGAATTGGAACCAAGAACTGTTCTTCTCAGCGGGGAACAAAGTGGCGCGACTGGGCTGCGCGGGAGTCTGGATGGAACGCGAAACTTAAAAAGGGCTACCAACTGAGGACAGTCAATTTTCTGGTCTAGAATTTTGTACGCGAACATTGCATCGTTTAGGCTTATACGTCTTGCTAGGGATTTTATTCCAAAGTGCCTCATTCTGCCTTCGTAAGAGCGTATTTTTTTGGTGATGCCATTGGAGAATGCAATGTGACAGAGAAATCTCTTTTGTACACGTTCAAGTCGCAATGAGTGTACAGCATAATGCGGCCTCCAGACTGTGCTACCGTATTCCAATGTGCTTCGAACTAAACTATTATACAGCTTAATTTTTGTTTTGTTATTGCGAAAAGCTTTACAATTTCTTAAAACAAATCCTAACATTTTTGATGCCTTTTTAATGATAGTATCTAAATGCGGTTCAAACGTCAATTTTTTATCAAATAGAATTCCTAAATCCCGAATAGTGTCAACTTCATTTATTTTGTCATTATCTATATAATATTTAGAATTTATGTTATTCAGTTTTCGCGTAAACTTTACATGATAGCATTTTCCACAATTTAAATACATTCTGTTGTTTTTGCACCAACGCATAAGCCTATTAAGGTCACCCTGTAAATCCATAACATCATCATTTGATTCTACTTTCCTAACGAACTTTAGATCATCTGCATACATGAAGACTTCAGAGAACTGGAAACAATCTGGGATGTCATTGATAAAAAAATTAAATAACGTAGGGCCCAAATGTGAGCCTTGGGGGACTCCTGAAGAAATGCGATGAAGAGTTGATTGATATCCATTCACTACCACAAAAAAATTCCTATCCTGTAAATACGAGTTCAACCATTCGAGCAACGAACCATTAATGCCATAAGCGTGCAATTTGGAAATTAAAATGCTATGGGACACTTTGTCAAAGGCTTTGCTGAAGTCCGTGTATATGACATCAGCTTGATGTCCTGAATCCACAGTTTTTATTAAAAGTTCAGTAAAAGGGACTAAATTAGTACTTGTGGATCTAAGTGCAACAAATCCATGCTGACGGTTGCTAAGATATAGCTTGAGGTGCTTTTGTAAAATTGGACAAACCAAAGCTTCAAAAATTTTTGCAAATGACGATAATATTGAAACCGGCCTATAGTTAGATATATTTTCTGCACTTTCTGATTTAAAAATTGGAACCACTTTTGCCACTTTCCATTTTGTGGGAAATACTCCGGTAGATAATGACTTATTGTAAATGAGCATAAGTGGATTAACCAATTGAGATGCACAAGATGAAATAAATATTGGTGGAATTCCGTCAGGTCCAGCTCCTTTCCTACTATCTAAACTTTTTAATTTTTTAAGTAATGTTTCGTAGTTAATATAAGGACTATTTAAACATAACTACTACGACTATTTAACATGTATCTTCAGATGTTTACCAAGTTCCCAAACTAGCACACTGTAGAACACTTTAGACACCATTGCTAGATGCTAGATGAGAACCAGCAAACTTTAGGTGTTCAATACTAAGCCCGTCATGCCCAGACGACTTACCTCTTGACATGCTACATATATACGTACGACGTACTTGGTTAGCGGGGACAGTAAAAACATCACCGGACATTACGTGCCCCGCATTCACACTCATACTCAGAGTAGAAGGACCGAGTGGCGATTTCACAGTGAAATATTATGACCATCTATCTATACCTGCTCTTTATTATCTTGACACTACTTTGATTTTCTTTGAAATGTCTTTCTACTTTCACACATGTTATTGTAAGCTGTACCCGAGCGCGGCCTATCTTGAGGGACCCAGTGTAAAAATTTAAGCCTGGCCTCCCTATATACCTGTTCCAGCCTGTTACATGACGGTTATTTTTACAAGTATTTTTACTGTTATGACTTAGTTTTACCGAGTCGGTTAGTGCACTTACTATATCACTGTAAAATTTGTCTAATCTATGTTTATGTTCTAAACAATTGCAACTAGAACAACTAGAACAAGAGTTTCTGCACTCTTCAGGCAAGTCTATCAACTTTAATTTACTGTGACATCGATCATGATATTTTTGTATTTGTTTTTTTTTACCCCATATGACTTTATTTATGGTGTTACTATACAAATTCGATCTAATCTTACAAACAATTCCGTTTAACTGACACTCAATAACAAGCGGCAGATGATCAGACCAAAATGTAACACATCTAACAGATAGATTTGTTATTGTTTGCCTAGCCGAATGACTAACAACGCAGTGGTCAAGCCACCGCGTACACTCGTGCACGTCACTAATAAACGTGTAATTGTTCGAATTGCTGCCTAGAATGTCTATATCCGCACAAGTGAATTGATTATCCGCACATAAGCTAAATAATTCATCGCCGAACAACTCACCCGGGTGCTTATCAAAATCTGCCAACATAAATATAGCTTCTACTGAGTAATGTTCATCAATAGCACATACCTTACTAAAGCAGTCTGTCAAAACCGGCAGGTTCTCAGCTGAGTTTGTAGGCCTGTAAAGACTAACCACAAGAAAAACGTGACCAACAATTGTCACTTTGATTGCCCTAATACGTGGATTGTTGCACTCAACCACTGACACATCATTAAAAGTATTCTTGCGCTACATTAATTATTAAGGTCGATCTCTAAGTAGCAAGTACCATCCGAGGCAAAATCAGGACAATAGTAAGCAAGGAACGGTTTGTCATGAGAAGGAAGCCAGGTTTGAAGAAAATGTGAAAGGCCTATTTAATTTCTCTCGCATTTAATTGTTAATTGTTGTTTGGATGTATACAGATGGATTGTGAAGTATAAGCACTCTTTATTTTACTTCCCAATTCATCCGCAAAGCAATTGCATCTAAAGCAAAGCAAAGCGGGTCTAGGACTTTAAAACGTTTTTCTTTTTATGTTTTTTTGTTGACGGGGTCTAAAATCCCGGATCTCCGGCCCTTCGAGGATGCAGCAGAATGTGGTATTTTCACTAAAAACCACCCCGAAGGCCGGACTTAGACGCCATACTCTGAGGAGGACCTGGACCATGTTATATCAAGTAACGAACGGATTGACACGGCCCCTAGTAAGACCCTTTCCTGGGAAAGCCGCGGGCTTCCCCCCGAGATCATTTAACCTAGTTATTGTCAGATTTAAGGCACAATTTTTTTTAAGTGTACAAAAATTCATAAACTGTTTATTTCAGTAACTACAATCGATTGAACAATACTTTATAAATTATTTAAGAACTTACTTTATAACAGCGGCTGGTAGAAATATATTCGATAAAACGACACCTGCATACACTGCAGCCAGAGACGCTGTGCCCAAACCTGCCTCTGCGTTGATAGAGCTTTGTAAATTAGAAGTACCCTAAAAAATATACACATGTCTTAAGGGAAGGCAAGAAAGTACAGCTTTAAAATGAAAAAGAGCTTATTAATTATTAAAATAGGACCCAAAATCTAATTAAGTAATGCCGGCTAATTTACAAGTGGCCCTAACTTTCGTTAGGTTTACCTAGGGTTGAAAGCCACAAGAATATCCCTAAAAATTAAATTGCTCACATCCTTTCTCGAAATAGGGCTTAGATATATCTTGAGCAAGTAAAAGAATTCTATGACAACATATCTTAAGATTAAGAAGGAGTCACTGACAAAACATTTTTAGTAGGAATGATTTTCATGATTTGATAATTTTATAGATCCATTCTAAAAGTGAAGTCTGGCAATATAGTTCAACCATCTTTACTAACTCAATTTAACTAGTAGTTAACCTGGACTACATTTTAGATGGAGTTAAATGAAGAACTTTGTTATTTTATTTGATGAATAGTATTCAAAGTTACGCAACTTGATAGTAAATTATGTTTTATATTATTAATGTTTTTAATATTTTTTTGGTTAGCATGTTGAATGTCTTTAAACATTTATCGCTAGATGCACGCTAAATGTGTCTTGCTAGTGACGTTATTTCTGTGGAGTAGGAAGGCACTGCTTTCCAGAAAAAACATCCATCTGTAAAAAGCTGACTAGTCTTAGACGAATATTTGCATTATTTTGAATAAGAATATAGCAAAATTTCTAATACTTACAGCATAGGCTGTGAAATGTAGCATGAATGCCATAGTTATGACGCCCACATTCTTCATGATCCTCCATTTTTCATTCCACTTGAAAGTGTGTTCGAACATTTTAAATTCTTGATTTTGGGGTCTTGCAATGTGAATACGCTACAATTACTTTTTAATTTTGCAGTATAATTAAAAAGTTGTCGGTTTTATTTACAAGACTGTCATATCTCTTTTTAAGTTATATTCCATAGTTTTGCGTCATCATTTGTAGTTGTAATTAATGTACAACTGACGACTGTAACAATGATACACACAAAATAACAAAATACACATACGCAGAGAAATGGCTTAACATAAATTTCTTTTGTTAAAAATCTAAAGATTAAAATGCAACTGTACAATGACAGATCTTTAAAGAAGAGCTAACAGAACATTTTTATTGCGTTAATATTTTATTTGAAAGTCTCTCAAATCCACTTTTCCAGTGTTGTTGCCCATAATTGAACCTATGAATTTCAAAGATACATCGAATAATTCTATTATTTATTCATTTTAATCGTAGTTAATATGAATTCATTATTGTGTTACCTGCTTATCAGCTAAAAGCTCATAAGTTGTTTAGACTTTCATGTCTATATTTATTGCACTTCCATGTAATACGATGCTTTTCACATATATAAAATGGTAGGTAATCTATTAAAATTCAAAAATCTCCTTTTTTACTTTGCAAAATAGAATTTACAACAAGGTACCAATTAAGTGGTGCACCAACTACAAATTGACTAATAGAAAGATATCTTGCACTACGAAGATAATGTGGTTTACTTTTGTTTATTTATCTATGTGCCCATGTGCTATGTTTATGTCATTAGTAAATAAATGATTTAAACATTTATTTGCCAATGGAATAAAAAACATCATTCATCAAACATACATTGTGTAATTTGTGATGCAAAGTGATATTCAAATAAGATATTGTTTGCGAAAGAAACATTGTTCTAAAACTTTTTTATGAACATCTGTAGAGTTGTTGAAATCAATAATTTTAAAAATTGATCTCAAATTAATGCCACCTCGGCTTCGCTCAAGAGTTCACAAAGCATATATTATATGTATGTAGGTTAATTGCAAAAAAGCACTGCATCTTTCAATAGCTAAATTATAAAACGATAACGATTAATAATTAATAAATATACATATAGCAATATACTAAACTGTAAGTCCAAATTGTTACTAACGTTTTTGAGTCTTTGTTACTTCTGTAGAAACACTACGATCGAGTGTTATGGGTTCAATCCCCACATGGGACAACACTTTGTGTAATCCATAGATTGTTGTTCTGAGTCTGGGTGTTCTCTGTGTCCGTTTTATGAATATTTGTAGTCCCTCGCGATACAGGGTTATATAACTAGTGCGGGAGTTGCCTTAATAAAAAAAGAAAAAAAACTCTACAACCATTAATGAAATACATACATTAGTTTTTCAGCTATTGCAACTTTACATAGTTCAACAACAATTGCAAATAATAATGTTTATTGTACATTAAAGAACATAGTCATTCACTGTCATACCATACAATTTACGTGTTCATATCTGTTTGTCTGTCTGTATATAAAAACGCTTTTAATACAAGTTATTTGTAATATAAAGTAGGTATATTTTGCATTATACTTTCTATGGGAGTTCGGAGAATATCGTTAAATAAAAGATTATGACTCCAAAAATAAATAAATAGCTTATCTGAGATATTTATCTAACCGATCCACTTTTAACTTTGAAGTACGGAAGCTCTTTAGAGACTTGTTGTTGTCGGAGTCATCAAAATAACACTTTTAGTGTGTATTAATTATATATTTAAAATATATATTATATTTTGATATTTATATATGTATATGTGTATGTACTATTACCTATATATCAGTAGGATGTTTTCTCCTTTCCTCCTCCTTCATCAACAGCCTTTACTAGTCCACTGCTGGACAACTGCTCAAGGTTCGGGAGCCGGTGGGGGGAAATGCCCCCCAGGCTCCCGTGTCCGTGCAGGAGAGGGCGAAAGCGGCGGTGGCCGTCATCGACAAGGTGGCCACCAAATCCGTGAACCTTAAGGGCTCGTTTGTGAGGGCCCTTAAGGACTCCTCCTCCGCTTTGTCGGAGGTCGTGGAGGGCCTAGCGGGCGACGTCTCTCGCCTGCAGGTGGCCAACGAGAGGCTGACGGAGCGGGTGAACGAGCTGAGTGCTCAGTTCGCCCGCTTCCAGGCGAACCTCCCCGAGCGGGAAGCCCCGTCCGCGTCCCAGCCTGCCCCTACCACCAACTCAGGGGCATTTGACTCCCAACTGCGAGAAATCCTCATCGCAGTTGGGAATATGATGGACGGACGCCTGGCTGGCCTGGAGGCGAGACTGCCCCCTGCGCCGATTATGCGCCCCCCGCTCGCGTCGGCACAGCGGCCTAAGGCCGCCGCTCCGACCGCGCTCCCCGTGGTGGGAGGCCGCGTTTCTTACGCGGTGGCGGCGTCTGCCCCTACTCCATCGGCTCCACAAAGGCCGAGGAGGGGGGCCAAGGCACCGGCCCAGGCGCCGGCCAAGGCACCGTCCCAGGCGCCGGCCAAGGCGCAGGCCAAGGCGCAGGCCAAAGTGCCGGCCAAGACGGGGCCTAAAACGGCGCCGAGGAGCGGAGTGGCATTCCCTCCGCTCCCCACTCCGACACCCCTGCCGGGCCCCTCCGCACCTGCCCCCTCCAACGAGGGTTGGCAGGAGGCGAGGGGCTCCAAGAAGTCCCGAAGGCGGGCCAAAAGAGCTGCCAAAAAAGCAGCCCAAGCCACGCCTTCGCCACCGGTGGCAACGGCCTCCACAAAGAGGCCGCGGAAGCTGCAGCCGCCCAAAACCGCGGCTGTAGTGGTGACCGTGTCCCCGGAGGCGGCTGACGGCGGGTTGTCCTACGCGGCCGTGTTTAAAAAGGCCCGGGACAGCCTCGCCAACGACTTTGGGACGGCGGGGGTGAAGATGCGCCTCGCCCAAACGGGAGCTCGAGTTCTCGAGTTCCCAGGGGCTGAAGGCGCCAAGACGGCGGACACTTTCGCTGAGAGGCTGCGGGGTTTATTCGCGACCACAGATGGTGTCAAGATCGCCAGGCCTACCAAGTGCGCGGAGCTGCGCATCTCGGGCCTGGACGACTCTGTGACGGCCGAAGATGTCCGCGCTGTAATCCGGGAGAAGACGGGGTGCAGCGCGGACAACGTCAGGGTCGGCACCATCCGCCCCGGTCCAGGATAGCTTGGCGCCGTGTGGGTCAGCTGTCCCGTAGCGTCGGCCAAAGTATTGGCCGACGCCGGCAGGCTGCTCGTCGGTTTCGTGAGCGCCAGGATCACAGTCCTGGCGGCGAGACCGATGAGGTGTTACAAATGCCTAGCATCGGGGCACACGCGCGTCAAGTGCCAAAGCTGCTTCGACTGCAGCGGACTTTGTTTCCGCTGTGGTCGACCGGGGCATGTGGCGGTGGAATGCTCTGCCGCCCCTCACTGCCCGGTGTGTGCGGCGGGTAACAAGCCCGCCAATCACCAGATGAGGCAGGGGGGCTGCAAGCCTCCCCGCGTCTCTCAGCAAGCATCGGGGGCTAGCCAGTCGACCCAGGCTGCCTCCGATGTAGTTCGTGCGTCGACGTCGTCGCCCATGGAGGAGGCTGTAGAGACGATCCAGTAATGGATCGGGTCTCCAGCCTCCTGGTCCAGACGAACCTGAACCACTGTGCCGCGGCGCAGGATCTCTTCCTGCAAACCATGGCACAGTGGTCGATAGGTGTTGCCGTAGTCGCGGAGCCCTATTCTGTCCCTCCCCGTCCAAACTGGATGGGTGACTGGGACGGCTCCGTGGCAGTCGTCGGTTCCACGACGGCTCATTCCCCGCCCTTGTCGCTAAGAGACAAGGGCACTGGATATGTTGCCGTCGAGTGGGGGGGGATCACCATATATGGTGTCTATTTCTCCCCCAACCGGAGTTTGAACGACTTCGAGGTTTTCCTAACCAGCTTGGAGACCTCGATACGGCGACTAGAGTCTGGGCACGTCCTTGTGCTGGGGGACTTCAACGCAAAGTCCATTGCGTGGGGTTCCCCCAGGACGGACGCCAGGGGCGAGGCCGTAGAGGAGTGGGCGGCCTCGGTGGGCCTCTGTCTTCTAAACAGAGGCTCCACCAACACGTGCGTGCGACAGCAGGGGGGGTCGATAGTGGACCTCTCGTTCGCTACCCCTGCCCTCGCCGCACGAGTAAGGAACTGGCGTGTCCTGGAAGAGGTTGAGACGCTCTCGGATCACCTGTATATCCGATTTGAGCTCTCCCGGACCCAGGACTCCAGTAGGGGTCACGTGGCGCGGCGTTTATCCCGCTTTCCGCGGTGGGCTGTTGCCAGGCTGAACCGGGACCTACTAGAGGAGGCAGCCATAATTCACTCGTGGCTGTCTCCTCAGGCTCCGACCGAGGAGGTCGACGTGGGGGCTGGCCGCTTTCGCGATGCGATTACGCATGTATGCGATGCGGCCATGCCCCGCGTTCGAGGTCGTCGGCCTCCAAGGAAGGAGGTCTACTGGTGGTCCCAGGAGCTGGCGGACCTCCGTGCGGCCTGTACACGTGCCCGGAGGTCCTACACGCGCAGTCGGCGGCGTCACCGTGGAGACGGTGAGGAGGACCGGCTTCATGAGGAGTACCGACGGGCGCGGAAAACTCTGAAGCTGGCCATTAGCCGCGCCAAAGAGGAAAAAAGACAGGAGATGCTGGAGGGTCTTAATCGTGACCCCTGGGGTCGCCCTTACCGCGCGGTGCGACAAAAGCTCCGCGCGTCGGGCCCCCCCCCTTACGGAGACTCTCCAGCCCAGCTTCCTGCGAGAAGTGGTTGAGGGCCTTTTCCCACAACGAGCGGAACACACTCCCCCGTCGATGGCCTCCCTGGCCGGAGACGACGGGGAGCACGGGGAGGACAATGTTCCGCCCGTCCGGGATTCGGAGGTAGGGGCGGCTGTTCTACGGATCCGTTCCAAGAACACCGCCCCTGGGCCAGACGGGGTACCGGCCCGAGAGCTGGCCCTGGCCCTCAACCACATGGCAGACCGCCTCGGGGAGGTGTTCGACGCTAGCTTGGCGTCGGGACGCTTCCCTGAGTGCTGGAAAAGCGGGAAGCTGGTCCTATTGAGGAAGCCGGGACGGCCAGCCGATTCGGTCGCGGCCTATAGGCCCATCGTGCTGCTGGACGAGGCGGGCAAATTGTTTGAGAGGGTTCTTTCTGCCCGCATCGTCCGGCACCTCTGCGAGGTGGGCCCCGATCTGTCGGACGCCCAATTTGGTTTTCGGGCGGGGCGTTCGACAGTCGACGCCGTGTTGCGCCTGAGGGCCGTGACCGAAGAGGCCGTGAGCTGTGGCGGCGTGCTGTTGGCGGTGTCATTGGACATCGCCAACGCATTCAATAGTCTGCCATTCAGCTGCATCAGGGAAGCACTCCACTATCATGGGGTGCCAAAGTACCTGAGGCGGCTAGTGGCAGACTATTTAGAGGAGCGTACCGTCGTGTACGAGGACCGAGAAGGTAATCTGAGGTGTCGGCCCATGTCGTGCGGTGTTCCACAGGGGTCTGTTCTTGGACCCCTCTTGTGGAACATAGGGTACGACTGGGCCCTTCGCGCCGATTTCCCCCCCGGGCTGGGTGTAATCTGTTACGCAGACGATACCCTCGTGACAGCCCGGGGGGCAAACTTCCAAGAGGCGGCGCGCCTGGCCACAGGGGGAGTCTCCCTGGTGGTCGGGCGCATTGAGGCGCTGGGCTTACGGGTGGCCCTAGATAAGACGGAGGCCCTGTTATTCCATGGGCCCCGTCGTGGTCCACCCCCTGGCGCCTCAATCGTGGTCAACTCGGTCCTCGTACCGGTTCGGGCCCAGATGAAATATCTGGGCCTGATCCTCGACGGGAGGTAGCTCTTCAACGAGCACTTCCGACAGCTTGCTCCAAAGCTGGTCGGCGCTGCGTCTGCCCTAGGGCGACTTTTGCCCAATATGGGTGGACCCAGCGTCGCGACAAGACGGCTGTACACGGGGGTTGTCCGGTCAATGGCACTGTACGGTGCACCGGTGTGGGCGGCGGCTCTGACCGCCCAGAATAGGGTACGCCTCTGGCGCCCTCAGAGGGTAATGGCGGTCAGAGCCATACGCGGTTACCGCACCGTTTCGACGGAGGTGGCGTGCGCGTTGGCCGGAACTCCCCCGTGGGATTTGGAGGCGGAAGTGCTCGCCGAAGTTTATCGGCGAGTGGCTGACTACCGGGCGGAGAGCGGATTTTGCCCTCCGCCCGAGGATGTGCGCGAGTGGCGCGAAGCCGCTCGCCGAGCCACGATGGCTCGTTGGTCGTTCCGGCTGGAGACTCCACGCGCTGGCTTCGCCGCCGTGGAGGCTCTCCAGCCGGTCATCGCCGAGTGGGCAGGGCGGCAGCACGGGACCCTTTCCTTCCTACTGACGCAGGTGCTTTCCGGGCACGGTTGCTTCGGAAAGTACCTGCACACGGTCGCTAGGAGGGAACTGAGTCCCGCCTGCCACCACTGCGACTGCAGTGAGGACTCGGCCCAGCACACGCTGGCGGTCTGCCCCGCATGGGCGGCGCAGCGCCGGGCCCTCACTGCAGTCATCGGAGTGGATCTCTCGCTACCGGCCGTAGTACGCTCCATGGCCGGTAGCGACAGTTGTTTTACCGCGGTCGCAACCTTCTGCGAGGTAGTAATCTCGCGGAAGGAGGCGGCGGAGAGGGCCCGGGAGGACGACCTCCACTCGGACCCGATCCGCCGCCGGCGAACCGGGCGGCGGAGGCCCGCCTACCACAGCCTCATGCCGCCCTGAGTGTGGCCGCGGGTGGACGGGGTGGGTTTCCCCTCCACCCGCATTAGTTTGGCCAGCCGCGAGGGGGCGGCGTCCGCGTGTGCCGGACGTCGCCTAAAGAGAGGAAAACAACAATATTGAGACGGAGCCCGCACCAGGAGCGGGCTGGCGCTAGGAGGGGTCTTAACAGGATGTCTTAACAACAGCTGTTCCCGGATCCCTCCTGTTACAGGCGCAGAGTGGCACACCGTGTGGTTTTAGTCGGTCCGAGTCCGACACACCACCCCGCCGCAAACCCCGGAGGGGTGACGGTCCGAGGGGATTTCCACACGTTAAAAAAAAAAAGAAAAAAAAGGATATGTATTAAGTTTTCCTTCTCCCTGCAGTGCTGTTGTCCTGCGTAGTTTGCTCCTTTAGTCGCCTCTTACGACACCCACGGGATGAATATAGGCGGTGACACTTTGTATTTTTAATCCGTAAAATAAAACCACACGGACATCATCACGGTCTCATCCTTACCTGTCCCAAATATACACCTGCCACACACAGCTTTGCAACACCCAAAGGTTTGACTGGAAGAAAATGCCTGTGGCATTAAGTCCGCCTTATGCAATATGTTTGCAGGAAGTCTCAATAAATTAATAAATATCCAACACTACTCGTAAAAGAGTTTTTTATTCTTGGGATTAGCGCTTTCAACCAAACCAAACAAAAATCTGTTCAACTTTATAATAGGTATTAGTATCAAGTATCATAGTTTCAAGAATGTCATACAGTAACAAGTAGATACTTTATGATAATCTTGTAAGCTACCCTTGAAAATTATCCGTGACTGATAACAACATTACTGTATTAGTACCTGCTTTGCAGGTGAGGTTAGATCTAGGAGCACAGATTATTTCAAACACAATTTTGCATGCATACTTGACCACAGCAACAAGCCGGATTCACATGTCACCTGTCTTCAGTGAGACAGGCTTATATACGTAAGTCAATAACTTGCAATATCTTTTGCACTAACTAAAAGGTTTATTTATAGGCCACATACTTATTCACTATATTGTATTAATGATTATCATCATCAGCCTATCGCCGTCTACTGCTGAATGAAGGCCTCTCCCAAGGATGGCCAACTATTCCGGTCTTGGACAGTCCATATCCATCCGCTGCCAGCCACCTTCTTTAAATCGTCGGTCTGTCGAGCTGCAGGACGCCCTACACTATGTTTGCCTAATCGCGGTCTCCACTCTGGCACATTTCGGCTTCAGCGACCATCGGTTCGCCTGGAGCCATGAGTTGCCCCCCACCACGACACGTTATCAGTGGAATAGATTCACTTCGAATTTTATGGACTGGAGACACACCCAGCACCGCACGCGGCTCCATCGCACGCTGAGCGACTTTAAACTTCTGGACCAATCCAATGGTGAATGTCTACGTTTCGGCTCCGTATGTCATTACAATAGGACACACTAATTATTATTATTATTATTAATTAAAAGCCATGACGTAAGCTATACAGCTACAACATGGAAATGTTTGTATAGAAATTCAAGTAGAAAGTAAATTACGCTTTTTAAAAGAATGTAATGGCATTAAAAGTGAAACTAACTATGTATAAAAAGATTTGTGAATGGATGTTTTGGGAATGGTTGCGTTCCTAAGCTGCTATCAATGATGCACTGTAATAATTTGAAACTGTAGTTCACAAAAAACTATTATAATAATTTACTTTCAACGCGAAATCTATGTGAGTCAATGCTATTTGAAGAGGGAGCAGAAAAGAGGATAGAGGTCAAGAAAAAGGTATTTATAACTACAAGAAATATTTAAAAGACAATCCTTCGTCAAAATCACGACATAATATCTGAACTGGATAAAAATACCATTTTCATCAATAATTTTCTGGATATGATGCCAAATGTATACAGCGAAGGTTAGGGAAACAATTCAGTATGGTGGTGATGGCCATTCTGACGGTGTATGAAA
The DNA here is from genome assembly GCA_902825455.1 of Arctia plantaginis. Taxonomy (NCBI): domain Eukaryota; kingdom Metazoa; phylum Arthropoda; class Insecta; order Lepidoptera; family Erebidae; genus Arctia; species Arctia plantaginis. Next base: position 403,451 of record CADEBD010000276.1, on the reverse strand, counting down.
GCTACTAAGTCAGTCCTGTAAAATAGCTGTGAGCCAATATAATAATATAATTCTATATCCCTGGTAATCCTTATGCCTACATTTTTTACAATGTTCGAAAAGACGCAGGCTTCACGAAGGGTGAGAACTTTAGAGGATGAACGTACAAATAATAATAGTTGGTTTAAGCCAGTTACACGAAATGATAAATAATCTCGTGAGCGAAGCCGTGGACAATAGCTAGTTAATTATGGGCAGACGATCATAAGCACGTAAGGCAGCGGTACCATATTCGCGGGGGCTTTACAAACATACATGAAATGGACACAAAGAACACAAAGACTCAGAACAACAATTTGTAGATCACACAAAGTGTTGTTCATGCGAGAATCGAAACCAAAACACTCAGCTCAGAAGTATGCCTCTTCGGTTTTAATGTTAACAATTAGATGCTGATGTGACCCGACTAGCAACTAAAATATTTTCAAAGAAAATGTACTTGAATCCAAAGTATATACATATTTATCTTAAATAAGTGTTATCTTATCACTTCATGTATTAAATTATATGTATCACGTTTTCGTAATCTTAGAATTAATACATTTCAATATTATGTAACTTTATTTAAGAATACATTCGTACGCGATAACTTAGTAAATATGTACGTTTTTATTTATTTAGCACATATTCGCCTGTGCTATGTGGTAGTCATAGAATAGAAGGCCTACCTGCTGTCATGGTATTTCGATAAACCTAGATTACTATTACCATTTATATACTATTTTAGTACCAGAAGCCGGGGAACCAGGTGAAAATATAACCGTAATTTTTTTTTTAATCGATTTATGAATGACAGAGTTCTGAGGTAACAAACATGAAAAATAACTGGATTGATAACCTTCCTCTCTTTTAAGTCAGTTAACAACAAGGTTTTATTCATATACTTACTGAAAGATGGAACATTTTAGCATTTATATTTTTTTTATTTATACTTTAGGCACATGTAACTTTAGGTCGATGTAGAGCAAAACATGGTATATGCAGAGAAACTAAAAAAGAGATTTTATGACGAATATAATAAATATAGAAATCTATATATACTAGCTACTACTAGATTATTCTAGAATAAAAGCAACATCTCTAGCAATAAAATTTACCTAAACCTGCTAAATGACCTTTCGTATATTGCAAATGTAGGCATAAATGTATTTTATTTTGATAAAATCAAAACTGTAGTACAAGTTACTCAACCAAATATATTAATTACTACTGAACATTTAAAACTGTCTAAAATAAGAAATATCATACTAATATGAAACATTTTATAAACTTATATGCTGACTAACATTCTATAAATTTTCGGTTTTAAAGTCAATAATAACTATTTGCGTTATAGAATGAATAACAAAAAAGTGATTTTAGTTTTGGTCATTTCTGGAAAGGTATGTTGGTTTTTATTTCATCGCACACTGTCTACTGTTTACGTTACAAATAAATCATAAGGACAATCTTATCTTAAATAAATAAAAAGTCGTTTTGGAAACTATCAAGAAAGTAAGCGCTCGTTAAACAATCGGGAGAATTTTAATCCCTTTGAAAAAACAGAGGAAGAATCCTCGGCTATTTATGGAATGCTTCTGCTGTTTATAAATTGATAAAAACTTATTTCGTCACTTATTTTGTAAGTTAAATACTGCGTAAGGTATGTCCACAATAGTGCGTTTTCATATTCATATTACTTCTTCCTCTGACGCATGCCTGAGCACCAAAGCGCATGCTACAGCGCAACCGCTTGAACTAAGTATCGCACACTGATCCATCACACGCATTGATCTATTATATTACACTAGATTAGTAATTACGGCCCAAAAACGTTGCCACTACACATCAATCTACAGCCATATATGCAGCAATGGTCAGTTCAGTGTTCAATGTGGATCGAGTTGAATGACATGCGACAATAACAATCTCCAAAAAGGGTAAAGCGTAGTGATAGAATGCGATTCAAGGTTAGCTTGCCTTGTTTTTATGAACATACATTACATTTTGTTATATTTATTGACATGCCATGTCATAATGTTTATTTCTTTAAATTTCAGCCTCAATGAAAAACAATAGCCTAAATTCTAAAGTGTTCGAATCTATTAGTATTCTACTGTGGAGGAATACCGTCCGACATTATGCTATGAAAATAACTGAAGTAGACAGTTCATGTTGTATCAACATCAGTCAACTCTCGAATTTTTCTTACTGTGTATGCTGCTGAGCTGCGTGTGATAATTTATCAATATGTGGGCCCACTGTAGCTTACAATCTATTGTTTTATCGAAAAATGTCACACAAGGTCAATCTCAACATCCTTAATCATCACAGTAATTACTACTGGTTTAACGTTTGGCATAGTGAAACTTAGTTTTTTGTCCATTTAAAAGCAAATTGTTGACGTCAAACCAATGAACCACTTTCAAATCCGCAAACAACACAATCTCGAGATTGTAGTGTAATATATACTAAAAACAAAAAAGGGCCGAGAATAGAACCTTGTGGAACGCCTATTTCATTCACAGAGCCGTTAATAATAATAATAATAATTGCTCACCATTAATATCAACTTTCAGAATCCTATTATCCAGATATGAAATAAGAAGTTCCAGTGCTTTGTTTTTGATACCATACCCGTAGTGCTGTAATATCCTGATCAGCGTTTCATGAACAACACAATCAAAAGCTTTAGATAAATCGCAAAAGATACATTTTCCCAGGCATCAAATATATGTTTTACTAGCTCAACACTGGCATCAGTTGTGGAGCGACCCCTTGTAAAACCAAATTTGTAAAAAAAAAATTGTAATTGATCATGATATTCTTTTCAAAAATTTGACTAAATACTGGTAGTACTGAGATAGGTCTAAAGTTATTTGGGTCAGATGTACTATTAGATTTGAATAAGGGAATAATTTTACTAGACTTCATAAGATCAGGAAATACACCACTATCAACACATTGATTTAATGTAAATGACAATTGATGAGCCACAAGACATATAATTAATACAGAATTTTCCCATAGGTCAGCTGTGTTTTTTCACATTAACAGTGTTAAAGGCTTTTTAAACTATTAACGAATATCAATTTTAAATTTAAAACAAAACTTTTCTTTTTTGTAATTTTTAGTAGTAGTTAATACAGGAATGTTAGTAAAAAGTTCTCAAATGCAGCAGCAACCAGCATTTAATGTGATAAATTTATTGTTTATATTTAAATTAAATTTATTATCACGGTATTGAATATTTTTCAGTTCCACTGTTAATAATTTTCCAAGTGGTTTTAATCTTATCATTGCTACTTTTAATCTTTGAACTTTAAAACAAGACTTAGCCAATTTAAAAAGTTTCCTAAACAGCTTCGAATATTCTTTAACATAATTATGAAAGTGTTCACTTTTATTGTAATTCCTCTCATCATATAGCTCGTATAATCTTTTAATACTTTTGAAGAAGCTTTAACTCTAGCATTTTTTTAAATTTTAGTTTTATTCTGATTGTCTGACTCGATCCAAGTTCAGCCGTAGACTTAATGTTATAAAAAATATAATGATAACAACTATAAATAGTAAATAGACCATAATTTATTAAAATATATATATATATATATATATATATATATATTTCGATTTGTATATTGTAACATTATATTTTAGTACTTTAATTACAGATTTTTAAATACCACGACATCGCAGGTAAAATATGTAATTTGTTATATTATAAATGATTTATATTCGTATAAAATAATGAGATCTTAATAATAATTGATTTACAGGCCAACAAAAATAATAATAATAATATTGCGGACATCTGAGACACAACAACATCGAGTTTCAAACTAAGCAGAGTTTGTACTTTAAAAGCTAGATTAACTGATAGAACTCTTATCTACTTTTTGTCCTAAATACATACATATTATCATACATAGAAAACACCCAAACTCCGAAACAAGTATTTGCAGATAATACTAAGATTTGATCCAACCCAGGTATCAAGCCTCAGCACAGCAGTCGCCTACGCAACTACTACACTACTGAGACAGTCACTGATTGAGCTCAAATTTTGACACGATATACAAACTGCTTTAAGGACTATTTTTATCTATTTTTCGCGTCAGTTCGTTCGTCATTTCACATCAAAGCAACCACACCGCAATGTGCTACAGCGATGCGTGGCAGGGTACACCTAGTTGAGAGGGTTATCTATAAGCCGTAGATGGTAGGCCAGGTACGTCGAGTTACCAGGGCTAAACTTTCTAGGGTATACCTGGTTCCCTGGCTACTGGTACCTGGAAACAACGTTGGGCTTTTGTCGGTTCGAGTCCGACATAACCACCCCGCTGGTGGGTGGTATCCGAGGGGAGTTCCGCACAGGAAAAGAAAAGATACAGCTAGTTATTTATAAATTTCATATGTTTCTTATTATTATTTTATGATAAAAAAACGAACCAGTAGTTCCTGAGATTAGCGATTCAACCAAACAAACGATCTCTTCAGCTTCATAACATTAGATAACAAAACTATATAAATGTTCTATAGAAATATCAATAACCTTAATTTTAATATATTGAGTACATTCTTATTATTCGTATTGTTATACATAATATTCATATTTTAAATTGTAATTGAATTATATACATTATATTCAATTACGAAGGTTCATTTAAACATTTTTGCATATTGCAATTACGTCACTTTAATTCTAAACTGCATGTACAGCATTCTCGTATGCGTTAACAACACTCTAGTTCGTCAATTTTTATAATAGATTGCGAGACTTTATTACTTTCATCGCATCTTTAATTTATTACTTATTAGACCAGGGTCGATAATTTTGAAAATGGTAATAAGTGAAAAAAATCTATTGTAAAGATGAATACCGTTAAAAAAGGACGAGAATGTAACAAAAATGAAAGGCAAAATAATTTACGGGCGATCTGAGGTCGGAAACTGGAAGGGGGGGGGGGGTTAAGGGTAAAAAGGGTAAAAAAAAGAATATAAAAAAGTGTCAAACTGATGCTGCCGTACTTGTGTAATTATGTGTAAATACAACAATCTTCTGCATTCATTTGACTTTTAAATTACATTACATTATCAAAAGCAATATTATCACAACCTTTTACATAACACATTTCCTTATTTTTCTCATCGTCTTTCTTCAATCGACGCTGTTGATATTCCACAAAGAAATAACAAGACACTCCGACAGCCATTGTGGCTAGTAGCAAATATGCTTTGTGAGTTGTCCTTAGATATGGAGATAGAATATATGCAATGATATATCCGACAGACTCCCAGAGTCGAAAGTTTGCGAATGCTGCCTCCTCCCTGCCGGGGAACAGGATACCGTAGTATGCTGTTAAATAAAAAAACATATTTTTTCTAACAAATATCCATACTTCATAAATAAATAATGTTACATATTTCATTTTATATGAAGATATTTTTAAAGATTTGACATGGAATCTGTATCTATACAAATAAATAAAATTTAGGTGTATGTTTGTAATGTCAAAATAATCAGTTTTTTTCATGCTCACACGGTTATTTGCACGATACCTATGCCTAAAAACTACTCTTATTTTTTTGTCTGTCTGTCTGTTTGTTGCAGGTAATCTTCTAAATAGTTGGGCCGATTTTGATAATATTTTACGACAAGGTAGCTGTTTGTATAAGGAGTAACTTAAGCTATGTTTCTTCTCAGAAAAACCCTATAAAATTTTGCCCGGTCCGGGAATCGAACCCACTAAGGCAGCGATTTCAAATTCCACGCGAACGTATTCGCAGGTCTGGTATCTATTTAGGTCTGGTAATGTTAGTTTGTGTACGCATTAAAAACTCAAACTGACGTTTCTACGAGATTGCACTGGTAGTACTCATAGACTAACATTATAACAATAAAAACAGGCAAAATTTACCATTTTTGTGAACATAATAAAGAAAAAGTATTTCTCAAATTAAGAAGAGACCAAATATAAACATAAATTGCTTAGTTCGCGATCGATATGGACGCTCCAAATTTTTCTCTAGTATAAATAATTTTGTGTAACTCGCAAATAATATCACATACCGTTGATTTGCACTATCCACACCGAGTCGCACAGCCCCCACAGAACTGCAAAGATGTAGAGCACGTAGTCGTCCCCGGCGTGCGGCCGCCACGTCAGCACGGCGCTGAACAACGCCGCGTTCACCACCGTCGCGCAGCACATGAGCGGCAGACGCCCTGTTAACTGAGGACCGATGGAAACTGAATATGTACTCGTATCTGTCTTGGCAACTTTTCCAGCAGGAAAATTCATTTACCTCAGGAATTATTCAGAAGTGACACTGAAATTTCAAAAAGTTTATACATTTGACTTTATAGTTAATGTAGGCTAATTTATAATGAAGTTTTATGTTCATAGGTCTTGGGACCCATATAGGTTGACCTTATATGTTAACTTTATGACGTGTCTAAAACCTTAACATATTCAGATGGTCTCTTCGGATGGACATTTGTATGAGTAAGAACACTCACCTTTAGTTCTCTAATATAGTCTTTTTCCAACTGTTCCATAGCCATAGTTACATACCGCCTATCACCGACATGCATGCCGTGTATCAGTTGCCAACTTCCCCTACACAGACAAAACCTTACCTTAGCCAAATATCCTGTGAGTACGCAGCCAATTGCATCAGCCAGACCGAATGTCATCATGACGAAGCCAACTGAACCGGTGCCGACGGCGCACGACACGAACGCCTGCAACAAATAATATAGCAAATCATCTTGGAATTGAGATTCAGTTCATTTTGATACGTGCCATTCTGCCTATCAAAAGCAATTCTGCAATACACAGTATGATGTAAAATGCAAACGCCTTCGTCCGTAACTTTACTAGACAAGTCTTGCCTCTTGACAAATTGTCCCCGGAAAGTACAACCGTAAGTACAAGAAATATTAAAGTTCCTTTCTTATTTAAGAACTCTTTACAAAGTATGTCTTTAAATATTCTTCGTGAGTATTCTATGAAACACGATTAATTAGTTTAGAAAGCTATGTATTTCTAATTGACGTATTAAAATTCATTTATTAGCTTTACTTTTCGCTATGTAAGAACTATGCGCATATTATGCGCACTGTTATTCGCGCATCTCATTTGCTCTGTAAACATTACATGGCATCCTAAAGATTTTTGGGAAATCAGTCTTTGTGTTGCCACGTTTATTACTTTCATAGACTATGGTAAATTACTTTTTAGTATTTAAACCATCGACAAAATATTACTGCCGAGATACTAAGCTCAGCATAATAACTTGCTCAGCGAATTGACTGCCTCGGTGGTGCAGTGGTAGCGTATGTGACTGCTGTGCTAAGGTCTCGGGTTAATTTCATGGTCGGACCAAATTTTTGTATGATCTGCAAATATTTCGGAGCTTTGGTGTTTTCTATGTTTAATATGCATGTATTTATAAAAAAAGTATATAAGTATTCTATCAGTCAATCCAGCTGTCATAGTACAAGCTCTGCTTACTTTGAAACTAGATGGCGTTGTGTGTGATATAATGTACAATAGTATATTTACAGCAGTGAAATCAGCACCAAAGAACGCCTGCTGAAGTCCGATGAAGATGTTGATAATGACGAGCAATAGCTGCGTTGGTTCTGCCATCAACTTCAAGGTCACGGCTAACAACTCCCTAGTAGACAAGCCACTGCCAGAACCTTGGCGGCCCGTATCGTAACTGAATATTCAAAGAAGAAAACCGAATTTTACAAATCTTATAAATTATATTAAATCGGTAAAAGTATTTGTATGAATAAATAGTAACGATAACAAGCCAGTCCTAACTATATCCTACTAAGGGACAAAAGGTTACTCGATAATTACACAGCTAATGGTAGCTAGCACATCCTTTGGTGACAACAGGACAAATTTTCCAAACCACTTGTTTGTCTCGTAGGTAAGGGCCTACATAAAATTTCTTTAAATTGCTGGGGAGATGTTCCACAGCAAACAATAATTCCTGTTCAGTGCTGTACCTATTAACCCGTTAAGGTTCTTATTTTTTTAAGTATGGTTTAAAAAAGATAAGGTTTTTCGTATCGCCTCGGTTCGAGAGCACCTCCGTAACTGCCTCAGCCGGTATTGCAATCCTAGGCATCGAGATATCGAGCGAAGTCCAGTTTCGCGGTCATTTAGAGGGTAAGGTCAAATTGGCCTCGAAGAAGCTCGGTGTGATGAACAGATCGAGGCAGTATTTCACTCCATCATATGGAATACTGCTCTCATCTCTATGCAGGGGCACCACAGTACCAGCTTCTCCCTCTGGATTTAATCCGAAGAAGAGCGGTCCAAAAGATTTGCGACCGGCTCGATCCCTTGGCGTTACGTAGAGATGTAGCTTCGCTCTGAATTCTCTATCGTATATATCCTGGAGAATGCTCCGAGGAATTGTTCGGACACGGCAAAATTTTCATCCCCACCACTTGGATAATTGGCGCTCCACCACTGTGGGCTTTTCAAGACACTTTTTGCCTCGCACTACCAATCTGTGGAACAAGTTATTGGCTGCGGTATTTTCGGACAGATACGACCTTCAAACCTTAGAACCAAACCAAAGAAGAGAGCGTGCTCCTTCCTCAAAGGGTGGCAACGCGTTTGTGATTCCTGAGTTACAGGCGTTCATGCGCGGCGGTAGTCGCTTTCCATCAGGTGACCCGTCTGCTCGTTTGCCCCCTATTCCATAAAAAGAAAAAAAAAGGTACATATTGCGCACAATCGTGATATGAATTTGTAAACAGCAAAATAGATGGCGGTATTTCTCGGAAGCGTGACGTGATCGCAATGCTAAGAATCAATAATAAAGCAATTTTGCTCCAATTATAAAAGCGCAATTTATACGCAGTGTTCTGATGCGTGAAAATAATTGCAGCAAACATTTGTTACAATTTTTTCTTGTGACTTAACTCCGTTTCTTAAATCTAGTAACATTTCATTCAACTATAAATAACAATGTATAGCAATATATCTTTTCTTAAGTATTACCGTTTCATGGAATCTACCCCAACAGCCACTAGGAAAGCTGCACCAGCCATACAAGCAAGGTAAATACCTGAAAACATTTAAAATGAAAACTGGAAATATATTACTTACTCACTGAGATATACTCTACGTATAAGACATTTAAAATTTCCTTTAATGTTTGCATCTCAAAAGACATTGCTGCTAATAACCTTGAATACCACTGAACTTCACACAAAATATTTAAATACTATAATAAGTGAATGTCGCGTTATTAATGAATGCTGAAGTGGTTATAACCGTATGACATTTAGCTAAGAAGGTTATTTGTATTTTAATTAATTTAGTTTCCATTTAAATTAAAAAATATTCAAATTATAAAACATAAATTAATGTGTCATGATGATGATCCTAAATTTTTCCAATCCAGTCAGAATAAAAATAACAAGGTATTAAAAAACCAGATTGTTTTTTCTCAAATGGTTATTTTTAAAACACGTGTCTACTTGTTAATACCATTATAAATGTATAAAAGTTCAAACAATGGGACTACTGACTTCCTTTCTTTAAGTTACTTAAAACCGCATTACATATTCATTAAATACTTCTCTCTTTAAATTCTCAACGAAAAGAAAGTATACGAGGGGTGATCAATAAGTAATGATAATCGAGTATTTCTAGAACGCACAAAAATCCAAATTATTTTTTTTCTGCTTGCTTATATATCCACTACTTCAGCTTCAAAAAAATGTATAAATAGGACACCATTACCGGGAGATACATTCATTTGAATACGAACTGTCGAAGAGAAAACATCAAAATGGAGAAAAATGAAATAAGAGCTGTCATCAAGTACCTCTGCCTGAAAAAAATGTCTACCAAAGACATACACAGCGACTTAGAGGAAACATTGGGGGAGTCTGCTCCTCCATATTCCACAGTCGCACGCTGGGCAAAGGAATTTAAGCTGGGCAGAACCTCCACTGAAGATGAACATCGCGAGGGACGCCCTTCCACGTCCCTTACTGGAGAAAACGTCAAAAAAGTGGAAGATATCGTGTTGGCCGATCGAAGGGTGACCGTAAGGCATGTAGCTGAGGTCACAGGGATCTCCTATGGCAGCGTTCAAAAAATCATTGTCAACAAAATGCATATGAAAAAGGTCTCTGCGCGTTGGGTACCGAGAATGTTAACCGACGAGCAAAAAAAGAAACGAGTCGACATTTCGAGGGTGAATCTTCAAAAGTTCCAGGCTGATAAAGAATTTTTTTTGTCGCGTTTTGTGACCATGGACGAGACCTGGATCCACCACTTTGATCCCGAAACCAAACAACAATCAATGACTTGGAAACGAGCTTCCTCACCAACGCCGAAGAAATTCAAAGTGTCAAGTTCAGCGGGAAAGGTTATGGCGTCTGTTTTCTGGGATGCAGAAGGAATTATTATGGTGGAATATTTGGAAAAGGGGGCCACTATAACAGGCTCTTACTACGCAGGCCAAATAAGAAGATTGCGAGAAGCTATTAAGTCAAAAAGACGCGGTAAACTGCGCGCTGGAGTGCTGTTTCACCAAGACAACGCCCCGGCTCACAAAGCCGCAGTTGCGATGGCTGCCATTGAAGAAACGGGGTTCGAACTGCTCGAACACCCTCCCTATTCGCCAGATCTAGCTCCCAGTGACTTCTACCTCTTTCCTCGGCTCAAAGAACACCTCCGGGGCAACAAATTTAAGGACAATAGTGAAGTGATGGCCGCAGTAGAGGCATTTTGGGAGGGTCAAGACAAAGAATTATTTTCTAAGGGAATCATGGGCTTAGAAAAAAGATACACTAAATGTATTAACTTGCAAGGAGACTATGTTGAAAAATAAAATACTTTTTTTTATCTAATAGTTCTGTTTCATATTGATTATCATTACTTATTGATCACCCCTCGTAGAAGCGTAGTAGTTAGTAGACGGAACTTCTTTACCCAACCTCCGAACATAAACTTGAAATACCTGATAACATCTGTATCTTTTCCGGAGGTTGTGTTGGAAGTGCTTCGTCAGCATCAGCGCTGGGTAAAAAGTTGGCGCCGCACAGAATCGGGATCATCGTTTCATTTACTGATGTAAACGCGGCTGTATTGTTCCCTGAAGTCAGAACTGAAAAAAAAACATGACATGACTTCGGTCTTATTTTGTCCACCTCAAAATACACTTCATTTTACGTCTCGCAAAATTACAGTACAGTACACATCTGTCCGTGTGGTGACGGATTAAGAATACGGAATGTCACCACCCCTATTCATCCTGTGGGTGTCGTAAGAGCCGACTAAGGGAGCAAATTACGCAGGATAATAGCACTGCAAAGAGAAGGAAAACTTGAAACAAACCCTGTACCAACCCGTCTGGCCAGCGTGGTATAGTAGGCCAATACCTCCTTTCTAAGGAGAGGCCTAGGTCCAGCAGTGGACTGTTATAGGCTGTTGATGATGATGACACATCTGTACTGTAATCGGTTCGTACGAAAATCATGCACTTACCTAAGGAAGAAATGAGATTTCCCCACACTTGGTTCATTTGAAATATCATGAAGAACAGCCCTAGGAATCGTACTAGGAGTGCCTCAGCTGAGATTTTGGATATCCGACTATGAGCTTCTGATGTCTGTGAATATTAAATTATCATTAGTATGCTATGTTATAATGGTCTTGTAACCTCCTTTCTAAGGAGAGGCCTATGTCCAGCAGTGGACTGTTAGTACACATTGTCTAAATGTTCATTGATGGCGAATGCTGACTCTGAGATCTAATTGATTTTAACATGTTTAATGTATGGTCGAGGCGGAGGAAGTGAGGGTCGAGGCGGGAATTATTCCTTCAGGGTACTCAATAGAAAACCTGATAGGTTAATCCTGAACCATATTTAGATCAAGTTACCTCTAAATTAAAGATCTACATAACCAAAAATAATTCCCCAAGTCTTTCACCTGCGGAGACTCTTAAAATCGAGATTTAATTTAGGTCCTTTTAAATACAGCGCCATCTAGTGACATTAAAGAAACTAAACTTACTTTACTTACTCGAACATAACACGAGTAGCAGGACTCGGTGTAAATATGTCTTACTTTGAATTTAGTATTAATGAGAGTATGTAGTGCCTTTAATTTTCTTACAAAGGTCTATTAGCAGAACGACGTGTGAAGGCAAGTATTTACTCATGTATGTAATACTTCATCACATCATACACTTGAATACTTAAGCATTGTCTTTAGTTCTCATCCATGCTACTATAATATTAATAGCTACTATAAAAATCATACCACAGAGAGATAGGTACATTTGGAGCACCAGAGTGGGCCACCACCAAGGCCTACAATTAGTCCAGCAGGTATCATTGTGTAGAATCTGGGATAAAGTTGAGCAGCAATATACGGCATGTAGGCTATGAACGATAAAGAGATCGCCCATTTTGTTCCCAGCCATCTAGAATAGATGAAATGGATGTGATTATATGAAAAATATACAAATAAGGCTGGAATGGACAAATGGTCTACGTCAATAATATAAATTATGCATTGTTAAAGCTTTCGGTGAAGCCTCGAAGGGTTTCACCAGCAGAAAATCCTATCTTCTTTAGGTACTTTCCCAGTCTCTACATATACTGTCAGACAATATAATAGTTATTTCTTATTCACTTTGCCACTTTCCTGTTAAGTCAGCACGGAGATCTATACAAACCTTTTTTTAAGTTTCTTCAAGTCGGAAATCTAGGCAATATCGGACCCGAACCTACATTTCGTGGTGGTCTCTTTTGATTTCAGCAATAAAATTAATTAAATTATAGCGTTAAAAAGTAAAATGGTAATGATTTGTAAAAAAACATAAAAATATATAATTTCCAGATTTTGATTCCTGATGCACGTACTACGTACACTCATGAATCTAACTCATCCAGGGAACCACTGTTAGTTAAATCTAGACAAACATGTACAAAAAAGTGTTCGTCCAAAATAATAATAAAAGCCCTAGAACCCTACTGCATAAATAAATCATTAAAACCATCATCTAAATTTAGTAGTTTATGCACACGACATACATAAATATTTAATATTTATGTATGTCGTGTAGTATATAATGTAGTATGTATTTACGACAATCTCGGATGTGACCAAATGCGTCACCACTCGTCTACCTTAATTTTTTTACTGTTCAACATATTTTATTTTATAAATTTACTAATCAGTTAAAAAAATCACTTACTTTATTACAATCACTGGTAAAAATATATTGGAAATGATAAGACCGGCATACACAGCAGCCAACGACGCTGTCCCGAGGCCTGCTTCAGCGTTGATTGAGCTTTGTAAATTGGCAGCACCCTGCAACGTATATCCAGATATTTTAAATGCTAATTAACTGAATATGAAATGAAATGTGCGCCTAATTTCAGGGCCGGCCAGGCCAGGGTCCTCAAATATAGTTTTGTATTTTTATAATGTACTTATATGTATATACGATACCATAAGAAATTACACTAATGCTGCGGCCAATTGAAATTTTGAAAGACATCACGTAGTAAAACCACTGGCGACAAAGTAAAATACATTTAGATTATTACGCTAAGAATGAGTCGTAATGATTCGCTAAAAAACTAACAATATATTCTCATATTGAATTCTCATATAACAATATGAGAATGGGTTTGGGTATTCATTTATCAAGTCTGTACTTTTCATATTGGCTGTGTACAAACGAAGTACACTCGTATGACAGTATTAAACTGCATGTCTAGTTTGTGCCTTATAAACGGTATAGCTAATTCCAAAATATATTGCTTCTTAATAAATATGGTACACCTGTATATAGGAATAAAAAAGCTTTTCCACCAAGTAGGTATCATATATGTGTATAGTTTAATTTTTTGTCATTTTTAGCCATAGGAAATTCGGTTTAAAATTTTAAAACGTTCATGTATCTTGGTTGAGATGTTAGATTTCAGTTCACGTTCAATCTCAGCTATTACAATTTATAAGCATATTTTAATGCTTAAAATCCATTGCTACTTGCTTTGAGGAAAGTACACAAAAATAGTTATTATGAGGCGAATATGTTCGAAAATTTGAGTTAGATCGCACAACTGAAATAGTTTATGTCAATACATGCGACATGCGAATCGAAACAATATAGGTATGTAGTTCGAGCTCACTGGATTCCACACACCTAATACAATTGATAATTATACTTTTAAAAAACCATCAGTGAGTATCAAAAACAAAGTAATGTGACGCCCTTGACCTTAACCTAAAACGTAACTGGTTAATTAATCTATAACTACAAAGGTCACGAGATCTTCACAGGCCGCGGTGTAGAAAAACTACCTTTATAGTACCAAGGTTGTAGCAAAAAACTAACTACTAAAAGATTCTGTGACACTTCCGTCTCATCATCATTAACAGTTATCTTTGTGAGTACATCACGATTTTGTTCAATGTCTTCTTTACTATGGACTTTACTTTTTGTTCCTTTGCAACCTGAGAGCGTACTTAGTTATTTATGTAGACTCAATTCGATATGCTACTAAATAATTATGCCAAGGTGCTTCCGATAAATGTAGAAACGTGTATAAATAATGCATTTTTTTTCTATACAACTTAGTTGCCAGATAAGCTAACTGTCGTCCTGTTATGGTAAGTGGTTATCCGACCTATACAGGTCGGATGTGCCCGTGTGTCGCTAACCTTAATCTCCTTCCTCCAATAACCTCTAGACACCTTATTTTTTTTGTTTTATTTATATTTACTGTTATGTTTTAAACTCTTGTATGCTATTTAAGTCAGCGTATCATAACGAGGACGATTATTTCCTTGTAACATAAAATAATTCCTCTCTAATGTCAGTAATTAAATTGGTTTAATTTCTAATTATACCTTTTATCATTGTGATTCAAACTACTTTTGCAAGTTCCCATATTTAACTGGGAATTAACTTTTGGTTAGTGGGCTCGAACTTTCGAATTACAGGGATGCAACCCTGGCCTCCCTTCTGTCTCATCGCTAAATTGCTCTATTAATGGCAATAGGGTGGCGAACTATTAAGTACATGGAATAAAATTAAAGTTGGCAGAATGTGCGCGTTATATGTCTCTGCCTACTCCCTCGAGAATAAAGACTAGGCTTTAATATACACATGGCAAACGAAATACCTAGTCAGGTTACTCATTCCGGTAGTATATTAATATACGTTTACATGTGTGTGAATTGTAAATAATTCGTTTCTTCACTCATACATTTGCAAGTTATTATTGTTTTTAAACGATTCTGCGTTATTAGTTTCTATTTCTTGAGTAATATTTCATTTAAACCACAAGTACTACTGACCAGATATTTTCTTTACCGGTAGACTGGTTGATGTGAAGATAAAAAGCCTCAGGTAAAAATTATAAAGAGAGCAAAGTAAAAAAATCGAGTTTAGATACTCACATTGTATGCAGTAAAATGTACCATAAAGGCCAGACTGATGACCACTACGTTCTTCAGGATCCTCCATGTCTCCGTTGGTTTAAAATTGTCAACCGATTCTTTCTGATCAAGTGACATTTTGAACCACTTTTCACATACACTTTAAACAGGTAACGAAATTTATTTGTTGTAGTTCCTTTGATTACATTTCACTTCATATTATTGTTTTGCCGGGATACGTCACTTTCTATCTCAATCAGATCAAATAAAAAAGTTAAGATGGTACTCTGTGAACAAAGAAGTAAGGCCAATGAAAACTACGCCTTGCCGTGTACATACATACACAATTACACGCACACATGTACAACGAAACTACGCCTTGTCAGTCAAAACGCCATCAAAAATTTCAACAACATTTACAAGTAAAAATGCCGAATTGTGTTGTGAAAGGGTATTAAAAATCAAAATACAAGAGATAGATAGTAGGATAGAATCGCATTTTACACAAGGAAGCCAATATTTACAATAAAATAAAATTATAATGGCAGCACTGGCCCACGCACACATGTTTATGAAACCGGCCTCACTTCGTTCTTTGCAAAATTCCATCTTACCTTTTTTGTTTGATCTGAACTATCTTTTTAAAAAAAAACTAAAATAAATAAGCAGTGCCAAAATTACTTTTATTTTCATTAAAATTATTTTTTAATAAAATCAACTTCATATAAAACATTTGGAAAATTACAAATATAATACTACTCTATTACTATTAGTATTACTGTTAATAATTCTCATTTCACGTTTATATATCAGGTTTTGAAATGGTGATGATGGTGATGATGTCATATAGCTCAAGACTGATAGTGCAATGCCGCTCTTTGAATACCATAACTTTTAAATATCGAGGTTATGGTTGTGAAATATGTGACTTTTTTGAAGTGAAAACTTCTTTAGGCCTGTTGGGCATTTTTGAAGAACAAACAAAAGAATGTATTTTTGAAATGGAAAAAAAAAAATTGAACTCTCGACACTGTTACCGTTACCGACATCTCTGTATAGAAGTATCTACATAATATATTGGCCCCGTTTACACAAGAGTTGAGTACATTTATTGCTTTGCATTTTAGAGAAGATTAAATGTTATTAAGGTTGATCAACACAACAATAAACTGATTACTACATTATTCCTATCTTCAGAGAACTCTTGAGAGAATACCCTACAGAAACAGGGCTCTGACAACCCTACTTACTATTTACCATTCTTAATAGATCGAGAATAATAGATTAACTGTCAGTTTCGTAGCACCTAATAAACAAAAATATTTTTTCCTGTAATAAAAGAGCGGTTATAAAGAAAATACGATTTAAAAAAAACAATGGTGTGTTCCTAATACACAACGCCCGTAATAATTACCGAACATAATTATAATTGAACGTCATTATAATCACTTGAAATAATCACTTATGACAAACACACACACAACCGTTCGTTTAGCGTTCTAACCACTAACTGAAATAATGCACTTTATTGCAAGAAATATATTAAACCATGCTTTCCTTGATGATAAGAAGTCTATCTTTTTTTAATAACATATAAAATTCAAAATCCGTCTGTAGTATCAAAACCCCATATTAACAAATGGGTTTACCCAAAGATCACTACAATTCAAGAAGAACTATTGTTCGTGATGACCGACGGTTGGGCCACTAAGTTCGCTCTTCATCGGTTCTTCATTCGCTCTCTTTGACGGGCCTGTTGGTCTAGTGGTTAGTGACCCTGACTGCTAAGCCTGAGGTCGTGGGTTCGATTCCCACCCAGGACAAATATTGTGTGATGAGCACGGTCATTTGTTCTGTGTCTGGGTGTAATTTATCTATAATATGTATGTATTTAAAAAATATATAAGTATGTTTATCAGCAGTCTGGTTACCATAGTACAGGCTCTGCCTAGTTTGGGATCAGACAGCCGTGTGTGAGATGTGTGAAGTTATTATTACTATTGTTATTATCGGTCGTGCCCTGTATTACAGCACACGACCAAGATAAAGTTCCCCTATTGACACACATAATGTAAATTATTAATAATTCGTATATTTCTGACAAAATAAACATACACAATATCAGTCAATACAAGAATATACTCACGTGACTCAAATAATGTTTTTCTTATATGATCGAAAATAAACATACTGAATTAAAAACAAATATCACATCATCGTCATAAATATATGTACATAGATGATAACAATTTAAGTGCTAACGGATTATGGACCCTGTCGGACGCAGCACACTTTGTTTGGGAGAGAAGAAGATAACACAAACATATTTAGAGTAGAATGTTCAGGTTGTAATGAATATGAGTACTGTAAGTCTTTTGGGTGATGTAGGGTCCATGCAATTCCAATGTATATAGTAATGTACATTGGAATTGCTGTGGATAGTCAATAATCAAGAACTACATAGTTGAAGGTATACTTTTGACATGGATCTTGAAGATTATTGCTCAACACCTTTGTTAATACACAAATTAGATTATCATTGTTCTCCTCACTAGGTAATATAAAAGTCCAAAAACTGTTTTAAAGAAAATTTAAGTAATAACTTCACACATCTCACACACGGCAATCTGAGCCCAAACTAGCCAGAGACTGTAGTATGATGACCAGACTGCTGATAAACATACTTATATGTATATTTATAAATACATAAATATTATATACTAGCTGACCCGCGCAACTTCGTCTGCGTCTCTCAATAGTAATAAATTTTCTCCGTTTTCGAAACATTCTTCATTGTTGCTCCGCTCCTATTGGTCTTAGCGTGATGATATATAGCCTATAGCCTTCCTCGATAAATGGGCTATCTAACACTGAAAGAATTTTTCAAATCGGACCAGTAGTTCCTGAGATTAGCGCGTTCAAACAAACAAACAAACAAACAAACAAACAAACTCTTCAGCTTTATAATATTAGTATAGATAAATTACACCCAGACACAAAACAAACGATCGTATTCATCACACAAATATTTGTCCTGGGTGGGAATCGTACCCATGACATTCGGCTTAACAGTCAGATTCATTAACACAAGACCAACAAGCCCGTCAAAGATGTTCAGCTATTATCTATATTTAAGAAAAAACTAATTACATAGTATAATCACGCATGAAATTACACATGTAAAGCAATTACAGCATACTCTTATGCGCTTTATTTGTTAATTGAAACTTCCGGCAAATAAGTTGGACTTAATGTCACTGGCACTAATCTGAAGAATAAATTAGTCACGCAGTTTTATTGATGGAATTAGTACTTTTAAATAGGCTTTAGAAAAACCTCTACTGTTAATTAAGGTTTAGAAGTATGCATGTAGTAGTAAAAGATGAAAAGGATGAGAAAGAATAAAATAAAGCCATAAAAAAATAAAGAAAACTAATAAAAACAATGCAAATAAAAATCCTATTTACAAATCTTAACTTTATTTCTAATAACAACTTAATCGAATTTATTCTTGCAGGCAAACCGTGTTAAATGCCGGGATAAAAAGTACCCATTGTCCTACCTCGTACTGTGAACTCAAATCATGCAAAGCTTTATATTATGAAAATATAAATTCGTTCAGGATTATCGATAGTTAAATCGACAGTTTATCTTAGTTGTTACACCATAGATTTCTTATATGTTTTCTTCTTGTAAGTTGTTACATACTAAATTGAGCATACAAACTTACATATGCAGTTGGAAAGCATACTCTATAACTACAATCCTTAGTTTGTTCTTAGGATAAATTCATATTAATCGTACCCTACGGGTTCCATAGGAGCTCTAATCGAAATTGTTCCGTATTTTGTTTCACCGTCGAAATTTAATAAACAATTTGAAATCACTGAATAAAATACACGCGCTCGCGGTCTTAATAGGCACAACACTTTGAGCAAACTGACTTACCTTAATGTTTTTCATTGAGCACCTATATATCCGACTGATAACATCAAACATGTTTCCATTAAATCATAAAGTCAATCAAAACATTTTTTATTCAGTCATACTTGATTTAATAGTTAATAGTTTTTTTTAGTTTTTATTCAATGATTCTAATCTAAGGTTAAGGAAGATTATAGATACTATGCCTCCGTCACGATAATCTCACAATGATGTTGGTAATTGTGTGGTTTGTGATTTTTCAATTCTTCGTATTTTCATACACAACGTTATTAACCAATTGGGGAAGTCGGAAAAAATATCCGGGTAATCGTTTACTGATACGAGGAGTGTGTTGGTCAAAATGTGTGTAATGTGTTCTGTTAACTGATTCGATACTTAAATCCATCTTTAAATATCTACTTACTTTTCTTTTCTTCATTGCCGCAATGCTTTGTGATCGTACAACATGATTGCCGCGTAACGAATTTTTTCAAGTGATCTTAATGTGATTGCCACAAAGCGTGAGCGTTTTCCTAACACGAATTTTGCTATTAAGATGTCTTACAGAGAACACAATGCATTGGGAGCTGTTATTTTGTACATCGTCTAAGTCGTTTAAAACTTAAACCAAGAGTTAAACATCTGTGATATTAAGCATAAACAGATATCGAAATAGTTCGATATCGATAGAGTAAATTTCCGAATCGTATAAAGGGCATTTTTGGCATATAAATCTCCAGTTTCATTTCCTAAAGTGCCAGACTATTTCTGGATTCTCCAAAACAAGGTAATAAAAATCAAAGTGTCTAATTATGTAGTTCCGCTTCTCGATATATCATGGAGAACAGGTTTGACACATAATGAGTTCATTCTTGAGGTGATCAGCCTCCCTGAAAATCGGGTGTTAATCGCGTATTTACAAAGTACAGGTGAACTATTTTTATATTTCATTATTATAGAAACGGGTTGCTCCAAGGTAATTTTAAGAGTATTGAATAAGTTGTTAAAGAATTAGTTAAGAATCGTATATCTATATCATTGCATAAACAGTAAGTCTGTTAGGTGTTTTTGTGTGTTCATTGTTATATTATAGACCAAATTCAACAAATACCTTGGAAACCAAAATCAACTTAAAACATGTTTCGTGAATACAAATGGTTAATGGGACTTTAATAGCCCTGGAATTAATTAACTCATTAAGTGCATATATGACAATTAAGTCTGAAATCATTGTCATATAATTATCTAATTATGTCTTTTATTAATGATATAGTGAACAAACGAACAGACGGGTGACCTCATGATAAGTGACTACAGCCGACGGGTTGTAAGCCCCTCCTCCCTCTCCATTCCAGAATTACGAGGCCGTGGCAGGTGACATTTGTTCTTATCTATACATATAAAAGTAGTTGTCAGGGAACTAATTTGATTGATTCATCAACGCAGAGCCTGAACCACTTGCGCTACAAACTTGAAATTTTGATAATTGATCATTTTAATCTTGTAAGCACTTATTAAGAAAGAATTTTTGGAAATGTCATCTGTTTTGGAAGTAAGATAAGGGATGAATGGAATATCACGCACGGGCACGAATAGCTGGTACTTAATACTTAATATTGCCCATTATTGTTTTATGTGCATTGCACAATTAAATTTCTTTTTAGAAAAAGGAGTTTTTTACACAAAATTATTATTTTTTTTATAAAAAAGTTGAACCGACTTCAAATAATACTAACAAAGAGCACTAAAAGCCAAGCAGCAATAGAGGTTGATTTGCTGTAATATTTTGAAGAGTTCCGTTGTCTATATGCCAGATCTATATGAAATGGGACCATTTCGGAATAAACCCCTTTCGAACAAAAAGAGAATTTGAAAATCCATATAAACATCCGTAGTAATAACCTCCTCCTTGAAGTCGGTAAAAAAAGCTTTTATCAGATTGACAGGCCTGTTGGTCTGGTAGATAGTGAGTGACTGAGTGCGACCTGACCTATGAGCCAGAGGTGGTGGGATGGATGCCCACTCACAACCAATGATTGTGTAACGAGCATGATCATTTGTTCTATATCTGGGTGCAGGTAATATATCTGTAGTATGTATGTTTTATATTTCTAATTACCATAATATAGTACCATAATATAGTAATATAGTATTGTCCGTGTAGTGACGGATTAAGAATACGGAATGTCACTACCCCAATTCATCCCGTGGGTGTCGTAAGAACCGACTAAGGGCGCAAAACAACGCAGGACACCAGCACTGCAAAAAGAAGGAAAACTTGACACAAACCCTATACCAACCCGTCTGGCCAGCGTGGTATAGTAGGCCAAAACCTTCTTTCTAAGGAGAGGCCTATGTCCAGCAGTGGACTATTAAAGGCTGTTGATGTGATGTGATGTGATAATATAGTACTGGCTCTACATAGTTTAGGATCAGACAGCTGTGTGTGAGATGTGGTATGATAATATTTTTAATAATGATATGAAAGTTTTGAATTTATAAGTTAAATAGCCATTTATACTGCAGCAGTTCGTAATAAAATTTGTTTTCATTTACGATTAAATAAACTGTCTTTTTCTTTACAAGAAAAAGGCACAGGACTGATTATTGTGGAGAGCCTGGGGGGAGGCCTATAATCAGCAGTGGACGTCTTTCGGCTGATATGATGATTATAATGAAATAACTTGTTCAACTCACTTTTAATGTCATTGTGACTTCCTTGTTAGCTTAATAAAGATTTCATTAATAAACACTGTAACGATTAAAACTGTGTTTACTTTGAATCATCGTTTTGTTTGCCTGCATTCGTAAAGCTAACTTTTGAGTCATATCACTAATTGCTCGTCGTAAGTTATAATAAACCAGCTATGTAACACTTTAGATAAGGTGCATCGAAAATCTCGAATTAAATATCCTCTTAAGAATTACCAAACAGCCCTCAGTTCATGTGATCTGTTTATGTTACTAGGACAAACTGAGTTTGAATTTTTTTTAATACTTTTAACTTAGACTAAATTAACCAAAGACTTTGTTAAGTTGACTTGAACTTTGTGTAGAGCATTATAAAATTTACGAATAATAAGGAAAAAAGCGAACATTAGTCATTATTCTCATTCCCATATTCATGCATAACCTGGAACCCTTTTTCATTTTTTCCTGTGCGGAAATACCCTCGGATACCACCCAACGGTGGGACTGTTATGTCGGACTCGGACCGACCTAAAACCGCACGCCGTCTCGGGTACCAGTTGCCGAGGAACAAGGTGTACCCTAGAACGGAAATCCCTCCTAAGAATTCTATGGAAGCGGTCGCCATGCGACGACAATAGAAATTTTTTTTGACTCCTAGCGAAAGTCTGTTATCTAAATAAACTCACATCCTTAAATAGTTATGGCAATCTTTTGGAGTAAATTTTAACGCATTTAATAAATTTATACGAGACAATAGCTTTCTTATAAGATGCTAGTCCAGTAGTGTACGAAAATCCTGTAAGTCCAGTCCTTGCTCCATATAAGTAGATATGGAGGAAGGACTGGACTTACAGGATTTTCTTAATTTAAACAAAAAAAAATCGTTTCTGAGTTTCTAGAGAGAGAACTTATACGTATTGATACACTATGGACGTCAAATAAACTGCGCAAAACGAACAGTGCAGTCAAATCGCTATGATAAATTGTCGTCATGGGTGACCTTAAGCGTCGATAACGTCGAGTAGGATGCCTCCTATTTCTCTTTTCCTTATTTCTATTCTCTTATTTATTTTTTCTGCTTTTTTTTCTCAAATTTGTTGGTCTAGTAGTTGCGATCCTGCTGGTCATAGATTCCCACTCAGGACAAGTATTCTGTGATCAGCACGATCACTTGTTCTCTAATTGCGTGTAATTTATATAAATTTTCTTTTTTTCGACTGCACGGATAACATAGTGGTTTGAGCGGTCGCCAGACCGCTTCCTACTACTACCACATGGGACGACACTTTTTGTGATCTACAAATTG
Organism: Arctia plantaginis; assembly: GCA_902825455.1. Lineage (NCBI taxonomy): Eukaryota > Metazoa > Arthropoda > Insecta > Lepidoptera > Erebidae > Arctia > Arctia plantaginis. Next base: position 380,058 of record CADEBD010000276.1, on the reverse strand, counting down.
TTGTTCTGAGTCTGGGTGTTCTTTGTGTCCGTTCATGTGTGTTTGTAAAGTCCCCCGCGATAGGATAGGATATATTACTAATTCGGGAGTAGTCTTTAAAAAATAATTATTATTTATAGGTATAATATGTATTTATAAAATATGTATATTTTTAGACATATATTTACGTATATTTATTTAGAAATATTTGTTATATTTGTTGTTATTGTGTCTACCAGTGGTAAAGTAGTCAGTGTATTTTAAGCCCTATTGCTTACACTTTAGCTCATTTATTATCGTCATAATTGAAATATCTTACGTTTATAATCTAATTCTATTCGTACTTAATACCTTCTTATAGGAGATAAACCTTATCTCGCTTATGAGTTTACTTAATATTATTTGATAAGATAAAGGCTTCTTTAGTTAAAGATTGGGTAAAATATTAAAAAAGTACAAAGCCATCATAAGCTGACTGTATACACTACATACATACATATTTATTAAAGACATGGAAGTGTCTGTTCTATAGACTTTAAAATTCAATCGACATAGAATTTTATTTTGGATGTATTTTCATGTACCTACTTAGCAATTCCGGACAGGTTGATTGATTGTCAAACTGGTCTTGTTGTGCAGAAGGTGATGACGAGCATTTTCAAATTTTTGCTCGTACTTTAATAAATAAGTCGAAAAAATCGTATGTGTTTTTAACCATTTTTTTCTATGCGGAAAATTTACCAATATCGTTATTAGAAGCATTAATTTATTCATACAAATAAATAATCATGTCAAAATAATGGTTTTTTTTCATGCTCACACGGTCATTTGCACGATACCTATGCCTAAAAACCAGTTTAAATATTTGTTGTCTGTCTGTCAGTTTGTTCGGATAATTTTCAAAACGGCTAGACCGATTCTGATAATATTTTACTATTATAGGTAGCTGTCTATACGAGTATAAGGAGTAACTTAGGCTATTTTTCCTCAAAGAAAACCCCTATAAAATTTTGCCCGGTCCGGAAATCGTACCCGAGGCCTCATAGACTGCAGTCGCGTACGAAGTCGCGGGTACCAGCTAGTTAAGAATATAAGTAAAATAATTGTAACAATTGTTCTTGGCAATGGTATCAGTGGTATCACTAAAAATAAGTAAGTCAACCATTTCTGTCCGGGGGGACTATTTGGACCCAAATGACACTCGGAAAATGTTAGTGAGAGTAAGTGAGATAGCGTTGAATGTAAAGGAAAGGAAAATATAAATATATGGCACGCCTACAACATCGGAGTAAAGATAAATTTGTCAAACTGAGCTTTAATATTTGTCTGTAATTTCTACATCTGGCACATAAATTAAATCATGTATTAGGTTTAGCCTCGACCAATATAAGTATTTATTGCAGGAAGTGTTACCAGAAATAATATTCCAAAACCAAAGTATTTTTTTTAAATGTCACATTTTTCCTCTTCCTTTCTGCAATTTGTAGGAGATATTTCGTAAATAAGGAAGTGTGTCACAGAAGTCCGAGGACGCACGTGCTATTTAATTTAAACAGTTGGCCATCAGTTGACAAGTGAGATGCTGACACCTCATCATCATCATCAGTTGTTAGACATCATGTGCGACTATTGCAAGCTTCGCGCGGTTTTTTTTTAAGTGAAACTTCTTTAGAATTGTTGTGATTTGAAACTTGATGAAACAAAAAACGCGTCACGATAAAGAAACATATATATTATCATATATATATTATCATACTAGCGTTGTACCGGCCACCTGGGTACAGAGACATTCCTAACTTCTTGAACAACTTAGGTAATATACTACTAACAAAAGAGAAATATGATAACATCGTAATAACTGGAGACATAAACATCAACATTCATCCCGACCACCGAGATTCAGACAAACTAAGTTACCTCACTCTGCTAGCCACTTATGGCTTGCTACCAGCCCACAACATACCTACTCGTCAAAATGCATGTATAGACCACTTTATACTAAAGACTGTGCTACCTGCCACAGTACTAGTTGCCCACTCCGCCCTAACCGACCATGAAACTGTTCTGTTGTTTCTCGCAACAAAAACTAAAAGAATAGTCGCTAAAAAAACAAGAAACCGTATTAACTATGAGCAATTAGACAGGGACATAAATCAAATTAACTTCAGCGATATATACAACATGCACGACGCAAACCTGGCAGCTGATACAATGGTAAATCTTATTAGACAGGCCATTAAAAATAACTCAAAAATTGTTAAAGTGCCCAACCGAAAAAAGATAGTTAAGGGTTGGATCACCCCGGGTTTGCTTTGATGCATACGACACAGAGACAGCTTGCACAAACAATACAAAAAAACACCCAACAATGAAATTTTAAAACTATCCTTTTCTAGATATAGAAACTATTGCAATAATCAGCTTAAAAAGGCTAAAATAGAGTATGATAAACGAGAAATACACAAGGCAGGGAATAACACAAGACAATTATGGACGGCTATTAATAACATAACCAATAGAAGCAAAAAGAAAGAAAATAATTCCCAGCTACTAACATTATCCAAATCTCCACATACTTCTGTAAATAAAATAAATGACTTCTTCGCTGATATTGGAAAAAACCTAGCAGAAAAAATAATGAACACAGCGGGTGACCTCACAGAAACAATTACCTGCAAAAACATTCAATCCATGGCACTGTTACCTACTGACGTGGAAGAGGTGGAAACCCTAATTATGTCTCTTCGTGGTGACTGTGCTGTAGGCTGGGACGAAATCTCTAGCAACTTACTTAAAAAACACCGAGCGATATTTGTACCCCCACTCACACATATCTGCAACCTAGCTCTAACCACAGGTAGATTTCCTAAAATCTTTAAGAAGTCGATTATACACCCAATCTACAAGAGTGGGAGCAGAGAGTGTGTCAACAACTATAGGCCCATAGCTGTCCTTCCCGCTCTGTCGAAAATACTGGAACGTGTCATGAATACAAGATTGGTCAACTATTTAGAAAACCAAAAAATACTTTCCCAGACACAATATGGTTTCCGAGCGGGTAGATCGACTTCTGACGCCGTACATGATCTAACAAGTTATGTGGTCGAGAACCTGGATCGTGGGAAAAAGGTCATAGGTATCTTTCTAGATCTAGCAAAAGCATTTGACACGGTCTCTGTTCCCATCCTAATGCAAAAAATGGAAAATGTTGGCATCAGGGGGCAACAACTTGGGCTATTTGAGGACTACCTTAGTGAGCGTTCCCAGAGCGTTAAGGTGGATGACTTTATAAGCGAAGACCGAATAGTGACGTATGGAACGCCCCAGGGCAGCGTCCTGGGCCCTACGCTCTTCCTTATCTACATTAACGACCTGGGTAGGCTTACTTTACATAATGGCAAAATTATAACTTTTGCTGACGACACCGTTCTGCTCTTTAGTGACAACACATGGGATAGCGTCTTTAAGTGTGCGCAATCGGGTCTCAACGCTGTGACTAATTGGCTTCGAAGAAGTGTCCTAACATTAAATGCAGATAAATCTAACTACATCGCCTTCTCTCTCAACGCAACCGCAGCGTCACACGTCGATTCTTACAAAATTACTGCTCACTTCTGCCTAAACCCGAACGATTACCTATGTAATTGCAGTACTCTAAACAGAACAGATAAAGTGAAATACCTTGGTGTGATTGTCGATAGTTGTATGAGGTTTCAGGAACATATTGACAGTCTTAATTCTAGGTTACGCAAACTGATGTACGTCTTCAAAACAATGAGGAGGGTAGCAGATGACAAATTTAAAAAAACGGTTTATCTGGCATTGGCCCAGTCCTTATTGTCCTACTGCATCACTTCCTGGGGAGGAGCGCCAAAATCCAACATGATAGACCTAGAGAGAACGCAGAGAGCTATCCTCAAAGTATCCTACCATCTTCCGTATCGCTACCCCACACACCAATTATACAGAGACACTAAAGTCCTTACAGTACGACAACTGTTCCTGCTAGCAACAATACTTAGGCAACATAGCATTATCATCCACCATGTCCTGTCAATAGAAGGCGAGTGAATCCAGTAGATCGACTCCAACACTCCCAACGCACAAAATTTGCAAAGCGCTTTTTTTGTCACCTTGGAGGTTTCCTATATAATAAAATAAACGGCACCCTAGGCATACTCCACCTAACAAAAAAACACTGCAAAATGAAACTAACAAACTGGCTCCAACAACTCAATTACAGCGAAACAGAAAAAATTCTTGATATCCCTGGGTAGTGATACCATGCAAACGCAGAACAAAACACACACACATACACATGCACACATACACACCCACACGTACGAATGCGCGCGCGCGCACACACACACACACACACACACACACATAAACACACACACACACACACACACACACACACACACACACACACACACGCACGTGCACACACATACGAAATGCAATCTAAAACCTACACAATTTGTTAAGAATAAATCCTAAAACAATGTAAAGAGGGGAAGACCTGGTGACCTGAAATACAGGCCAAAAGCCTACCTTAGGTACCAGTCTCCCACACTATTGATTCCTATTTTGTTATTGTTTTGGTTATTGTAATTGTTATCATGTTGTGGTGAGAAAATAAATTATATTATTATTATTATTCTCTTTATTAAATTATATATACATATTAATTACATTTTTAAATATATTACAAAAGAAATAAAAATACATTTAAAAATATAAAAAATAGTAGACCACCGACATCGGGTACAGGTACCAAGACACCAGTGGTTAGGACTGCAAAGATAGGAACCTCCTCACTATACGAGCCGTGTCAAGGAGGACTGCCTTCTGTATCAGACCCTTGATCCAGCCGTCCAACGTGAGCCTCTTAAGGTGTTGGTCGAGGCTCTTGGCTATCAATCCGTGAGCAGATACGACTATCGGAACAATTATCACTGAATCGACATTCCACATATCGACAATCTCGTGAGATAAATCCAAATATTTTATTTGTTTTTCTTTTTCAACTTTTAGGAGATTCTCGTCATGAGGAACGGCGATATCAACAATAATTGCGCGGCGCTCTAATCGATCTATCACTACAATATCCGGCTTATTAGCAACAATAGTCCTGTCTGTGATAATAGATCGATCCCAATACAACGTGGCCCGACCATTCTCGAGAACTGGGTCGGGCACATACCTGTAGTATGGCACCTCTAGATTCACAAGATGGTATTTAAGGGCAAGCTGTTGGTGTACAATCCTGGCTACTTGATTGTGCCTATGCAAATATTCACCGTTAGCAAGACGAGAACAACCAGAAATGATATGCCTGATTGATTCCCCAGGACGATGACATGCCCGACAGATGTCAACCGTACCATCTTTCAGGATATATTTCCGATAGTTATTCGTCATGATAACTTCGTCCATAATCGCACAAACAAAACCTTCAGTTTCTCCGAAGAGATCACCATACCGTAGCCAAGTCGTAGATGCTTTAAAGTCTATATCGGACCCGTTTAGGGCCCGATAAAACCGGCCATGGAGCTCTTTGCCCTTCCATACTTCCCTACGATCATTAGTACTAAATACTACAGGTTTGCGCCAATTCTCTTTAGCCAGAGCGAGCGGGGTGAATCCAATATCCACTGCAACTACATTGCGATGCATTCCCACATCGGTATGTAGAAAATATTCTCTGAGATTGCATATCTCCCGATTGTGTAGGGTCTTGATATTTAATAATCCGCGACCCCCTAGCTTTCGCGGGATATACAATCTCATAACCGATGAACGTGGGTGGTGCATTCGAAATGCAGTCAGCAATGTACGGACACTCCTATCAAGGGCATCTAGTTCGGTCTGAGTCCATTTAAGTATACCAAAGGAGTACATCAGAATCGGCATGACCCAACCATTGCAGGCTCGCACCTTGTTGCCCCCTGATAAAAGACTTTTAAGCACTTTTTTCAAGCGGCCAAAAAAGCGTTCCTGCAACGTTTGTTTCATGTCAGATTCTGGTATGCCTAACGACTGTGATATACCCAAATACTTGTAAGTTTCAGTGGCAGACAGAGATCTGAGTTTTGTTGAATCGGAAAGCTCTATTCCTTCAGATTCTACTATCTCACCCTTCTTTACATACATGACTGCACACTTGTCTACACCAAATTCCATTTTGATAGAATTACTAAAGTTTTGGGTCACCTTCAGTAACGCTGACAATTGTAATTTGGTGGGGGCTAGTAGTTTCAAATCATCCATATAAAGAAGGTGAGATATAACTTGATCATCTTTCTGCAACCTATAGCCTAGCCCTGAACCCTCTAATAAAGTGCTAAGAGGGTTCAAAGCCAGGCAAAACCACAAGGGACTCAGACTATCACCTTGAAATATACCCCGCTCGATCTTTATTGGTGCATCAATTACCGTCGTCTGCCGACATCCTGGATAACGAAGCGCTGTTCTCCATTGCCCCATACATGACTTCAAGAAAGTGCACAGAGTTGTATCAATTTTATACAACTCCAGCACCCTCAAAAGCCATGTATGTGGAACCGAGTCATAAGCCTTCTTATAGTCTATCCAACATGTCGCCAAACTCTTACGATTACGACGCACCTGTTGGCTAATGGCCCTGTCTATAATAAGGAGGTCTTTAGTGCCACGGCTCCCACTTCTACATCCATTCTGAGAAACTGACATAATCGAATTATTATTAATGTGTAAAGTAATTTTGAGTCTCAGAATAGATGTAAGAAGTTTGTACATGGTTGGTAAACATGTAATAGGTCTAAAATTTTTGGGATCCATGACACTACCAGACTTATAGAGTAAGTGGGTTATACCAGTGGTTAAAAATTGGGGTAATGAACCCGAATTTAAAGCTGCCTGGAATTGAGATGCCAAACACGCATGTGAGCTTCGGAACCACTTAAGCCAAAAGTTGTGCAGTCCGTCTAAACCAGGTGATTTCCAATTCGGTAATGAACGAACTGCACAGCTTACATCATCTTTATCAATTATAACTGGTTCCATAGGTGTTATAGACTCACATGAGCGTCTGACATCCCGCAACCAATCACCTTCTATATGAGTGACAGGCACCGACCAGATGTTCCGCCAAAAAGTATGTGTGACATTTTCATCTGGCAAATGCCCATGACTCACACATGGATCCGGTTCCTCCCATTTCCGGTACACCCACTTCTCATTTCTTTGGAACATCCGATTCTGATTATACCGATCTATTCGTTTTTTGTACCGTCTTATCCTATTTGCCCATGCATAAATTTTCTGCTTTAGAAAGTCTATGCGCTCTGTGACACATGACATGTACTGTTGAGGACCAATGGTAGTCCCCAAGAATGCCTGTTTCACAAAGCGCATCACTCTCGGCCGCGTATTCCCTGATCGAAAACTAATTAGCTTACCAATAAGCACCCTGGTCTCAGCAATACGACGTTCAATTCTACACTGCCAAGCTGGTACAGTTGATTTAGGTCGAGTAGTAGTGACATTTTCAACTATATTAACACCAGCTACTCGACAAACTGCAACAGCCGCACAATACAGAATAGAATGTGTATCACCAAGATCTTCGCTATTGTCTAAATAATCAGGCAATAACGAATCCAGGGCACCCACAAGCGCTAAATTTCGTTTATGAATGGGCAAACGGGACAATCGGGGTCTATTATTCCAATTCACATACCGGTACTCTAGAATCGCATCCTCCAAAGCGCTCCTTATCCTGTCATTGTATTGGGTACTTACAGATATAACTTCACCCTCCACTAATTCATCAACATCATTGGTATGTGATACTAACTGAGGTGTGCTATTAGCTACCAAATCCACAGTGTGTGACGAAGAAGGGACAATCAAGCTATTCCGTATGTCAGAGCGTATCTTCTCAAGTACTGCATCATCCAGCAGATGACAGCGCTGTATAGCTCGTACTTGATCCGACAATCGTTGTGCTGATACGTTGACAGCAGGTTCAAGCTCCTGAAACAAAGAGACTAGTCGAACACGGTACGCAGTAAGGCTTGTTCCCATCTCTGTAGCCCGATAATATGCCCGCATGACATTCTCATTGATAGAATTTGTCCACTTCATGCGGCGCACATTACCACCGGTAGCGGGGACCCTATTCGAGGTCAGTGGTCCTCGGGATCCTAAGCAGATCGGTGGCCGGCCTCTCCCCTGCCGACGTACAGGTGTTGGCGACGTCGGCGGAGAGAAAAACTCGTCACTTGAAGTCGAGCTCGACGCCTCAGCCACGGCCAGAGCTTCTGTTGTGGTTTCCGTGGACGGCAAGACGGAGCGGAGCGACGAGTCCGGGGATGTTAATTGTGCTTTCGACCTAGCTCTTGTTATCATTCTACAGTCTTTCTTGGGTGGAAAAATACTTTCATGTATTTTGACATGACGTTAGACGTCATGTCTTACTATACTTTATTTATTTTTGGTTTATCTATTTTGAGCATTTTTTATGATATTTTTATATAAAGCATCCATTTTATTGTTCTTTAATTTGTTTAGCTTATTTTACGATATTGTAAATTGTTGTAAAATCTATTTGTTTCGAAAATATGTAAAAGAAATGTCGACTGTTTTCAGTGTTGCTAGTTATTATTATTATTATTATTATATACAAACAGAAAAATATAGAATTAAGTCGGCGAGAGAATGAGATAGAATACATTACATATTATTGTTAATATAATATTTTGACAGTGTCATTGTTTTTATCTTTTTATTTAATACTAGCTGGTACTTCGTTCGCATGGAATTTGAAAAATGCTGCCTTAGTGGGCTCGATTCCCGGGCCGGGCAAATTTTTTTTAGGGTAGGGGTTTTTCTGTGATAAAAACCTCTCTTCACTTCTGCCGTGTGTAAATTGCACACACACACACACACTTATTTTTCATATAAGTACTAGCTTTTGTCCGCGGCTTCACTCCCGTGATTATTTCGTATTTCGTGTATCTAACTATGAAAAAGACGAACTGCCATACAACCCTTTATCCCCCATTTTACCTCCCTTAAATGAAATTTCCTAAAATCCGTTTTTAGTGGTGCTTATAACATGAGAAGCATAAGATGCCAAAATTTCGAGTTTGGAGCACCGGCACGAGCGGTGTAGGCTCTTCAGAAATAAATTAATGTTTATTTCACCACAATATTACATCTCTGAAGACAAGACATTACAAGACAAGCCATTACAATCTCTCAAGACAATATTGTGGAAGACTGGTGCTTAAGCTAGGTAGAAACCTGTATACCTGGTCACCAGGTCTCCACTCCGAGTTTCAAGTATTGGCTCACATTTACGTACTAAAGCTACAGCAATACAATAATTATAATTAGTGCCAAGTGTATTATAAAATAACTATACAACGTTGTGTGTGTGTGTGTGTGTGAGTGACGTGAGTTTATGTATGAACATGATATGTTTTATTCGTATATCCGTATGTAGTAATGAGTCTATGAATTGATGTTAAGAACCTTTCCACGATCATAGTATGAGAACTCCTGTAGCCAACTTGTGAGTTTAATTCTTAACTTGTGTTTAGTCGAGGTATATATGTAAAGTAAGCGATTGATTGTATTATATAAGCGTGCACTTTGAACTATGTAGCGACGGCTTGCGAAAGAAGTTGCTACATTGTACAGGTTTACATACGGCCTGACCTTTACGTCTATTTGAGATGTTTTTGTCTAGAGGTAATAAAGAGTGCCGGCGTAATACTGTTTAAAATAAAATTGACTGCACGGATGGCGTAGTGGTTTAAGCGGTCGCGACGCCGCTTCCTACTACGCCGAGTGTTGTGGGTTCAAACCCCACATGGGACGACACTTTGTGTGATCCACAAATTGTTGTTCTGAGTCTGGGTGTTCTTTGTGTCGTTTCATGTATGTTTGTAAAGTCTTGTCTTGTTGTAGAGTTGTCTTTATTTAAAAAAAAATAAAAATACTGCCGCACTGTGAGCACTTTCTACTCGGAAATCAATCAGTCAGTTGGGATAAGTAATTTTATACTTATAGATATAATCCTATGATGTTTCTTAGACTTAAGTATCGATTTCGAAAACTAGAGTATTTAATCAGAACAGTTACAAAAAATATTCGGGGTACAAATAGGAGTTTTAATAACACAAATATAATTAAATCATGCGCCTTCGATATTTAATTTAATATATAACTGATCTATTTTCTCACGAATAAACGGGTTACACTAAAGCAATTAAGGATGTGTTAATTATTTTATTTGCTTTAAGGACAATTTAGTTTTTTGCCGAAACAGGTCAACTTAATTTTAAGACTATTACAAAACAAACCTGTATTTCTAGTACCACACTATATCACATCTTATATAAGTATTTTTTTAAGTTTTAATCACCTTGATTGAATGACTCAATATTACAAAAAAGATATCTATGCCCCAATAACTTCAAATTGATAAAGTTAGATATGAATTATGAGAATTATTTACTGTCTGATCGTGCTTTGAAATAACAAAACATTAATTCTTTTAATTCTTCTGTTGACCACTTTCTTCTTCTATCGTCGCTTATTGCATTATTTGTGGTCGTTGTAGATGAGCCGACAGAGTCTACGGGCGAAACCCTACTCTGCAAAGCATCATCCGCGCCCTCCCTTGCCCGTTGATCGGCTGTGACATTTTCGAGATCCCCGACTCTCGCCCGCCTGTTCAGCAAAGAGCCACTGGTGGTCCGTATACTGTCACGTCCAGCACCAGCTCCAGACGTGCCCCGGCGATCACCCCCGGGCAGCGACCCTATACGTATTCCAATATTAAGATTCTCCATGACGAATGGGTTACCTTTACCTCGTTAGCCGCGTAAGTTTCATTAGTACGCGTGTCCGCCCCCCGCGTGATCTGGTGTTCGATACGGACGCAAGGTAGGATTTTGGGGTGCATGGTTATTACTATTATATTATATATTATTATATTGTATAAATATATATTATACTCGAAATTTTGGCATCTTATTATCATCTTATTAATTCGTATTTTGTGTATCTAACTATGAAAAAGACGAACTGCCATACAACCCTTCATCCCCTATTTTACCTACCTTAAATGAAATTTCCTAAAATCCCTTTTTAGTGGTGCTTATAACATGAGAAGCATAAGATGCCAAAATTTTGAGTTTGAAGCCCCAGCACGAGCGGTTTAGGCTCTGCTCTTCAGAAATAAATAAAAGTTTATTTCACAACAATATTTTAAGTACTTACAAATATTATGCTTAGTAAGCAATACAATCTCTCAAGACAATATTGTGGAAGACTGGTGCTTAAGCTAGGTAGAAACCTGTATTATAGGTCACCGGGTCAACTTAATTCTATTTTAGGACTGGTACAAAACAAACCTGTATTTCTAGTACCACACTATGTCTCATCTTAAATAAGTATTTTTTTAAACACCTTCATTGAATGACACAATATTACAGATCTATTACAACAATTCAGATCTTAATGGCTCAATGGTTATTAGATGAGCTTAATTAAGAAGTTCCAACTGAGCATACATATAAGAAGAGATCTTGTATTCCAACAAACCATTTACAATACAAAATAATTAATTAATTTTATTTTTCCTAGAAATACAAATTATTTTCATTAGAATGATTTTACACGGTTACTTTACAAGAAGAAATGCCTAAATTCTCTTTGTCTCTTATGTCTCCATGTCTTTGAAGTAGCTGGTATCCATGGGCGTCGGAAGTCACTTATCTGTCTATGAGCCGTCTACTTGTTTCCCCCTACAGCATAAAAATAGAAAAGCAACTTACATCCTTGCCATTGAATATGTCCCACTTAACACGTTTTTATAACTTTAGAAGTCCTTCTGTTTTCCTTCCTTACTTGATTAGCAACTTTCTTCAAAAAACAGGTATTATTATCCTAGACTATATTAAATTTGTTGAAGACCCTATCTAAGGCATGGAATACACAAAAGTTTTTTTCATAAAAAACAATTAAAGACTATAATCAGGTCGTCCGTGTGGTAACGAATTAAGAATAAGTAAGTTACGTAAGTATATATATATATATATATATATATATATACTTACGTACACGGACGACCTGATTATAGTCTGATGACGAATCTGAGTCTGAGTCTGATGTGGTAACGAATTAAGAATAAGTAAGTACGTAAGTATATATATATATATATATATATATATATATATATATAAATGATGTATTCATTCTTCCTTCAATCTGTCCTCCTCTGAAACGCTCTTCCCCAGGAAAACAGAATGGCACCCAGTCGTCATTCGTTTAAGGCCAAAGTGAGAGCTCTCCGAACACAAAGAAGCTACATCATCATTGGATTAATACCCAATATATTTTACGAATTCTGTAAATGTATGTATGTATGTATATTTATGTATGTACATATATTTATGTATGTACATATATGTATGTATGTTTGTATGTATGTTTGTAAGAAAGTTTTAATGATATTCATCACTTTTCTACCCGCCTTTTTTACGTATCCTTTTGTGTACGTATTTCTTAGTTAGGTCTTGTTATTGTTATTGAGTTTAGTCTACCTAATCACTCATCTCTATACCACCCCAAGGTAGAGTGGCAGAGAATAGAAACTGGCCTACGGCATTACGTAGTATTAAATAAATGAATAAATATATAAAACAATACGTCGAATAGTCATCCCGTGGATGTCCTAAGAGCCGACTAAGGGAACAAACTACGCAGGACAACAGCACTGGAAAGAGAAGGAAAACTTAACACAAACCCTATATAAACCTGTCTAATAGAATAATTGCAAAGTGGATTAGTTGCTGAGTTAAAATCCTTGAGCCTTGAGGAAAATATTGTTTTCATTATGTGTGACCTTCAGTGAATTCTTTAACACACGTTTCTTACCGTTTTCTCGTGATATCGATCAAGAAACATGTTGTGGCTACGTAATCTAAATTATAATACAAACAAGTATACATTTTTTAATCGAATTAAAATAAGTATGTATATTATATTATACGCAGAAATTAAGAAAATGGTTTTAAAATTAAAATTCTTCAATACCCATGGTAATATCATACGTTTTAAGTACTTATATCTAATTTAGATAAATCTTGTTCTTTCTATTGTATTTTATTACATTTAAACTAATTTACTTACGGAACAAAATTCTAAACACTATGAATATTCTCTGTATTATACTTACGAGGTTTTACTAAATAATACAAATATTAAATCAAACAAATCTGAGAAGTGTAATTATTTCAGTACATATAAAATTACTTGCACTGTCTGACTGATTTATCAACGCAGAGCCTAAAATGCTGGAGCTGCAAACTTGAAATTTTATCAGCTGATGCTTGTGTGGTGACGGATTAAGAGTACAGAGTGTCACCACCCCTTTTATCCCGTGGGTGTCGTAAGAGCCGACTAAGGGAGAAAACTAAGCAGAACAACAGCACTGCGGAGAGAAGGAAAACTTGACACAAGCCCTATACCCACCCGTCTGGCCACCGTGGTATAGTAGGCCAAAACCTCCTTTCTAAGGAGAGGCCTATGTCCAGCAGTGGACTATTAAAGGCTGTTGATGTGATGTGTGATGTGATGCTTTTATTGTTGAAGGCACCAACTAAGAAAAGACTTAAAAATTTCACCCCCAAGGGAGTAAAATAAGGGATGAACGGTTGTATGGAAGTTCGTCATTTGCAAAGTTAGAAACACGAAATAATAGTTGGTTTCAAATATATACCGAAGACCGCCTGCAGGTTGAATTTCGACCGCTATAAGTATAGTAGGTACATACAGTACAGTACAGAACTTATAGTTCGACAGGTACGAGTATAACTTGAACTATCATCACCTTTGTCCCTTGGCAGGTCAAGATGAATATTAGACACCAACAGTTACAGGTTACCGGTTTTACGTATGGATAAATTCCATTAAATATTGTTTAAAATTGTAGCTTTCTGGACTTGTGCCAAGTATGTTATGTATAAGTATTCCATGTATTGTACGTATGTATTATTGGTTGATGCTTCCACGTATCATATTTGCTAAAAAAGAGGAACTAAGAATTTTAACTCTTGAGCAGTTCTTTTGTAGCTGTTTACTGATTGAATTGAATAAATGAATTCTTCATCATCATTAATCATCAACAGCTTCCAACAGTCCACTGCTGGATATAGGCCTCTCTTTAGAAAGAAGGTTTGAGCCTACTATAATACCACGCTGGCGTGACAGGTTGGTATAGAATTCGGACGGGTTGTTTCAAGATTTCCTTATCTTTACAGTCACAGTTCTTAGTCGGCTCTTACGACATCCACGTTCTTTTAGTTTGCAAACACCGTTGATAAGAGTAAAAGAATAACAGTACACTGTCTGCATGTCCCATTTATGTAAAATATAGAAAATAAGCAAATATCTTGATTACTATATAACTCACTTATCTGTTATCACTTAAGTATTATATCAACCAGGGCTCCTACAATCTCTGGAGTAATGATCAGGTATTTTATTTTTACTGAATAGGTACAGTTACTGACAACAGATCATGTCTCACACAATAACAAGTAACAACGTACCTACAATTTCAAATCTGCAGTCCAATTAAAACTATACACATAATTCGCAGTTGTTGGATTGCAAATCTAACAACTTTAAACGTTGTTATAGCCACTAGCATCCGCCACACGTTAAACTCGGAATATTTATGTCACCATAAAATAAATACGTCACTAACCGATAAACTTCTACACCTATTTTCTTTATTTTATTTTTATTTTCTAAAATAAATTTTATTGCTTGATGTAGCTGATTGCACATAACTCATAGCCCATTATGTGAAAATGTAGCATTTGCTTTTTTTTTCTCAACATAATCATCTTTTCCTCAACTCTCAACAATAGATCCTTCTAGGCTCTGTTTGTAATAGCTCGTGTACGCATAAAGGACCACTCTTGAGTCTAAATGCGGAAACCGAAGCCCACAACCAATACCAATAGCTCGTGTGCAAATAAAAATTTACTAGTAAAGCCTGAGATGTAGGGTTTTTACAGTATCATACATATATCTGTAAAACTGTATGGATTAGTAAATACAAAGGAATGATATCGATATCTCTGCAGAATCGGATATTGTTGCAATTTTTTGACTTCACCCTATTCTTCAATCTGTCAGAACCGTCAAACGGAACTTATTAGATTATAATAATTTATATATAATTATAACAAAATAAACAGATAACTGACATAACGACATGTCATTCACTAAAACAACAAGATTTTTCAAGTACAAAGAATATTCGTGTCTATGACAACCGCTTTGTTGTCTTATAACAAATAATGTTTACGTTCATTGAACTACGCAAACTGCTTCGCAAAACGTTTAAATTAAAATTTGATTTAGTGTTTGCTACAAAAAAAAACTCACCTTAATTTTTGCATTATTGGTTGGCGTAAGGCATTTTTAAATATGCTCTAAGAAAACTTACACGATATTCGATATATATTAAGTTTTATATTTTATTAACTAATGACACAGGAACTCTAAGAAATATTTTTATCAAATTACCATACATCAATTCCACAATTTAAAAGTACCAGTTATGTCAAACAATTACGAACTCAAGCGGAAATCGCGGGAAAAAAGAACGTATGCGCGACGCTCGACAACGTGCTATCAACTAAAATTAATTCACGAACAGTTGTTCTAGTTAGGCGCTTCGCTCTAATCTTCATGTCTCCGATAGGCTCTCAACATCAACTCACATTATACAGATTACCTCTAAACTGAAACATCCTGTGTTGAACCAATTGTGCAAAAGACTTGTGTTTCATCTCAGCAAAACTCTATTTATTGCAAGTTTAACTTCTTCTGGTCTCAATTAAATAATAATTTAATATTATATTAAAATCTCCAGCGGCCAAACGTCAAATTGGATCTATACCACTAAGCGCCTCGGCCAAATTTAGCGTGCGAATCTAATTTTTCGATCTGCGTTCAAACGATTTTGCCATAAATCTGTATGAAACCCATATTAATGGTCATAAATGTTTGGAATCTTCATAAAAATTACTATAAAATAATAGTAAAATAAATTATTTTTGTTTACGATTAAAAATATTGCAGCCCGTCTAAACAGAGGAATGTGTAAATTTGGAAATGTGTTTGAAAAAACACGATAAAAATAAACATAAAGCACTAGTAGTATGGTAAAAGGTCTAATAATATTATTTATTAACTAATTTCATTGATATAAATCAAAATAAACAGCAAGATTCAAGTAGGTAGGTATCTACTATGAATTTCATCTGCCAACATTTTTCACAAATTTAATTTAGGGTCAGCGCAATGAGTTTTCTTCTTCCAGTCTCCGCTATCACTGAAAGGAAACTGACGTTCCTGTTAACTCTCTTTTTATCCATATCCTCTTTTACGGAGTCCATCCATCTTTTCTTTAGCCGTCCTCTACTCTTATATCCGTCAACTTCCATACGTAAAACTTTCTTCACTACATTTTGATCATCTCTACGCATTACCTGTCCATTAATTCCTAACAAAGGTGTTGGACCCGATGGCATTCTACCTCTTATCATTAAACGGTACGCCCAAGCTCTTTCTTACCCTGTCATGGAAATAGTGAATACATCCCTAATTAGTGGCACCTTCCCTGTTGATTGTAAATAGGCTAGAACTTTTCAAGTCTTTAAAAAAAGGTGATAATAGTAACGTAAGGGACTATAGGCCGATAGCAATTCTTTCTACTTTTTCTAAAATTTGTGAGTAATTAGTTTCATCTGTATTGACTCAACATACAAAACCACTAATCCGAATAGAGCAACATGGCTTTCTAGAGAAAAAAATAGTCCTCACCGATCTGGTCTCCTACATTACTCCTATATAGAGTGTAGATAACAATAAGCAAGTTGATTCAGTTTACATCGATTTTTCAAACGCTTTTGACAGAGTTTTCCTTCTCTTTGCAGTGCTGTTGTCCTGCGTAGTTTGCTCCCTTATTCGGCTCTTACGACGCAAACCGGAAACAAACCCTATATCAACCCGTCTGGCCAGCCAGCCAGGCCAGGTATAGTAGGCCAAAACCTCTTTTCTAAGAAGAGGCCTATGTCCAGCAGTGGACTGTTATAGGCTGTTGATTATGATGATGATGTTGAGTTGATCACCAAATCCTGCTTTATAAGCTGCAGCATCGATACGGTGTGCAACGCATTGCTCAGTTGGTTAGAATCTTACCTGGCGGATCGCGAATACGTTGTGGTAATAAAAGACAAAGAATAAAATAGATAAACACTGAATCCAGAAAGTACATTGCAAATTCAGGAGTTCCCCAGGGGTCTCACCTTGGCCCGATTTCATTCTTACTAAATTGAATTGAATTTTTTACCCACTAAAAAGTTGTCAAAATTTTGGAAAAAGTAATAGTCGGTAGGTGCAAGGTCTGGTAAGTACCAAGCAACCAGCTTTGGTCAATCGGTCGTCCCCACTGCTCCTTCACGACAATGCGCGACCCCATACTGCGCAACAGACAGTCTCCAAGCTGCAAGAGCTGGGGTTGGAAGCTTTCCCTCATCCGCGATACTCACCAGACCTTGCACCTACCGACTATTACTGTTTCCAAAATTTAGACAACTTTTTAGTGGGTCAAAAATTCAATTCCCGAGAGGCTGTTTTTTACAAGAAGGGCATCATAAACTGCGAATGCGTTGCCAAAGATGCGTCGATTGCATGGGTGATTACTTCGAATAACAGAAATAAAAAAGTTTGAAAAAATAAGTACTTTCACTTATTGCATACAAAACGGCAATTTCATAGGTAAAGACCTAATATGATCTTATGGTTTTTAATTGTGTTAATTTTGTTAAATTTGGTACAATTCTACTATTCGTAAAGTGCTTAATTTTTTAGTTATGTATTGCTTTGCCTTTTATAATTTTTATAATTATTATGTTGTCTATATGTGAATGATGTGCATATTTGTAATTAGAGTGGCACGTGAACTTAGTTTGAAACACTTATGTGTATGAATTTTTGTGTTTGTACTGTAAATATGCCTTAAAAAAAATGGGACTACGTCACGGGACTAGTGGGATAGACAAGCCATTTGTACATGGTGATTAACTTGATATACTATTGTATGTATGACTAGCTTGTGACTAGCTAAAAACAACATATAAATTGCTCTCGAAAATACTTACTACAAGAATCACCAGCAAACTTGACTTCTACCAGCCGGAAGAGCAAGCCGGTTTTAGGCGCGGGTACAGTACAGTAGACCATATCCTAACCATGCGAATGCTCATTGAAAAAGTCACAGAATACCAAATGCCATTATGGTTTGCGTTCGTTGACTACAAAAAAGCGTTCGATACCGTAGAGGCTTGGGCGGTACAAGGATCGTTAAGAAACGCAAGAGTAGACAACAGATACAATCATCTAATAGCTGAGATCTACAAAAACGCAACTATGAAGGTATCAATTCCGCAATCTACTAGGCCCATAAAGTTCAGAAGGGGCGTAAGACAAGGCGATTCCCTGTCTCCGAAACTCTTCACCCTGGTTATCGAGGACCTATTTAAAAAACTAAACTGGCAGGATAAGGGCATCTCTGTAATGGGTACACGTCTAACAAACTTAAGATATGCAGATGACATCGTCCTATTTGCTGACACGCCACAAGATCTCCAGTGCATGATACAGGAACTACACGTGGTATCCTCTGAAGTAGGTCTAGAGATGAATCTCGATAAGACCAAAGTAATGACCACAGAATCGGATGATACGGCGGAAATATTAGTGGATAGGACAGTAATTGAACGAGTTTGCAAGTACGTGTATCTAGGACAGGAAATTAAAATGGGAAAAGAGAACCAGGAGAATGAGATTAACCGAAGGATCAGACTGGGGTGGGCAGCCTACTCCAAACTCAATTTTGGTATTCAAAATGAACCTGTCAGCACAACAAAAGGCTCAGATCTTTGACCAATGCATACTACCAGACTTACATACGGCGCTGAAACTTGGGTTACGACTAAAGCCATTCTGTATAAACTACAAGTAGCGCAAAGGGCAATGGAAAGAAAAATGGTGGGTGTGACATTGAGGGACAGAAAGACCAATACGTGGCTTCGTAAACAGAGCAAAGTATCAGACGTTGTAGAAAGGGTAGCAAAGTTGAAGTGGGAGTGGGCTGGTCATGTAGCGAGAAAGCAAAACTCTTGGTGTAAAAGAGTGTTGGAATGGAGACCATGGGACCAGAAAAGACCTCGAGGGCGGCCACAGATGAGATGGAAGGATGACATCAAAAAAAGTGGCGGGCAGCAACTGGATCCTAATTGCCCAAGACAGAGGAAAGTGGAGAGGATTAAAGGAGGCCAACACCAAATATTTGGTCGATTAAGGCTAATGAAGAAGAAGAAGAGACTAGCTTGTACCCGCGACGGCGTCCGCGTGGAATTTGAAAAGTGCTGCCTTAGTGGGTTCGATGCGCGGACCGGGTAAAATTTTAAAGGGTTTTTCTGAGGAAAAAAAACCTAAGTTATTCTTTATGTAAACAGCTACCTGGTAGTAAAATATTATCAAAATCGGTGTATGTAGCGGTTACAAGATTACCCGGTACAAACAGAAAGACAGACAGACCTTCGATCAACAATAGCAACTAGATAAAGGGTCACGTACAAAGTCAAAGCTAAATGCTGTCCGCGTGAATATATACTTATGCAGCTACATTTGTTTACCAACAAACGGATGGAAAAGCTTTAAAATAGTTTTAAGTTCAACCTAATTACAACTATGGTACACAGTAATAAAGTCACAAATCTTCAAAATATTATCTAATACTTACGATCATTCCTTGCAAAAAACAAGCAAAGCAATAAATTACTCCTATCACTTTCAAATGAAAAGACATAACTTAAATAACATGTAGTGTAAAATCAACCTTATGGTGCAACAAATAAAGTACTTTTTCTCGTTATTGCCTTGAGAGCTACATCGTTTTGTTTTGTTTTATTTTTGCTTCTTCTAGTTTTACTACAGGAGGTATGGAGTTGCGTTGTACACTAAAATAATTTATAATATGAACATAAAATATTAGTTGCTTACTTTTTATGTTTCGGACATCTATGTATGTTTGTTAGTATCTTTACATTACTTATTATTTTATTAACGTTACGTTTTTGTCAAATATGTATGTGTATTTACTTTATCACATATAATGTTGTATTTTCAAAAGCTATTTAGACGGACACAGTATTTATCGTTATCAAAATAAATACGTTAGTTATCTTAAGCAATTCATACACATTATAATAGCCCCTTACACCATACAATTTAAATGAATATGTTAGGAGATATCTTAAATTAAAAACTACGCGCAAGTGAATAAATTCGCGAATAAAACTCATCCAAACCAACAAGCTAATGCAAAAAAATGTAGGCATTTAATGCTTTAAGCGACCCGCCCTGACACCAAAAGCAGGATAGATATACTAAATAAAATATCTCTAAATTCCACATAAAATTAACCAACCAATTTTGAAGTTCTGTTAAGAATTTTTATTTGTAACATTAATTGATAATGACAATAAGCAGTCTTTAATTTAGGACAAGAACGACAATATTTTTGTGAACTACCCTTATTCAAAGGGTGTTTGAATCCAAAGTCCTTAAGATTTCTAGTATTTAGGAAATCAAAAAGATCATTTAGTATCTTAATAAATTCTACTGTGCATTCTGATTCTCTAAATGCGGGAATATTTAAGGTTTTATTACAAAAGTCTATAGCTTAAAAGTCTATAAGTCACTAGCAAATCTACAAACAAAAATAACATTACAAAATAACAACACTACTCCATGCATTCCCTGTTCAAGAACAGTCGATGTTTGATACAATAATTGGTGCGTTGTAGCAAACATTGGCCAAACAATTATAACATTCGCTAATTGAATTTTATTTACAGTTTAATTCTGTTTATACTTATTATATTATGAAAAAACACTTATTGAAATTAACTTACCGAAAAAAAGATATTCCTTGCAAAAACTTGGTGTTACGGTGGTTATTTACACAGTTTTTGATCGCGCACTGCGGCATTTTGACGTCCTATTGTTGGCTATGATTGGACCGTACTAATTTGAAATAAGAGCACAAACACTTTTGTGCTCTTATTTTTCGGGCCGTTTTTGAATCGCTTATCGGAAATCTAGTACTATTATTGATCGAAGAGACAGACAAAAAAAATTAACTGGTTTTTAGGCATAGGTATTGTGCAAATAACCAAATGAGCATCAAACAAACCAATAATTTTGACATTACAAACAGACACTTCAATTTTATTTATTTGTATAGATGTACTAAACTGGTGTACAATAAAGTTTATTCTATTCATAAGTGTTTCCAACGTACAGTGAAATTAGTCTCGAGAAATTTTTGCATATGTAGTGGTGTGTATATTACTCAGATCTTAGAGCGCGTTTCCACTATATCGTTCTAGCCTATACAAAAATGTTTCGATATCCTAACATTACTATTTAATTTTATACTTATCCCTAGCAACACTGATTATTGTTTTCAATAAAAACAAGTTTTTATTTTAAAGAAAAAGGTTTTGAATTTATAAAAAAAAAAGGTGTGTGTGCGATTCACGATAGAAGTGAAACTTCAAAGAGGAGAGACCGATATTTAATTTTTTTTTTTCCTTTCATCTAGGTTTTTAAAACTCCGGGGGGTCTACGGGGGGGTCAAAATTTTTGTTATTTTTGGCCTAGGACTCACCGTTTCCGAGATATTTCAATCTAAAGCAAAAAATCGTCACTTGATACGAAAAGTGGAAACACGCACAAAACCAGAATAAACCAGTATACGCTGTCCGCTACCATACACTACTACAAACGCAAAAATTTCTCCAAGCTAATTTACCTGTATATATTTCTGGTAGCAGCTACCGATAGGAATTATCTTTAAAAATTTCATATCTACAACTTATGCATACATCCACTCCACTACTGGACGCCTATGTCCTCGTATGTTCGCCAAAACAACCGGTCTTCTGCTGCTTACATCCAAACGGCTAACCGCGACCTTCTCCTTTATCTTGTGTACTTACAACATTGAAGATGAATTTTCAGTTTGCGGCTGCTGTGAACGGCCTTTGCTTATTGAAAATGAAACTACAGCTTGTAATGTCATAATTTTAATTGTTTTTAAGAGTACTATCATGAATAAATTATGAAATATCCCCTTGTTCACTAACCATTACTAAGGCATTTACTGTAAACGGTTTGTGAAATAAAAAAAATCTTAGCTAATGATCACTTAACAGAGCCGCACAGTGCTTAAAGAGCGAACTCATTCTATCATTATATCCCATTCATATTCTAACAAATATTTAAAGTCTGTCATCAACGTAATGGATCCTTAAGACAATAATGACAATATACCATTATTGAATTACTGGATACATGGTGACGGGTATAAAATAACGGCTGAAAATTAAAGCTCGTGCAGCGTGCCAGCGATGTCGCAATGTCGATCAATGACAATCCATACAAATAAATTCAAGTGTCTGTTTATAATGTCAAAATAAAAGGTTCTTCTAAGCTCACATGGTTATTTGCACGATAGCTATGCCTAAAAACCAGTTTAAATATCTTTTGTCTGTCTTTCTGTCTGTTGTAACTTAGGCAATTTTTTCTCTCAGAAAAGCCCTATAATTTTGCCAGGTCCGGGAATCGAACGAAGTCGCGGGTACCGGCTAGTTCATAATATAGTTACCTATTTGAGGTTAGCAAATGGTTGGTGAAGTAGAGTAACTTAGAGCAGACGTGGATATAGTATCAGAACTTTTATTATTGGAAAATTCTGTTTTACGGATTGAGGTCATCAAGAGGATGAGAAGAAGGTTTACGGGCGGTTACTAACTGCATCTATTAGTCACCTGCATACATTATTATAATAAAATAGATAACAAAAAAGTTGCGCTACGCTGTCGCATACCGCCTCTGGCGACTGGTCGCTAGTCGCGGGGGCACGTTGAGTTCTAAACGTTCTATCAAGTCGCCGAGAAACTGCGCGATCGAAGTCGCACAACATCGCTTGCACGCTGCACGAGTCCTTATATAACATGCTCGATTGAATTATGACATAAATGACACCGTGCAGGGGCCTGGTAGAACATCTAACCAGTCTCAGTATAACGTGAGTCATCCAATAGTGAAGTAGTAAAGTGGAGGAAGCGCTCACCTTGCAGGGATCTTAAAGACTATTTTTTTAAGACGTTTTTTTATTATAACACAATTAGATATAATAATACATTTCAATTTAACGTAAAGCATGCTTCAAATAAGCATCGAATATATACATCGAACTGTAACGTAACTGCTGATCCAATCTAGACAAGATAATGATTATCAATCAATGCGTGGACTTATTGTTAATTTTATATTACGAAAAAGCAGTCTTAGCGATAAAACTTCATTGTCATGTAAGTACCAAATTATAATACTCGGTACATCGAGTGGCTATAAGTTCTTGAAGTTAGACGTGTAAATAATTCAATGTTATTTAAATATCATGGGCATATTACATTTGGTATTAAAATATACAATGCTTCTCAATACGTTCACGTTCCCCAAATATGAAGTTCATTCATATAGGGAGCGCAGTCGTATTCAATAGGATCTGGTCTCTAACTAACTCTGTCACCGATATTTTCCCCTGGGCGGTCAACGTCTATCGGTTGCCATTTTAAGTAACATCTATCTAAACGAGGTCTACTATGGAAAATATTACGAGGAGGATTACGGGACAACACGACATTGAGTCGTCGCAGACATCGCCCAACCGAGGACCGTGCCGCGACAGGGCCGACACGGAGGATCGGAACCCACCTATCGGTGCGACGGACGCATTAAACTTCGCTAACTACGAGCCCTTACGGAGGTTAATTTTCGTCATACAAAGGCGTGGCGTCTCCGAGAGACATCGACCTCGGCGACGTGTTGGTATGAGGGGTAGACCGGAGCGAATGCGCTCTCGACGAGCGGCCCGAGGAGTGGCCGTGCGGCGTGGACCTGACGTCGCGGGAGTCGCGCGGAGTGCGGCCGCCGCTCGTGCGCGGCGTGGCCGAGGCGCGCGGGGTGCCCGCGGGCTCGCGCGCCGAGGCCACGCGCCGCACCCAGTCCTCGGCGGCCTTCTGCCAGTCCGCGGGCTCCGTGTAGCCGGGCGGCGCCGCCGAGTGCGCGTGCGCACGCGAGCGCGCCGGCGGCGGCAGGAACTCGGGCTGGCGCGGGGTCGCCGCGAACGGGGTCATGTACGGGGTCTGAGCCGACGGCGTGTACGGAGTGTTGATGTACGCCGGCCCGGGCGTGTGAGCGGGGGTGTGGAAGGCCGGCGTGTGCGCGGCGGGGGTGTGGTACGCGGACGTGTGCGGGGTGCGGCCGGCGGGGGTGCGCGGGGCGGGGGTGCCGCTCGGGGGAGGTTCCCGGAAGTGCTCTTTGAACCAACGCAGCAACCCCGGTAGGGAATCGAACGTCCTCTGTCGATACTTGTAGCCGTCCGGTGTCACAGACACGTACTCGTGCGTGCACCGCGCGCGCGGAAGGTACGACAGTAGGAATCTCCCTGGATAATTCTTTGACGCAGATATGACGTAGTGAATCTTGTTCGGGTTACGAGATTTTTCTTCTTTAAGGATTTCTTCGGCTTTATCTCTCATGCCGAGCAGAGGTTTATAATACTTGTAGGAGATGAGGTCGCGAGCCAGCCCTGCCATTGGCGTGACATGTCGTGCTATAATTTCGTCTAAGTCTTCAAATTCTGAACCTTGAATCCATAAACTGCGTCCTAGAAAACACAAAAACAACGTATTCTGTATAAAATAATTATTAAAATTAATTAAATATATGTTTTAAAACAAAACTAATTACATACCTAATGAGAACGCGTTTTCTTTCCCTTCTTCTCGAACATCAATATGTTGATAAATGTTATCTGCTACTTTCCATGTTACAGTAAGATGGTCAGAACCCTGGAAATAATAGTAATAGATGAATAACCACATATAAAACGACGGTACTGTAATGTTGACTAGCTGGTACACTAAAACACGCTCTGCTCTTGTACAATATCGTTCAGCCCTACTAAGATTTATAAATCCTTACTAGCTTTTGCCCATGGCTACGCCCGCGTGTAAATCAAACTATCTCCATTCCAAATTTCATCTAAATCGATTCAGCGGTTTAAGCGTGAAGAGGTAACAGACACACTTTCGCTTTGATAACATTAGTATGGATGGGCTAAATTCTAGCTATTCAAAATATAAGTCATTTATACAACATACTTCAATATGTGTATAACAACGTAACATAAATCATACAAAAGCGAATTACTTTGCTACTCGGCCGCACAATAACCTCGCCCTGGGCCATCTTCTCCATCAGCTTCTCGGCTTCTGCAAAGGATATGTTGTGGAAAGCGGGGTGCACTATGACTCGCTTCACATACTGCATTCGTTCTTTAGTCTGTTTAGCCTCCTTCTCCTTACGAAGGTCCTTGTCTTCGCTTTCTTGGTCATAGTATGGATCTTTCGATGGTCTAGTGGTAAACAAAAATAACGATAACATATTAATTCAACCCATAAATCATTAGCAAGAAGGCACTTTAAATCAATTAAGCAATAGTATTCACTTCATTCATTCATACAATTTATAATGCCTTTAAAACCATTACATACACCAATTTTGCTGTGATTTCTTACTTGGTAATTCAAATTCATTTAGTGAATGATTTAAAAAAAAGGATAAAATCCTTCTTTTTAAGTCTATTTTTTATAGGTATACATTTTTTTAGTCTAGGTAAGACTAGATGACATCTGTACATATGTAAGAATAATAATCTATGCCAAGTCGACACTCAATAATTGACTGTGTAATCTTACACAATATACTGTATACCTATGGATTTATTCAGTATTTATATTGGATTGTAGTCTGTAGTTTTTATTTTTTATTAATGAGTTTTTATCCCAGTCTGCTTTATATATTTAGAAATTCTGATATAATACACTAAATCTTACCTCCACTCATTATTTTTGTCCAATAAATCTGATGACTTGGATGAGCAATCAACTGAGAACCTTTCAACATCAATTTTCAATATTCTACAGTGTACAGTCTGTCCGATCCTCACCCGCTCCGTGGGATCGGACACGTGTCTATCAGATAAGTTCTTTATGTGAATGTAACCGGACAATCCATTGTCAAGCCGGATCCGGACGCCCGTCGCTTGACCCGGACATGCACCCGCATCGAAATGATTCCATACCTAAAAATATTATGAAAACAAAATTACAACAGGGCTAAACAAATGATTAATTAATAATACACATATTACAGGCAAAAACACTTTGTGAGATCCACAAATTGTTGTTCTGCGTCTGGTTGTTCTTTACGGAGTGGGAGTCCTCTCGCTCGGTAGTATGCAATGGTACGAAGCGAGAGTGCGTGGAACTCCGCTGTCGCCTTCTGCGAGCAAGTTATGCTTGCTCGCAGAAGGAAGAGAGGTTTAGAATTCTCCCGGCCCGCCAGGCCCGGGAACGGGCCAGGTACCGCAGACGACTCGGCCGCCGGAGGGCACAGAACGACCACCGTCCTCCATAAGCGCGGGCCTGGGGGTGACAGGTGAAGCCATCTGTCACCCTAGCAGAAACAGGCCGGGGTGGCGGCGAGACGCGTTGCGGAGTGCGTGCCCCTTTTTGAGCACCAAGGGAACACGGAGGGGTCATCTACCCTCCGTAGATGCCCCGTGGTACGTCGGGGTACCAGAGATTTCCTTTCTAGGGTACACCGGGTTCCCCAGCTACTGGTACCCGAGAAGGCGTGCGGTTCTTAATCGATTCGAGTCCGACATAGCCACCGGTAGGTGGTATCCTAAGGGATTACCGCAAAAAAAAAAGTAAACATCCACTCACCTCAGACAACTCGGGGAAGTCGTTTTTATGACAGAAAGGACATTCCCACAATCCAGTCTCATCATTTCTAACAGGGTTAGCCTGATCCAACATTTCTCTCTGTGGTTTCCTATGACTAATACCCACAACTGAAGCCAAAACCATCTTTCCTACATACAGTGTTTCAGGGGATTCTTTGGTAAGAATATCGAATAGCTCTTCAGGTGTAGCAGAACGATATGCCACTCTAAGGTCTTTATACCTAGAATTTAATTCTTCTCGAATATCGTACAAAGTAATGCTCTTATTGCCAAAGCCTTGTCGTTCCAATTCTTCTGCAAAAGCGTCTAGGTCCAAATCCTTCAATCTTTCAGGAGCTTCAAGAATTTCTTCGAGAGCACCAGCAGGATTCGCATCTTCGTCTTCGTACTCGAGCGCATCGACAGCCATCTTTCGGGCCCACTCGTAAGTCTCTGGATGCACTCGGGACCCGTCAAGGACCTCAATGTATGCTTCCGTGCTGTCTCCTAAACTACTTGTATCAATTTTGATAAAACCAGAGCAATTGATGAAGACTTTAGGGCCCATGTGGCACACTGTAACGAGTTGTGTGCGATTTTCTAATTTTGATTTGTTTGTTTAAATAATTTGATTAATGCTTGGGCTTTTCTGGGACCTAACCCGCACACAAACTGAAGTAATTCGGTTCCTCGTCCGGTAAGAACCGCTTCGTTGACGTCAACACCTACTTCATTAATTCTGTTGACGAACTCGAGTTCAATGCCATCAAGTAGATCTTCTTTGGTTATCTGATCTTGGAGTGGATGGTACCTGAGGCATAATATTTCCTCGTCGGGCCCGCATAGTTGTGATATCTCCATCAACGGGTCTTGTAATAAGCGCGCCTGGCATATAGCTTGGCGGAGTATATCTGGATATTCCCTGAAGTCATTCTGTAAAGAAATCGTATGATAAGATATTTTTAAGATAAATATTTGAAGGAATTTCAAACACAATACGAATGAAGAAACTAGTGAATCTTTGGTGTGATTTATCAGATGAAGTTGATATCTATCTTAGATCCTATTATTGCTCCATACTACTTAAAATTACTTCTAGGAAAAAAAAAACTTTGTAACTGAGGATAATGCTACGCTATGAAGAACACAGAATGTCACAGAACGTCACAATCATCTCACAACGACATCTATAACGATTGATACGTACCCGTCCACGTATACTGTTGCTGTATATTTTACTAATATGGTTGTCTGCGATCTCTATGGGTATCCTGGGGAACTGTTCATCTTCTACAAGTTGTTGAACGCAGTCTGACACGTCTGCCTTCACGTTGAGCGCCTCCCGGGACTCTCCACCGATTACGATGACATGTGGTTTCTTGCGTAAAATAAATCTAAACATACAAATAAACAGTTTATATTTCAGTGGTTAAACATTTAACACGATTCACATTGATAACTATATCTCACAGAACCAGAACAAGTCTTAGAGTTAAATTGACCTACACTGATTTCGGCATAAAATGTTTTCAGTCCACTGCTGGACATAGGCATCTCCTTAGAAAGGAGGTACATTTAATCATGCAATATGATTTTGCATTATCCATTATATTAATTATTTCTGATCTAATTTATACAGTATTAGAGAAACATTCTTCAAAAAGTAGACAGACGATAGTACTAATGATAACTTAGATGACGGGTTAGAAAAAAATCGATAACGATAAAAAAAAACTCTTTTTACAACGTTTCATTAATACTATTCACGTTCCAACATGTTAGTAGTACCGAATGAAAGTCAGGATAATTTCATAAAAAAAATACATAATATAGAACACATATACACATATAGATAATTTACTAAAAAAAAATGCCAAATCAAGACAGCTATCTTACTTCAATTGACTGTTCAGACTGAAAAAATCAGATAATCGTATGTCATCCAAGCATATAGAGTAGGTGATAAATAGAGCAGTACCTTCTGAGTGCAGTCATGTCGGACTCCTTGTTCTGGCGCTCGAGCGCGTCCCAGGCGTTCCTGCGGTAGAGCAGGTGCGGCAGGCGCAGGTGGTCCGCCACCTCGCCGCCGCTGGCCACGAGGCACGCGAACGCGCTGTGCTGCCGGTCCGGCACGTACGCGATCGACAGCACGCGCAGACCTGACGTACCGCACCATATCGTTATTCACACGAATTAAAATATCCGATAATAAGTTTCAATCAATTCATTATAATCTATACTTATAGCAAAATTAAGGTGTTTGTTTCAGTAGGATTTGAAAGTTTATTTAAAAATTTTATAGCACTACTTTTTGCTGACTAATTTAACAGGATATTAACAACTTTAATCCTAGATGAAATGAACTTCAAAACCTTATTTATAAAGGTTTTTATTTTATTTTTAAATAATTGCTAACACATACAGAGTCATTAAATTGTAATAAATCTGTATACATCCTACGAATCGTACAGTATTAATGTAAGTAAAAGTTAGTGACTGACCATTGGCTGTGTCCCACTCGTCATCGTCGTCGTCAGACACTCTGGACTCATAGGGCGCCACTTTCAACCAGTCGTATAAACGCCGACGACAACATCTGAGAAACAATAGAACATTTTAATATTACGTAATACGAAACAAGCAGTAATTGAAATGCCGCTTCACCTAGCTAAAACTTTATTTTAACAAATATAGTAAAATCTTAAAAAATAACAGTAAAAACAACATAACAACAATAAATAAATATAATTTATAATTTGTATCCAAACTATCTATCCATAAAGACCCTTGTAAAATACATCAAGAAATATCGTGATACCAAACCATTGACTATTCCAACAATCAATTTTTTTTAAATAATATCCAAAGAAATAAACTTCAAAAATTAAAACAAAACACTGCCATATAACACTGGTCATAAAATGAAATCTACCAAAACAACACCAGTGCGAAATCTTTTGTGTGTTTAAGTAGGTCCAAAGATGATTTAAATGCTCTTTTCAACACACAACACGTTATGAATATTGTGTTGTTGAGTACAACACAATATTCATAACTGTATAATATGAAATAATTTAAAGTTTAAAGGATTTCATATTATACAGTTATCCAGTTATACAGTTATTTAAACAATCCTATATTCTATAATTATCACAGAAGACCTAATGGAAGTAGTTACCTCAGACATGGACCTAAACAAAAAATATAAAATAATAGAAAACAAACTCAGGGAACAGGCAAGAATACAAATAAACAAAAGTCTAAAGTCCCATCATAGCGAAAAAACTTTAAAACTAATTGAAGACAGAAGAAATCTAAAAATGGAAAAGGATAAGAAAGAAAACCAAAAAGAAATCAACAACCTTAGTAAACAGATTCGCGAAAGCATGAGGAAGGACAGGAAATATAGAAGGATCCAAACCCTAGAGAATCACATTAGCAGAACGGGGGGCACGAGGAAAGCGCTCAAGGAACTCCGAGAACAGGGAAAAGAATGGATACCAAAGTTAACAGATAAAAATATGTCATCCACTTCTCGCAGGAAAATCCAAAATATAGCAACAAACTACTACCGCTTACTGTACAAAGAACACAGTGCAAATCAGCCAAAAATACAATTGCCGGATAGAGAATCTAATAGTACACAAAACTGTATGATGGAGGACGCAGAAGTTATACCTGAAATATTAGTATCGGAAGTGGAAAAATCTATAAAAAGTCAAAAAATGGAAAAAGCCTCCGG
Organism: Arctia plantaginis; assembly: GCA_902825455.1. Taxonomy (NCBI): domain Eukaryota; kingdom Metazoa; phylum Arthropoda; class Insecta; order Lepidoptera; family Erebidae; genus Arctia; species Arctia plantaginis. Next base: position 349,324 of record CADEBD010000276.1, on the reverse strand, counting down.
TCCAGATAAAATCACAAACGAACTCATGAGAGGGACAATTAAAGACCTAAGCCCAATACTAACAAAGCTCTTCAACGAGAGTCTATATACCGGCAGCATTCCAACCCAATGGGCAGAATCTCATATAATACTTCTACACAAGAAAGGTCCAAAAGACGACATAGGAAACTATAGACCCATTTCTCTCATTTCAAATGTATATAAAGTTTTCGCTAAAGTGATTCTGGACAGAATATCAGTCACACTTGACGAAAATCAACCTGTGGAACAGGCAGGGTTTAGAAAAGACTTCAATACAATTGATCATATACATGCAATCAAACAGCTCATACAAAAGTACAATGAATATAACAAAACCATTTACCTGGCCTTTATAGATTATTCCAAGGCTTTCGATAGCCTTAAACATGAATCTGTGTGGCATAGTCTTAAAGAGCAGGGGATTCAAAACGCCTACATTAATATCATCAGAAATATTTACTGTGAAAGCAAAGCTAGAATCAGGCTAGAATCTACAGGGGATGTTTTTCCGATTAATAGGGGCGTCAGACAAGGTGACCCACTCTCACCAAAGCTCTTTTCAGCAGTGCTTGAACAAATGTTCAGAAAAATGAAATGGGGACATCTGGGGCTAAACATAAACGGAGCACGATTAAATCATCTAAGATTTGCAGACGACCTGGTTATATTGGAAGAGGACCCACTGACACTGCAATCCATGATACAAACCCTAGTAGATAGAAGCAGAGAAGTAGGACTAGAAACTAACACAAGCAAAACTAAAATGATGACCAACTCAATACCTATAGACATAACCATAAACGGACAGAAACTTGAATATGTAGAGGAATACGTGTATCTAGGCCAGATAATATCGATAACAGACCAAATGTCCAAAGAAATAGACAAAAGAATTGCGACTGGGTGGAAAAAGTATTGGGCATTGAAAGAAATCATGAAAAGCAAAGAACTGGGCATGAAGATCAAGAAGAAGACTTTTGACACCTGTATCCTACCATGCATTACATACGGCTGTGAAACCTGGGCTTTGACGAAACGTCATAGGGACAAATTAGCAAGATGTCAGAGAAGCATGGAAAGAAGTATGCTAGGTTTGAAACTAATAGACAAAGTTACAAGCAAAGACATCAGGCGCCAAACAAAACTAACTGACATACTATCACGTATTGATCAACTCAAATGGAGATGGACTGGACATATGCTCCGCTGCAAGAAGGAAAAGTGGAGCAAACAGGTGACAGTCTGGTACCCAAGGGATGGCACTAGGAGCCGAGGTCGTAAAGCAATAAGATGGGAGGATGACCTAAGAATGACCTTAGGACCACTTTGGATGAGAGTAGCGGCAGACAGAATGCAATGGAGAGACTTGGAGGAGGCCTTTGCCGTAAGGCAAACCGAACCAAGAGACATCTTATAATGAAAGTGTAGTTTTAGTTTATAAGTTTTACTTTCTTTTATAAACTCTTTTTAAATACTTTTATTTCAATTTTTTACTAAGACACGAAAATATGTAACATGAAATTATTTCGGAAATAAAGGCTTTATTATTATTATTATTATATTCTATAATTACCCAGATAGACTTGGGATACTATGACTATTCAGCAATATCACTGAAGGTGCCTGAGAAAATGTATAATACCACTGTTATTTCCTACTAATTCTGTATACGCTGTAGTCAATACTTGTTCCCGACTTCTTTTAGACGCAAAAATACTTCGCGACAAGCAGCTAACTTCAACCTGGTCAATTTAAATATTAAGTGTTATTTAAATTGACAACAAACTCCTTTACTCACTTTAGAACATACTCCTTGGCTTCTTGCAGCAGCACAGCATGTAACTCTCTACGTAGCTCCGGCATTACAATCTTAGTCAGAGCTATGGTGACCGCTTCGGTTCTCAGCTCGTTCCAAGCCTGTACTGTAGCCGCGAACTCATCCTATACACATAATTAATCATAAGAACCTCATATTTGCGATGAAGGTAATGTTGGAAGTTAATGACTATATCGAAATTAGTTCGTAATCAATTTCGTTGATAAAACTTTTTATGAAATCTGTTCTTTAACTTTTACATGTATATATCTTGTTGGCTTTCTTACTTAGATGAACAACACTAGAGTGACACCATCAAGTCACGATTATCAAATGGGCCCTATATCTGTTTCACGACAATATAATACATACATAGTATCTATCCGTGTGGTGACGGATTAAGAATACATATCACCACCCCTATTCATCCCGTGGGTGTCGTAAGAGAGAGAGAGAGGTAACTCCGCAGGACAACAGCACTGCAAAGAGAACGAAAACTTGAAACAAACCCTATACCACCCTGTCTGGACAGCGTGGTATAGGAGGCCAAAACCACCTTTCTAAAAAGAGGCCTATGTCCTGCAGTGGATTAGTAAAGGCTGTTGATGACGATAGTTTGATAACAAAAAACTTCGTCAAGCTGTCAAAGGTCATTCATAGATCATTATCATTAGAACTCATTTGGGCGCGGTATACAAACATGATTAACTGTAAGACAATACTTTAGATGTATTTATACTATATTATTGGGATGTAATTAGGATGACAACCACTTTAGTGAGGTTTCAAATGGATCTAAGCATACAGCTTCGGTAATACTATACAACATTTTAAATTCATTGTCTATAAACAGCTGACATCAATCTAATATCCATTTATTTTATTTAAAATATATATAATCAATGTAACTGACTATTACATAATATTGTTGACTGTTTAATTACTAACTATATTATCGATATTTAACTTTTGCAATGTTATTAGTATTTATATTAACTTAATGACTTAATTAATTTAACAGTGATTTATTTATTATATTAATTTTATTTATTTATTTATAATTTGTGTATCATTTCTGATTCATAATGTTATGTTTGACTTTAAATGCAGGCTATGATCTTCTGTAATTAAGGATACACCAGATCAATAATATATTATTCTTTGTGAATGCTATGTGATATTCTTGTTGAAGATCCATGTATGTATAAATAAATAAAAAAATGAGATTAACAGCACTTATTGTAAACCAACCTTTTGATATAGCTGTTTGAGTTCTTCCAAATAACTTGAACTAGTGTTGCCCTCAATTTGTTCACTGATACTGAGCTCTAACAACTTATCTTCAGCCGCCATAGTCAATTTGAGAAACTGGTCTCCAGAAAGATCACGAACTGGCTTCTTCTTCAAGTACTTTAAACTGTATAAATGTTAACAAGCTATTATAATTATATATATTAATATTATATTAAACAATTGGTTTATTTCTAACGCTAAAGCATTGTAATGTCGTGGTTCTTAGAGCCAAACATTCGTGCATTAGGCGTTATTGTTTTGAGATAAGTTTTTGCTTTAACCTGTAACACGCGTGGTTCTCGTCTATCTCCTTCAGGCCCCTCGGTGTGGGTTTGACCGTGATGGTAGCGCGGTCGCGCAGAGCGTCCCTCAGTGTGGCTCGCAACAAAGGCTCACGGGCGAGCTGAACCCCACACATGTATACAGCGCGACGGACCACTTCTGTTGCTGAGCCTATTGAACCCACCTAGAAACATAGAACAAGGTTTTAATTTGATTCAAACACATAAACTGCCTGTAGTAGATAAAAAATGTAGAGTAGACCAGTGGATCTTTTAAAGAGCCTATTAAACACGCCTATAAACAAAGTTGTAAGCCCATAGAGAAAAAATACATAAAACTACCCAATTGTCATTAAATTTAACAAATGAATAATAATGAATGCGATTGATGGGAAAAGAAAACATATTTATTTATTTATACTTACATACTCAGCGGCGGCTTCAAGTGGCGCTACAGGTTGTTGTTCTACTTCATGTCGCTGATAATTGTCGCGTACGTTCTCCGCGAACTGTTCAGGAGTCAAACCGAATTTCTTCACCAGCGGCTCTAAAGAAACATCACAACATTTTATAATCAGAAAAACAACGATTCTATAGCTTACTTTCTAATGTACACAGGCCTTTCAATAATCAACACGATTTAAAAATAAACGCTAAATTGCTTTAGTGTTTGCTTGTGCTAAAATGCAAACAAGATCAAGATTCACTAAATAATAATGGTTTCTGATGCCTTTAAACTTTTGCTGTCTAATCCTATTCACCACCATTTCAGTCAAAAGTACTAGCAAAATCACTGGTTATGTAAAAGTAAGATAAAAGTTATATTAAACCAGATTGGATATTTTCATTTAAATAAATTGTAAGCAGATAGGCTTTTTTAACTGATTCTGATTTAAAGTACTTGTAACTAAGACTGTCAGTCAAAACTATTTTTAATGAAAAAAATGGCAGTCATAATCGTTTTTAACCAAATCATCTAAGGTCAGTTTTGACTATTAAAAGAATACAGTATTTCCCCTAGTTTTACTCGTTAATCTCAATTGCAGTTAATCATCAAGCGGCGGGCAGAAATCTAAAATTTTCAGTACTTTAGCAGATTTTCACTATCATTAACAAAATGGGGTATGGTAACGTACCAATGCCAGCTTTCCTACACAGCTCATAAGGCCCAGATCGCACGGCGTACTTGACTTCAGTGGGCTCTTCAGCATCGGGCTCAGCTGCTCCGACGGCGGCGGCCGCTTCCTCGGGGTCTTCCCCGTTCTTGTCAGCCTCCTCGCGGGCTATCCGCCTTGTACGTAACAATATTACTTTGTCAATGAGAGCTTTGAAAATCGTTACTGTCATAATGATATTAAGACTTCAGCGTCAGCATCTCGCAGATTTCATTGATGATTTAATTAAGTAATTTAGCAGGGATTAGACTCGAATGCAATGGATATTTGTACTGTAATTTGTTCACAAATAAAAAAAAAATTGATAGAATATTAGACTTTTTAGGTATGTTATATAAAACCCATACTTTTTATCTTCCAGTTCCTTTTTCTTTTCTTTAGAGCGCTGCAGCCTCTGCATTTCTGGTAAATCAGTCGAGTAATACAGTAGGAAATGAGTGTGGACGTCCCGCAGTTCTTCCGGGGTCTGGACGTTCTTTAGCCTGTCACATAGAATTATATTTAAACCACTATTTAGAGAGTACGATAAAAACAAGCATATTCGTATCAGATTTACATATGGCATGATGATGATGATGATGGCAACAAATGATCAGTTAATTAGTTAAGTCATGGTAACATTATAAACAAACTACATGCTTTGCATTACTAATAATAATACATATCAATAAAAATATTATTTTAGTCAAAAGGATTAGGAATATAGTTGTTGCAGTGGTTAAGATATCTTGATTACCTTTCAATATCCTCGTCCCTGATAAGTCGCATATTCTCAGGAATCGGCGCGTCGGGATCTACCATGACCTTGTCCAGTTGGAACTCGCGCATGTTTTCAAACAGCTTCAATAGGTTTTCTTTGCGCTGCTTCAGTTGACACCACTGGTGGAGGAGGGAGAAGAAATAAACATTTTAATCAGTCTATATCTCGTGTCTTATATGCCTATTGTCATCTGCAATATAATTTTATGTCGTTACGTCAGCACGTACCTTGGCGTCGTACTTGTACACCTTCCAGAGGTCGTTGATGGTAAGCTCAGGCTGCACATATTCCTTGCGGTAGAAGGCGATGAATGGCACTTCCAGCGTTTGATTACGCATAAAGTCTAATGCTTGACGTATCTTTGTAATAGTACTATTGCCCCTGTAAAGACACGTTTTATAAGATAGATTCTTATTTCGTAATAGATCAAATATGAAATAAGAATGGTGAACCCACGAAGTTGTAATATTTTAAGGGAATACATTTAACGGAATATAATGAACTTATTTGTATTCTATTTACTGATCTATTTTGAATACCTTGGCAAACAAAGAATCATAAGCATTCAATGTCATGTTAGCCTAATTTTCATGACAAAAATTAATTTACGCTAAAAAAGTTATCAAAATCTGAAATCTACTGACTCAACAGAAAAGATTAAACAATTCTATCTTAACAAATATAATAAATCTTTAAAACTCTTCTCAACTTAACCAATTATGATTTTTGGTTATTTAATACAGTTTAATCAATTGATTGTTTGAAATTCCTTGTAATACCAACCTGCGCGATCTTTCTCTTGCCTCCTGAGCGTCAGGCTTGGACACGGGCGATTTAAGGAAGGCTTGCTTGTATATCCACTCAGCCTCATCTTCTAGTTCCGTACTGCCTTCCTCGACGGGAGTGATAGGCACCTCTCGAGTTTGCATGCGCTCGGGTATGTCCGTTTTACGTATCTATCGACGGAATAGACCAATACATACACATATTCAAATATCTCACAAATATCTGTAGTGTATATCTGTTCATTTAAGCATTGATTGTTACATCTGAGTATCACTTGTCAAGTATAAGTGATACTCAGGTGTAATAAGTGAATGCATGACTATGATTGAAATCGTAAATGTATTAAAACTTACATTTAAATACATTATATATTACATTTATGATAACATTTATATGTAAATTACATTAAGCAGACAATGGGATTTAGATTTACGAGTTGGTAAAAGGATAACCATTTTAATTCCCAATTTTAAAAACATTTGGCGCATATGGTCTGAAATAAATTATTATTATTAATATTTTTGATATTTATGTTCTCAGCAATTTAGCTGGTTCTACAGCATTAAGGCCTAAACCAAGTAAATGTGGAGTGTAGAGTGTGCAGCATGTGGAGTGTACATTATAGTATTTTCATCTAGCTTAATGAATTTTCTCACGATTCTACTTATTTTTAATATGGCGGCTTTCTATAAACTTAAATACACAAATTCTCAAAAAAATATGTTAAATTATAACATAACAATTTAATTGTGAACAAATATTACATAACAATGTAAGAATCTGTACCTCATTATCCAAATCTGTGAAATGGCTTCTCTTCAACTCGCTAGGCTCATATATTTCGAATATAGACTTTTTACTTGGCCGTTTTGCTTTACCCTTTTTAGTCCTGCGCTTCTCAACACCTAAAATTTTAACACATAGTAGTTAATAACCTATTACACCTGTTATAGAGCATTTAAATAAATATAGAGATAAAAAAAATCTTACATACAATGTGGGTAACCGATAATATGTACGTAAAATTGTAGAATGATTAGTTCCATATTTATATTTTAATTAACTTCACTTTAGTATTTATAACATGTAGGATTAATTTTGTTCAAAATGCAATTGCAACCAAAAATAAACTAATAATAAACATGTAAACTAGATTTCTTATAATACTTTTAAAAAGCTGTCCTGAGCTAAGTTAAAAGCTAAGTTTCCTAAGTTCTTTATTGTTTTACTAACCTTCCTCCTCTTCATCTTCTATATACTCATCAAGGTCCTCTTCTTCCTCCGACTCATAGTCTTCTTCACCATATTTTTCGAACTCATCATAATCAAAGTCGACACCAAATATGTCCTGACCCTCTTGTAAGGAGCTATATAAAAGGTTTAAATTTAAAAAAAAAGTTAATAAAAGAACTAGGAGTGAGACTATAGTTAATAACATTTAGAAAATTTGTAGAACTTCAGATTATTTTAGGTTGTTAGTGAAAATCATGAATTTTCACTAACAATCTTCAGTGATTGTGAACAAATATTTTATTGTGTTCGCATAGTTTTACACTTGTATGGAAGCTCGGTTGCAAACCATTGGCAAACTGTAAAACGATGGTTTAACTCTTCATATGGTTCACACCAGTTCAAAACGCGGTTTATTGCAATTTAATCGGTTTGGTTCGGACAAATTGTCTAATTGATTCAACTCGGTTTGATAAATAAATTAAATAAAAAAAACAGACCATAACATTTCTAGACAGTATTAATTTTCCCACAATATAGTAATACTAGTCAAATTCTTTACTCTTTATTAAATGTCAAAATAATACGCCATTAATTTTTTTTTTAATTAAATGCTTAGGTTAACATTTTGAAGCAATAAGAAACATGTAAATGCAAAAGCAATAAGAAAAATCTATGACCAAACCCACAGTTAATTTAATTATTTAACATTTTAAATGACTGGACTGAGTTGACATATTAAGACATTTCTATGTGATTTTTATAAGATCTAGTTACCACAAATTACATAATATACTCATACACAAATTACATAATATAATCAAAAAGCATTATTTAGGTTAGTGAAGCACAGCTTTTTAACAAATTGTACATGTAGAAATATGTGTACTTACGCATCAGTAAATATAGGTTTTCTTTTCTTCTTGCGCTCAGCAATTGGTCTGCCATCATCATCAACAATAAAGTCATCAGCATCTGACTCTAGGTCCTCACCTTCCTCATCATATTGCGCCTCACCTCTTGGAGCAGCAGATTCGGAGCGATTTTCATCTTCCTGGTATAATCAAATTAATTTTTCATAAATCATTTTATTTTAATGAGTGATTCTGTCTTTCATATTAAATATAGTAATAGACTTACGTCATCTGAGCCACCTTCAAAGAGCTTTTCTGCTATAACCTCTCTCTCCAGCTCAGGATCATCATTGCCCTCATTATCACTGTCATCATCTTCCAATCGACGCAAACGCTTAAATTTGTTCTATTGGACAAGAAAATATTATTGTTATTCAATATTTCTGCATATGTATAGGTTATTTTACTTTGTAATCCATGGATTATCAGGAAGTTCCCTGTTTATCCAGATCCCTGTTGATCCAAAGGTTCAAAAGACATAATAAGTGAAAAATGCTACTACTTTTAGTACTTACTAAAAGAACTAGTAAGTTCTAAGTAGAAGTTTTATTTATTTTATTTATTTAAGCCTCTTTAATTCCTTAGTAATAATAATACAACACAAAAATAGCAACATTTCTACTTAGATATGTGGTATCTATTGAAAACTTCCAAAATATTTTTATTAGTTTATAATCTGATTTAACAAAAAATAGTTTTTGTTGAGTTTTCTAATCTATAAGTTAATTGAACCATTGAAAAGAGACTTAGCATGTTGCCTTTAGTAACAGATTAATTGATAATGATAGAAAAAGATAGGCATATGGATCAAAACCTAGGTTTGTAATGTATATGCCTCTTATTCAAACTTACCCTGGCAACTTTAACACCAAGATTCTCTTCAATAAGATCATAATCTTCATCTTCCAATCTATCATCAAGTTCATCATCACTTTTCTTCCTTTTCTTTGGTCCTGCACTAGCATCTGAATCTTCTCCATCTGAATCTTCCTCTATAGGTGCATCATCTATTAAATCCTTAAGTTCTTCGCGTAGGCGCTCTTCATCATCTAAAACAAAAAACACTTTTCAAGGTAAGAAATCATAGTCGTTAATAATGTGATCTTCTGTAAAGTAGTGGTAGTCCATAGCATGCCTTCTATATAAAAAAAATATTTTTGCAATTCTTCCCTGACAAAAGTATGTAAAATAGGTTTTACATGCTGTTCAAATTACTAAATTTTCTGCATCATTAGGTAAATACAACTACTTTTATATACTTGTATTGCTTAGTAGAGATTTCATTTCAAATGTCTACATGTGACTTATACTACAGTAGCTTGCACAATGAATAAATGAAAACAATAATTTTAATTAAATAATAATAAACCAAATGTAATGTTTTTATGGTTAAAACCACTTAGAAGGCTCCAGAGTCTGATATTAAATTAAATTGATGTCACAAGTAATTCAATAAAAATAGTTATACAGTGTAATATGTGTAAATAAAAAACATTTTACTTGGAGGACACATACATTTTCACAGTTCTGTATGTTCAGTTTATTATATCTGAAAATTTTATTAACCTTTCTGAAACAATAGTAATGCTTTTTTTCTTTTTAAGGTTTTAATGAAATTCTTGAAATAGGTTAGGAGTTATGAACTAAATGTCGAAAAAGTAAGAAAGCTTTATTAAATCTTTGCTTAGTATTTGTCATTTTTGTATGAATGGGAAATTTCATGACACATTCTAACTATAAAATAACACATGTAAACATCTATATACAAAAGTGTGTCAACATCGCGACATTTTGTGTTTATAAAGTAGGTAAAGACATGGTTTTAATGAAGTAAATGTTTAAAACACATTCTAGAAACGGGAGTCAGAACACATTAATATACTACTTCACAAATTCGTTTAACAATAGATAAAAATGCCATTACAAAATGTGAGAGAAAGTGCACGATGTCAACATTACCTTCCTCGTCTTCATCTTCATCATCGCTTTGAACAGCAGCCTTGCGCTTGACTTTCTTGCGTTCTGGCTGTTCATCCTCTTCAGACTCCACCTAATAGTAAATTACAACAGCTATAGTCAAAGGCACTACGCAATGTTCTTCATATTGACCACAAGCTTGGCTTAATTTTTTCACTAACCTCGCTCTCCTCTGCTTCAGACTCCAGAAAATCAGCCATTATTCCTTATAACTAATTACAAATACTACTTCTAAATGTTTAAATACGTGGCTAGTTAACTATACGCTACAATGATCGTAATTTCTACAATAATTCTACAACTAATAATTTTTGCTTGAAAATATGACACGAACGAAGAATGAAATGAAAGAACGAAATAAAAGACCATGAGAAAATGACTTTATGCACGAACTGCGACTACAAGTCATTCGTTCACCTTTAGGGCTGTTTAGTTTAGTTCGTACCAAGTTTTACTAAATAGTTTGTTTGCTATTATTTGCTAATTAATTAGAACGTTGGCACTAAGGTGTGAAGTATCGAAATTAAGGCAGGTTAAAATTTCTAGTAAGCAAAACTCGGTAATTTGGAATAAAACTTCTTGATGGTTGATTTTTTTTAATTTTCCTAAATAACATGAAGTCTATAGTAACACTTACTATAGACTTCATGTTATTTAGGAAAATTATTTGTTTTAGTATTTGTTTGTTGATAATGTTGAAATAGAAACTCTATGGTGCTTTGTAAAGTTCCTCTTTGAGAGTGTGGTCTATTCTTCTATTGTCAGGTTACTAGGTTTATTGTTTCTGACACTCTGTAAGAAAATACTTTGACATTAATAGATTATTGAAAAGTTCCATGTGTATTTTCTATTATAAAAGATCCTATAACTTCAACAGATAAGATGGAAATATAATTATGACTTGGTTAGTAAGCTGGTGAATGCGTGACGAGAATGTTGTGAAAAGAGTGATCGGGTGAGGCGAACGGAAGTTGAGAGGGAGATATAAGTTCGTGAAGATAGAAAGAGAGTATATTACTAAAAGGGCAAGATAGAGAGGTGTGAGCACACATTTTCTTTCAAATAAATAATATAATCATAATAAAAGAAAAGAAGCATAAATTTACGCAGGACTAAAAAAATTCGTATTCTTGAATCGATGAAGATGATAAAAACCAATGAGAAGACAAAGAAGTATTTATAAATAATGCGGGTAGTACAGGCCCTGTTGTTGTCTCGAACTTCGGGGGCCTCCTATGTCCGATAGTGGACGTCTTTCGGCGGCTATGGTGATGATGATGATCTAATACGGAGGATCAGACAAGAAGGGCGTAATTGGACCGTATGAGTGGCAACATTATATTTCACTTTCTGTCAGGTGTCATCTTTGTCATTCTCATTATTTACTTGTCTAAAAGTAAAAATTGAATAATAACACTGAAGTTGTAGAAAGAATCGCGAGTATAAAGCAATCAGAGGTTGTGGCATAACAAACTAAGCTTTATTTTAATTTTGTGATATATCCAAACTAGTCAAATGACTCAGATCGCTCCCATAGTTAAAAACGTAATACACACAGGACAAAAATACATTCCTATAGCAAATGGTAGCAAGGTAATATTATAAATTTTCTTTTTTGTTATTTTTTTTTTGATAATTCCTAGAGCCATTTCATTATACGTTGAAATTCTTTACAGGTCCATTTCCATTTCCAAACATGGCAACTTGGAAAGGAGAGAGTTCTTTTGGACGATAGTAGAAAGATAGGAAAGAAAGAGCCTATGGTTTTAGTCATAGGGCATAAGTTTAAACTGGAGGTATGGGAAACAATAGTCAAGATGATGGCAGTTGGAGAAGTAGCTAGTTTTGTTGTGAAAAAAGAGGTAACTTATATTTAATTCATTTTAGTATTGATTTAATTAGCTTGTAATTTATATTTATAAACAGTTTTTATTTTATTAATTTTAATTCTTTTTCGAGTCAATTGTAATTGTCTTAGTATTGAAATGTGATTTTTATTTCTACAATATTTTTCATCATGTACTACTACAATTATTACAGGAATATATATATATAGCCCACCATCGAAATGTAATGTTAAGAGATTCCAAGTATTTAATGAGCCCTATATTCTCTTAAACAAAATATTGGACTGGACTTGTAAAACAAAATATTCACTAGTTCATGTCACTAGTATCACCAGGCATTAGTAGTTGTATGTTATGTGCAATATAAAAATGTTTTTTTTATCTGCCTGAGAGCTGCAACCAAAATAGAAATTTAAGTTGATTATATTTAACATATCAAATCAAGTGTTCTCCTGTATACATATCATTATTCTAAAATTCTAAATTCATCTGTGGTACATTTTATGGGACATCTAGAAAGAATTAGGTGTTTTCAAGATTTTTGTTTTGCAAACATTTGTATTGCAATGTTGTATCTCTATTAACTATCTCCAAGGTAGCTTTGGATGGGCGTAGAAAATATAAATTCCAAATTTACAGAGCCCAACTAGAAACCTTCATCAAACTACATATCATCAACAGCCTTTAACAGTCCACTGCTGGACATAGGCTCTCCTTAGAAAGGATCTAAAAATAAAGATGTTTAAATTTTTTCCAACAGCTAGTCTTCAGTTACCCATTTGTATCAAAAACATTGCGGGAGCTAGGACAAGATCAACATAAAATAAAACATTCATGTACCATGACCCTGCAGACTGAAGGCCTAGGCCATCCCGATTTAGATCACTTGATGAAAAACCCATGTGATTTGGAATTCATCATAGGTAAGTTAATATGAAAAAGAATGCCTTTAGTTAATAAATGGTGCAATTTGAATCTCATATTAGGGTGCATTTAATTGAGACAAACTTAGTCACACCAATCCAATACATTGGCTGCAATTATTAGGCATAGCAAAACTGATTGTCACACACACAAATTGATTGTCGCTTGCTTAATACTTATGTGCTTAAGGTATGGGTGACGGCAGACTTCTTACACCAGGTGATCGTCTGCCACTTTGCATCATAAAAAAGCTCACTAGCAATGTGTCAGATCATTGGAAATGTAAATCCACAGATATGAATACAGATTTAACAATCCAAATTCGTATTCTAATGCACATTACATTAGAATACGAATTTGCAAATAGAATTATTAGTTTTTGCCCAGTATAAGTTTTCCTAAGAATAATTAGTTAAATGTGAATATCGTAATTACTAATTAAGTTTAGTATTTGTATTTAAAATGAGATAAAAAAAATGTTTATGGTCCTAAAGAAAATAAATACAGTGAACAGTGAATAATAGAGATATAAAATAAAAATAATGAAAGATTAATTAATTAATTGATGGAATAAATTTTAGAAATCCTCAAAGTAGAGAGATCTGATGAGTATGAAAGAGAAATGTGGCAGCTGAGCACTGAGGAACGCACAGAAATGATCCCATCACTCAGAGAGAAAGGTAACAAGCTGTATATGCAAAAGAAGTTTGAAGAAGCTGAAGAAGCATATGGTCAAGCTTTAGGCATTTGTGAACAGCTCATGCTTAGGTATGACTCTAGTTATCATAGTGAAGACACAATTTTCGATTAGGAGACTTTGCACTATTAATGCTGACATGTTTAATAGACTAGATTAAAATTTGGTATGCTTTTGGAAAGCGACCAAGTTAAATATATAATATGTACTTTCACAGGGAAAGAAAAGGTGATGAAGAATGGGAAACTCTTAACAAAATTAAGCTTCCTATATTATTAAATTATGCTCAGTGTAAACTCATCAAAGGAGAATATTATCCTGTCATAGAACACTGCAGCACTGTCTTGGAGTATGATAGAGGTTTGTATAACATTAAATATTTAGCTAGTCATAAACCCAATTAGGACTATTTTTCTATACTGTAGAATATACTAGAGGTCTAGAATACTATCTGTACTGTACTAAATTCTTGTTGCTGATCCCAATAAATCTAAATAAATAAATGTAAATACTCTAAATTTCATTCACACATTGCTTTATACCGTGTTTAAGCGTGTGTCTAACTGTGCGTGAACTACAGTTAATAAGCTAAGCACACTACTTACCATGTACTCATTTCAGAGCTTTCTGCCTCGGTTCTATTGCCTCAATATTATAACTAAACAATATGTCATAACATTAATATTGCAACGCTTATGAACCAGAGACGAGAGAGCGAGCTTTTAAACCACACGATTTTGTTTTATGGAAGTCTTATCACTTATCTTTTGACAGTTAAAGTTCTCGTATTAGATAGATCTATTTAAACCTATACTTATTCACGTCAATACAATATAGGTTAATACATTACAGTTCAGTAGTATTTCATATATCATAACAATAATCACAAATCTTGTATTTCAGATAATGAGAAAGCTTTATACAGAAGGGCCAAAGCACACATAGGCGCTTGGAATCCAGATATGGCACAAGAAGATTTTATTAGATTGAAGTCGATAAATCCGTCCATGGGAAAGATAGTAGACAAAGAATTAGACAATATCAAAAAACTTAGAAAAGATAAAGAAAATAACGACAAAAATGCTTTAAAAAATATGTTTATTAGCAATAATGGGGCCCCATAGCAATTTACTACTGTGTGCATGAACCAAAAAAATTGACTATAATTATGTAACGGGTTTTGCAAAAGTTATGCAAGATTATATTATGTAACTGATAAATAAGTTATTTTAGTTTGATCTTTGCATTTAAGCTAAAAAATTACAATTTTATTATTTTTAAACACAAAGTTTGGTAAAACTTATCATATCGTACACAAAACTGAAAAAAAATATCACTCTGGCAACCATAGCTAAGGATAATTTCCAGTTATGAGTAGATTTTTATAGAGTTGGAGTCGATTTTAAACCACAACATAAATATTCTTTTACAAAGATCCCTTTCTATAGAGAATTTGCAGTGGCAACATTTTTTCACTAAATTTTTTAGGCTGGTCCTAAACCAGAAGTTACACATACACTCAAATAATATTTAAGTATTTTTTTGACACCGGAAATACTTTTTAACATCATATTCTTTCATACATCAAAATATTTATAGTAAAATATTTATTTAGTCAGCCATAATTGGTATTACATTCTTGTTACCTTTGTTGGTAGAATAAGTGCTTTAAATAATGAATGTAAGACATTAGACATACTCAATACATATATGCAATATTTATTCTACATTAAGAAGTCTATTGTGAAAGCTTGGTGACTTTTTACCTCATCAATGTGCTAATTCTAACTAGATACATATATCTTCCATGTTACTAGAGTGAAAATCTTTTGTACGAAATATTTCCTACTGTTGTAATTTATATTCAATACTTTTAAGACAATTATATCTCTTGTTTAATTTCGTGCCTTTTAATAACCCTTTTGTTCTGAATGCCCAATTTGCCTATTTTCAGATGGGACATTTATTGTGGTCAGTATGTAACTACTAGCGCTTGTGACTCCTGAGTTGCAGACGTTCATAGGCGGCGATAGTCACTTTCCATGAGGTGACCCGTCTGCTCGTCTGCCCCCTGTAACATAAAAAAAAAAACTTGTAAGTTCCTGCTTCTCATTATCGTGGGTTCGATTCCTAAACATATCTTAAGTGAATTTTATGATGGTAGGCAAACATCAACACTCAATCTCAGTTCGATCCACCTGTACTCACGGTTGTGGTATCCAGGTTTTGAGGTGATGCAAGGTAAAAAATGCTTGTTGTGAACTCGATGACGTGTCGTTTGCCAACTGCAAACTCTTAACGTCAAACTGCCCAGTAGAAAGTGCGGTTCCTGTATGTTTTTCTAAAAAATAAATTAATATAATAATGATACTGTTTTAATTTAATTCACATCAACAGCCTATACTAGTCTACTGCTGGACATAGGCCTCTTCTTAGAAAGGAGGTTTTGGCCTACTATACCACGCTGGCCAGACGGGTTGGTATAGGGTTTGTTTCAAGTTTTCCTTCTCTTTGCAGTGCTGTTGTCTTGCTTAGTTTGCTCCCTTAGTCGGCTCTTACGACACCCACGGAATGAATTGGGGTGGTGACAATTTGTATTCTTAATCCGTCACCACACGGACCTTAATTTAATTACACTACAGATAATAAGAGAAAATACTTCACATCAACAGCCTTTGATAGTCCACTGCTGGACATAAGCTCTCTTTAGAAAGGAGGTTTTGGCCTACTATACCACGCTGGCCAGCCGGATAGGGTTTGCGTCAAGTTTTCATTCTCTCTGCAGGGCTGGTATACTAAGTAGTTTTAAAAAAATACTTAAATAACATAAATAAGATACAGTAAAAGAAATTATAACCCCTCGCAGGGGTAAAAGTGTCCTCCAAGGCTTACCAAATAGTTAGAGTCAATAAGTTAATATATGAAGGTATAAATCGATTTATACCTTCTTCGACTCTAATTGACTCATTTCCTAAAGAATACCCCTATGATCATAGGGGTATTCTTTAGGAAATGCCTAACTAAACGCAAATAATAAATCAGGTTCAATCAAATGGACTTTACTCGCAGCCCTGTTACGCTTTTGTCACTGTCATTTTGAGGATGTTCTAGTAAATTACAATACTTTTTCGTAAAGCATTTAATTTTATCTGTCTCTGTTGCACATACTAATTATGTAGATTTGTAAGTGAATAGCAAACAAAGTTTAGAAAAGTTTATAGTTTATCTCTTAAAGGTTAGGTTGGTTAGTTAGTTTTAAGAGTGTAAACATTTCAACCGATTAAATAATTCTGAATTTTTAAAATGGCTGAAGAAAATGTAATGAAACATAATGATCCTATGGAGACAGAAGAAAAAACTGAAATAAATGAAGAATATGCATATTTAGATAGAGGTGGATTTTCGTCTGAAAAGTTTAAAATAGAACTGCGTGGTTTGCCAAAGTTTTATGGGATTGCCGTATGTTTACTTTATTGTTTTATAAAATATTTAAAGTACCATATAATAAATACTTTTTAAACTATGTTTTATGCCACACTTAATACATTCGTATCTAAAGTCTACCCAGTTTAATGCTATTTGGTAACTTTAGGAAAACTATTTCTTAATGCACATAACCTTTAGTAAGACGAGGTAAAAGATCATGATTCTAGACCAATTCTATAGCAATGACTCTAGTAAAAGCCTTATTTATATCTTGTATGTTGTTGGTTATGATCAGGCGTCATAAATGAATAAATTAGATACATTTGTTTGTGAAAAATTGAATGCTTATTTATGTTTTACATAGGTTATAAATCATTATCTATTAATATTGTTTCAGGAATTAAAAAAGCTTATGAACCTAAAACTAGGCTTAAACACAAGCAAGATAAAGAGGCCCAAAAATGGTAGTCATTGGCTGTTTGCATGTTTTCAAAATGATGAGGAGCGAACAAAAGCTATTGAAGCACTAAACGGTTACTCTTGGAAAGGTACTCTTTGTTCATAATTTATTCTTGAGTAATGATGTACTGATGCTGATGGTTTGAAGACCGAGTTTTCAATTACTTTAGACATTTATTTTTGTTAAAATAGTCTACATGCTTATAGATAAAACGGTCTTACTTACTATATTGCTTACATGAATTTCAATTATTTATTTTTTTATTTCTGAAAGGTACGCTTAGAGAATTATTGTCATTACATGTTACAGGCTAGAGTAGCTACCCAGATTTTACATAGATTTTCGCGAAAATTTGTAAGTACCAAAATGTATCTTAATTTTCAACTTTTTTATTTTCTTGGAATTATTCTTTTATTTGTGCTGTTAGACGTTTCTTTTTGCCAAATCTCGTGATTCTAGGTCAATGGGAACTACCATATAGGTTTTTGACCCAAAACCTATAGGGTACTTCCGGTTGACCTAGTATTGTCAATTTTGGTTAAAAGCAAGGTCTTACAGTTGAGCTGTAAAGAGAAAATTCTGAAAAATAAAAAAAGTTGAAAATTAAGGTAAATTTTGGTACTTACAAGTTTTCGCGAAAATTAAAATTTGCCCATATCTTTTTATCGTGTTGACTCAGGACCTTGATTTTTATACACCTAATAGGGACCATAGACTTAGTATCTGGTATAAATTTCAACTTGCTAGGTCTACCCGTTCCTGAGAAAATCGGTGGACAGATGACAGACAAGAAAGTGATATTAGGGTTCCTTTTTTACCTTTTGAGGTACAGAACCCTAATAAGGCAAAATACCGTGTCACTCGTGTATTTGACCCTCTGCTTATTAGTGTTATGAAAGAAATTTACTGGCCATAATCACAGACATCATAACATCACCAAAAGGCTGGTACATATCACTTTTAGAAATGGACAAGCCCTGAAAGCTATGTATAATTTGGCTGTTTCTTGTTTTGCTCAGACTCATTTTTAATGTGTAGCCCCTATAAGGTTCTTACATGTGTACCTACTTTGTAAATGCCATTCTATTAAATGAAGTTAAACTTTAAATTATTTATTTTTTTCTTGGTAAGTGAAAAACAGATGTTTCTGCTATATATTATGCTTGTTTGTGTTTTCTTCTTTATCAAATTTAAAGAAAAAGTTTTAACTAATATTCATGTCTCTCCAAGGTAAAACACTAATAGCTGAAGTAGCAAAACCAGCACCAGATCCATTAGTTAGAAAGCGAAAACGTGAGGAAGTAGAAGGGAATGAACAACAAAGGAAAAAGAAAGAGGATGATAATAAGAGCCAAGAAGAGAGGCTGAAAGATGCTACTACTCCATACTGGAACTTACCATACGAGGAACAGGTATAGTTTAGAAAAACTATATCCTAAAATAGAAATATCTAAAAATAACATAGCTGATTTGATAAGTCTCTATGACTAGCTGTTCCCAGCCATTTTAAATAGCTTTGGTTGTTAGGTTTCAGCATGCTACAGTAAAGTATGCATTCAGTAAGTTACGTAGCCAATAACCTTACTGAAAAAATATTTGAAACAAAAATAAATTATTAAATGTGACCCATAACGCACAGTTCCAGGGATTAGCTTGTTTAAAAAAAGGAGCAAGAATGATTTATTATATTAGAATACATTTTATTTTGACTTTTGATTATTTCTGTAATTTTTTTCGTGATCATAAATCATCATTGTTACAATATTAATAACTTTTGGTATTTGCTGCATAAGTATTTTTGTGAGTTTAATGCCTATGTGAAATGGCTATAAGCCCAAAATCCATCTAAGTGGCGTGCAATGGGAGAGGCCTATGTCCAGCAGTGGACTGCGATAGGCCGGTGATGATGATGGAATGACTTAAAGATTTATTTTAGGTACTTAGAACAAGTTGTTGTTATCTTTATTATCATGTTTCAATGTACAATATTCTGTTAAAGTCTCCGTTCACAGCTCAAACTAAAAGAAAAAGAAATAAAAAACATACTTATGAAGTTTGACAATGAAATATGGAAAATTGACAAATTAAAGAGACAAGAAATAGAAGCAAAAAGGAAAAAATTTAATGGACTTAGTTTTGAACTGAGACCCATAGAGAAATCACCAGTAGCATTTGGATATAGGAACAAATGTGAGTTCACAGTTGGGATTGATGAAGAGACTAAATTGCCCACTGTGGGATTCAGATTAGGCAGTTACGTAACTGGCACGGTTGGTGTTGGACCAATACAGTCTATGATCCACATTTCAGAGCAGACAAAAAAAGCGGTTTTGGTGAGTTTATAACTTTCAAACTTACATAATACATGTATTTTACTTCGTAAAGACAAAGTTGGCTATACTATTTCTTATTTTCTTCAATCAATCTTATGTCTTGACTACGACATTTCTGCACAGTAGGAAGTTCGAAACCACTTAAAAGCTGTACAGTCGATTTTATACTTAAAGCTGATGATATACAAAGGCTTGACAGTTCACTTTCTGTGAGGTCACTTGGTGTTGGCAGAATACCTACTGCTACTTCCCTTGTAATAGTGGCATTATGCTGTGCTGAGCTGAGCTAACAAATATTTTTGACTCATGGAGTAATGTTTCTATATGCTTGTGTGTAATTTAAAAATTTCATTATATGTAACTTCTTTCTTTACAATTATTTATCCAGACATATTAAAGAACTACATAAGTGTTATTCTTAATTCTTCCACCAATGGAAAGCTATGAGTAACATAGGCTACTTACACATGGGTGGTACCTGCAAGCATAAGCTAGTATATAATAAATGTGAAAGTGAGTTGGTTTGTTCGCTTTCACGCCTAAACCACTAAACCGATTTCGAAAATTCTTTCGAGTAACCTAGGCTACTTTTCACCTCGATAACCGACTATACGCGCCAGCGTATATTGTTGATTATAATGGTATATATATTTATGTATCAATATTATTTCAGTTGTTCCAAGAGTATATTCGGAAGTCAAAGTTAGCGCCGTTTTCACCAGCAGATTACTCAGGACACTGGCGGTATCTTACCGTTAGGGATTCAACATCCACGGGGGAAGTGATGGTTATTGTGTCTATGCATCCTCAAGTAAGATATATTTCTGGTAAACAAATGTAGTTACGTTGACAATTCAAATAAGTTGCTGTTTAACAAAAAATATATCTCTCATTGTAGGCGAGAATTGCCATGAGGTTTTTATATGCTGAACTTGTTTAGCATCCCACTATCTGAACAGGTTTTTTGAAGTGAAAACTTCTTTCGGCGCGTTCAGCATTTTTGTACAACTAACAAAAGAATATATTTTTTGAGATGGAAAAAAATCATGGAAGGTCGCGACACTGTTACCGTTACCGACACCTCTGTATATAAGTATCTACATACATTAGCCCCGTTTACACGAGAGTTGAGTTTCGTTTGCAATACATTGATAATAATATTATATAAACATATATTGTGTATATACATTGTAATAATAAAAAATTAAAAAATTTAAATTATGTTGTGGGGTGTGTTATAAAAGAAATATAAAATAAATTGGTGGCATCAAATAGAAACAAAATAACAAAATAAAAGTCTCGGGCGCCAGATACCACCTTAAAAGAACACAGAACCCACCACAAACACAACAAATACCTCGGACATCTCAGCCAGCACCGAACCTTTTTAAAACAAGGCGGGAGGACAGCTAAAGAATACAAGATGTTAAGTTCTAATGGCTGTTTATTATCCCGTAGTGTCTGTAGAGTACAATGTGTCTTATGTCTCTAATTACAATAGGTAATTCTTATACACAAACTAGTACTGTCATTAATGCAATCCTTTCCAATAAGAAAAATATAAGGTTTAATAAGCTTTAAAGAGTCACATGAAGACCCAAAAAGAAAAGAGTATAAGGGTAGTTGTAGCAACGCCCTACTCCCTTAATTAAAATTAACCCCTTTGGGGACCTGTATAGGTTTTTAAACAAAGTCGCATAAAGACTTAATAGACTAAACAATAAACTCTAAGGGTAGACATAGCATTGACCTACTCTCTAATAAAAATAACACCCCTTAGGGACCTGCAGTGTTCAATGCCACGTCGCCAAGAAAAATATAACAAGAACACATACCGATGACCTTGGATCAGTCCGAACGAAATGAAATCAAACCAAACTCCGAAACTTCTCACTCCGGTTCCCACGTGGTGTAAGAGGCGGGTTAGCACTCCCCGGCTCCAGACCATGGCGTACAGCTAAGCAGCTTTTTCTACCATTCTGGCGCTCCACAGCAAACCAATTTCATGGGGTTAAACTCCGGCGAGAGACAAAAAATCCGAATGCCACGCAAGGACATTCCAATAAGAAAGTAAAATAATTTAGGTAATGTAAAGACTTTAGATATAAGCTAAAAAAAAGAAAAGAAAAGAGAAAAGAACCCTGATTCATCTGCAAATAAGGAAAAATCATAGGTTAAAAGCCTATCTACAGGATGAACCATAACTCTGACAAGAAATCATATTCACATTACCCAGGGTTCTAAATGCTTTCACAAATCAAGCAGCGGCATTATAAGCATTATAAGCATTGCTCTGTACACCAATTAAACAACAGAGTTACAACCACAGAGATTCCGCCAAGCAAAGCGTGAAGCACGTGGCCGAAACAAAACTTACCTTTTTAACGAAAATAAAAACTCAATCAATAATTTTGATTCTTAACACGAGGTTTGGCAAATTGACAAATTAAAGAGACAAGAAATAGAAGCAAAAAGGAAAAAATTTAATGGACTTAGTTTTGAACTGAGACCCATAGAGAAATCACCAGTAGCATTTGGATATAGGAACAAATGTGAGTTCACAGTTGGGATTGATGAAGAGACTAAATTGCCCACTGTGGGATTCAGATTAGGCAGTTACGTAACTGGCACGGTTGGTGTTGGACCAATACAGTCTATGATCCACATTTCAGAGCAGACAAAAAAAGCGGTTTTGGTGAGTTTATAACTTTCAAACTTACATAATACATGTATTTTACTTCGTAAAGACAAAGTTGGCTATACTATTTCTTATTTTCTTCAATCAATCTTATGTCTTGACCGCTAGTAAGACATTTCTGCACAGTAGGAAGTTCGAAACCACTTAAAACTGTACAGTCGATTTTATACTTAAAGCTGATGATATACAAAGGCTTGACAGTTCACTTTCTGTGAGGTCACTTGGTGTTGGCAGAATACCTACTGCTACTCCCTTGTAATAAGGGGCATTATGCTGTGCTGAGCTGAGCTAACAAATATTTTTGACTCATGGAGAAATGTTTTATATGCTTGTGTGTAATTTAAAAATTTCATTATATGTAACTTCTTTCTTTACAATTATTTATCCAGACATATTAAAGAACTACATAAGTGTTATTCTTAATTCTTCCACCAATGGAAAGCTATGAGGAACATAGGCTACTTACACATGGGTGGAACCGCAGGCATAAGCTAGTATATAATAAATGTGAAAGTGAGTTGGTTTGTTCGCTTTCACGCCTAAACCACTAAACCGATTTTGAAAATTCTTTCGAGTAACCTGGGCTACTTTTCACCACTATAACCGATATACGCGCCAGCGTATATTGTTGATTATAATGGTTATATATTTATGTATCAATATTATTTCAGTTGTTCCAAGAGTATATTCGGAAGTCAAAGTTAGCGCCGTTTTCACCAGCAGATTACTCAGGACACTGGCGGTATCTTACCGTTAGGGATTCAACATCCACGGGGGAAGTGATGGTTATTGTGTCTATGCATCCTCAAGTAAGATATATTTCTGGTAAACAAATGTAGTTACGTTGACAATTCAAATAAGTTGCTGTTTAACAAAAAATATATCTCTCATTGTAGGCGAGAATTGCCATGAGGTTTTTATATGCTGAACTTGTTTAGCATCCCACATCTGAACAGGTTTTTTGAAGTGAAAACTTCTTTCGGCGCGTTCAGCATTTTTGTACAACTAACAAAAGAATATATTTTTTGAGATGGAAAAAAATCATGGAAGGTCGCGACACTGTTACCGTTACCGACACCTCTGTATATAAGTATCTACATACATTAGCCCCGTTTACACGAGAGTTGAGTTTGGTTTGCAATACATTGATAATTATATTATATAAACATGTATTGTGTATATACGTACATAGATAAGTATATATGTTCATGTACATGTACTCGAATATATGTACTCGATTATAACAGGAAAAAAAAAGCTTTCGGTGAGGTCGTGGCATCACGCCGGTCGAGCTGACCGAGCCGATACACAATACATTTCTGACATGCTTCCATCATATTTTTACAGACATTGACAGAAAACGAACTAAATGAAATAAAAAGAGATTTAATCGAACATTTTAGTTCTGACGAAGCGGTCGCTTGTGGCGTGAAATCATTATACTTTGAACAGATCATCAAAAGGTATTTATAAGCACGATCTTCATCTATCGTATTAAATGACTTCTGCTTTTATGCTTACCTGGATCACTTTTGGTACAAACTTTGTCCCGGTTTTAGGCTAGAAGATATAAACTTCTAAATATCAATATTAATTTATCATTTTCAGGCGAGTAGGCGAAGATGGATCAAAGCCCGTACATTTGTCAGGTTCTACGCATATTACAGATACCATACTTGGAAAGCAGTTCAGAATATCACCAGAGGCATTCTTTCAGGTACTTTTTTTGTAATTGCAAACATAGTTAAACAAACTTGACCTTGGATAACGTGTACCTATGTGTTAATTCGATGCGATACTATGAAGCGGAATCATTGCAGTTCTAACATTTAATTTAATTATTTGTAAATTTATTTATTTATTATTTAAATTTCCTCAATGTTTTGGCATTTAATATTGAATTTATTGACTTAAATATAATTTATTTAATACTTTATGCAATTTTACTACTTAATGCAACTACTACCTACTAGATATTGCCTTTAGCGTAAATTTAGATAATATTTAAACTTTCGTAAGACTGTATTGAAAGATTAACTTTGTCTTTTGTTTCTTTAATTACAATTTTAAATAGTGACTTTAATTGAAAAAAAAACGAGTATGCTTTAGAACACACGATTGAAGAAACTTTTTAAAATAAATGAGAGAAAGAGAGAAAGAAAATGTGTGCTCGCACCTCTCTCTTGCCCCTACAGCAATATACGAAACGTAACTCTCTCTCTCTATCTATCTTTACTAACTTAGATGTCCCTTTCAACTTCCGTTCGCCTCGCCCGATCACAGTTTTCGTAACGTTCTCGTCACGCATTCACCAGCTTACTTCCAAAGTTTTACTTCAATAAAACATAATTATTTTTGTTCTAAATAGATTAACACAGCAGGTGCTGAAGTGTTGTACCGTAGCGCTATAGAAATGAGTCAAGTAAAGACAGAGTCCACCGTAGTGGACATCTGCTGCGGAACGGGTACTATTGGACTTTGCTTTGCACAGGTAAAGTAGATTTCAAATATACATTAACATTAAAATAGAACATTTAACATGCTATTATTCATTTCAGTTGTAAATAATTAACTATGTAAACAAATCTTGCCTATTTGTAATTTGACGTATTAAATTAATTTGGCATCTTGAAGCTGATCTGTTAATTTTGAAGAATCCAATCCAATATAAGGCTTGATGCTCGGGCAGAACGATGATATCTGAAGAAGCCAGGACGTGGATAATGGAACTGATTTTTACTTTTTAATGCGGTTCACTACTAGTTTATTAGCGCGTTAGTTTTCAATTTATACCTCTTTTTAGACATATACCTTTATGACCTCAAATGACGTCGCAACTGAAAAAAATCTAGGCGTTTAAAAGCATCACTTACAGCTAATTAGCTCCAGCCGCAAAAACAAGTCTTAAATATTCCTAACATTGTACTTTATACAATAGTTTATTTAATGTTATCTGTATTACAGCATTGTGGCAAAGTACTGGGTTTAGAAATGATTGCCGAAGCGGTAAAGGATGCGAAAGCGAACGCTGAGTTAAACAAGATAGAGAATTGTGAGTTCTTTACTGGGAAGGCGGAGGATATCCTACCTTCTGTACTGGCCAGAGCCGCGGCTGACGACATTATTGCGATTGTAGACCCACCCAGAGCCGGACTACGTAAGTTTGCGCCACTACTGAAACATATAGTTCACATACTTGTAGGATTTTTAAAAATTAAAAAGCATTGTAATCTCAGTTCATCGCTTTCGATATACCCTTTTGTTCACTCCATTTATAAAACCAAAACGATTTACCTGCACTTTGGTATCGTTTAGGCTTATTATTTACAATATCGTCGCCTGGGAAAGTAATAGAGTTAGATACAATTAAAAAAAAAAGTCCAAAGCAAAAACGATTGTGTAAAAGTCATGGTTTATGTCGAAGCCATAATTATGTTTTGTTTACGTTTGCGAATAAGTTTTATATAATTCTTATATTAAGTACTGAGCTTTTTTATCTACAAATAAAAATGAAACGAACGAAGGATAAATTATGTTTGTAATTATACTTACCACACACACGCACACACAGTATATACTTACCACAAAGACAGGCAAAGAGATTCTCCGTTCATTTTTATTTATTTATATAGAACATATTTACGAACCATAACATTAATTCACAGACATGCGCGCAATAACCCAACTCCGGAACACAAAGAAAGTAAACCGCTTGGTTTATATATCATGCAGTCCGTCATCTGTCGTCAAGAACTTCATAGACTTGACCCGTCCATCCTCTAAGACTCTAAAAGGGGCGCCTTTTATACCTGTGAGAGCTGTTCCTGTAGATATGTTCCCGCAGACCAAGCACGTGGAGTTAGCAATACTGTTCGAGAGAGAGGTAAGAGTAATAGTAGTCTATGAAATTAGAGCGAGAGGTAAGAGTTTTAATATAAGTCTATTGAATTAGAACGCTAGAACTTAGATAAAGTGTCCATAAATATACGACGAGTTCCTGAAATTTCGCAGCGGTTGTTACAGCTGCTGCAGCATCAGGTCAAGGTTACCATATCATGGGAATACCACTAAAGTAAGAGTACACCAAATTTCAAATTAATCGGAGTTGTGTAAGTTAGTAATATCCCTTCATCAACTAAGAAATGGGCTGATGATCTTCACAAATTTTAGCTTCACAATCTCGATCACTTCAGCTTTAAAAAAACTCGCATCATAATCGGTTTATTCGTTTAGGAGCTACGATGCCACAGATAGGCTTAAAAACTAATGTTGTCAAAGGTAAAAACCCAATTAGAATTGTGTATTTTTTCTGTTCTAAATAGCCAATACAGTGGTTGCATCTACAAATACTTTAACTTTTATACAATTTGTGGATCATATAAAGTGTTGTCTCATATGGGTAACGAACCCACAACACTCATCTCAGTAAAAAGCGGCAGGGTGACCACTTAAACCAATACGCCATCCGTGCAGTCGCAGTGCCTCCTGCTTTGGGAATTATTATGTTTTATGAAATATTATACCTTGTTTTCTTTTTATTTACAGAGTTCAGGCGAAACTGAAGAAGATAATACCGGTATAACAAATAACGTAGAGACTGTTAAGTCTGAGGATGTTCCCAATGAAGCCCTAAATGAAAATAGTGAAACTACAAGTAATGGAAATAAATGACAATGTAGAGCTCTAACGGTTGAATAATAAAACTTTATCTATTGACAGTTAATTTATTGTTTAATTTCTTTTTCGGTCAAAGCGAAGCTTATTTGTTAGACCTAATTGACTTTGATTCAAGTTTGCCTTCTCTTTGCGGTGTTCTTGTCCTGCGTAGTTAGCGTAGCGTAGCTCCCTTAGTTGGCTCTAACGACACTCCGTATTTTTAATTTGTTTTGAATGCAAGGCAGGATTTGTGGGGGAGATAAGGCATGCCACACCTTTTTTTATTTTTTCTTTCCGTGCGGGAAACCCCTCGGATACCACCTATCGGTGGCATGTCGGACTCGAACCGACTAAAACCGCACGCCGTCTCGGGTACTAATAGCCGTGGAACCATGTATACCCTAGAAAGGAAGTCCCTGGTGCCCTGACATACCGCGGGCCATCTACAGACGAGTAGACGACCCCCCCGTGTAGGAACCCCATGTTCCCTCTGCTCCCTGGAAGCGTGCGCGCTTCGCAACGCGCTCGCCGCCACCCCGGCCTGCTTCTGCTAGGGTGACAGATAGCCTCACCTGTCACCCCCAGGCCTGCGCTTATGGAGGACGGAGGTCGTTCTGCGACCTCCGGCGCCTGAGTCGCCTGCGGTACCTAGCCCGTTCCCGGGCCTGGCGGGCCGGGAGAGTTCTAAACCTCTCCCGGTTCCGCTCCGCCGTCTCCTAGGCATGCTAAACCTGAGTGTGCCTTACTGAGATACCTTGGACTATTGACTAACTATGAATACATTAATATTATTTTAACGGGAATTAACGCGATCTCTTATTTAGGGTATTACATACCTCTGGTTTAAAAACATACCACCTCGCTTTTCTGCGCAATCGGTTAAACACCAGAATAGGGACTCATCGGTTTGCTTACAGAATAGGGACACTGTTAGTGTGGTATGTGACGGTACATGGCGACACAAAAACAACAACAATATCGAAAATGTGCGGGTAGATGAAGAGCCTTCTACTTCACGGATTCGACGACGGAGGGCGTGCGCCGATGAGCCAGTCAGCCTGTGACCACGGCCGGTGCAACCTGGTCGAAACGTCAGGCAAACCAGAGGTATGTAATACCCTAAATAAGAGATCGCGTTAATTCCCGTTAAAATAATATTAATTATCATGGAACGCGAAAGTTTAAAAGTTAGTATGAATACATTGTGTTTGTGCATAGGTATCAAACAGTAAGCTCGGCCCTTAGACCTGAACAACCATTTCTACACATGGGTTGTTACAAGACGGCTGTTCAAGGGGTTGTCCGGTCAATGGCACTGTGCGGCGCATCGGTGTGGGCGTCAGCTGTGACTGCCCAGATGGTCAGGGTTATACCTGCTTGCCGCACCGTGTCGCCAGAGGCGATGTGAGCGTTGGCCGGAACTCCCCCGTTAGATTTTGAGGCGGAAGTGCTCGCCGAAGTTTATCGGCGGGTGACTGAGTTCCGCCGAGTGGCATGAGGCCGCTTGCCGAGCCTTTTAGCTAGGCTGTAACAAGTTTTAGTGAACATTCGTTACAATAAAGTCACAGACAATTTTTTTATTAATTTTGATATATATTTTGAAAATATGTACTTAACAAAAATATAAAGCTTTGTGGTTAGTATTATGGCGAATGCTCCAAAGAATTGTTCGAACCTGTACCGGCCGCAATTTTCACCCATCACTTGAATAATTGACACTTTATTACTGTGCTTATTTTGTCTCATATAACCAATCTGTGGAATAAATATGCGACTTCGTAATTATTTGTGACTCTTGAGCTTACGGGTGTTCATGAGCGGTGGTAATCACTTCCTTTTGAAAATGACAAGTGAAGCTAGTCCTTTTATACTTTTCTTATAGTTCTATGATAATAGTGAGGCATTAATAGGCGTTTATCGTATCCTATACAAGTAGAAAGGATTATAACTCGTATAACGAGAGGATAGAAAATAATGAAAATAAACTACGTGTGTAAAATAAAAGTAGCTTAGAGGCACATAGCGGCCAGATCGACCGGAGTATACAATGTCACAGAAAACCGGTGTTAAATAATATTTTCTTGCTCTTGCTTTTGAGTCAAGAATGAGCTCAAAGAACAGCAACAAACTTTTGACTCGTGAGTTGTAGGTATATATGTTTGATGGTAGTAATATACCGTTAGGTGATTCGTCTTTTCGTTGCCCCTAGAAATTCCCGCGACCGCGCGACCCGCGACCTCAGCTCAGGGCGCCATTTGGCGGTGGTCAGCGGGCCTTCGCCGCCTGAACCAGTACGAGGACCGAATTGACCATGATGGAGGCGCCGGGGGGCGGAACACGACGGAGCCCATGGAACAAAAGCGCCTCCGTCTTGTCCGAGGCCACCCGTAAGCCCAGTGCCGCAATGCGCCCGACCACCAGAGAGACTCCCCTGGTGGCTAGACGCGCAGCCTCTTGAAAGTCCGCCCCCCGGGCTGTTACTAGATTGTCACCGGCGTAACAAATAATGCCTAAACCGGGGGGGAGGCGACCTCGAAGGGCCCAGTCGTAACCTATGTTCCACAGGAGTGGTCCGAGAGTCTGCCTTGCGGAAAACCGCACGACATGGGCCGACGCCTCAAAGCACCATTTTGGTCCTCCTACATGACGGTACGCTCCTCTAAGTAGTCTGCCACTAGCCGCCTCAGGTACTCTGGCACCCCATGATAGTGGAGTGCTTCTTTGATGCAGCTGAATGGCAGATGTTGAATGCGTTGACGATGTCCAACGACACCGCCACCAGCCAGCCGCCACAGCTCACCGCCTCTTCGGCCACGGTCCTGAGGCGCGAAACAGCGTCGATCGTTGAAAGCCTTGCTCGTAAACCGGATTGGGCGTCTGACAGTTCGGGGCCCACCTCGCAGAGGTGCCGGACGATGCGGGCAGAGAGTATTCTTTTAAAATTTTTACCCGCCTCGTCCAGCAATACGATGGGCCTGTAGGCCGCGACCGAATCGGCAGACCGTCCTAACTTCCTCAATAGAACCAGCTTCCCGCTCTTACAGCACTCAGGGAAACGCCGCGGGAATAGGACCTCCACCACTTCCTGCAGGAAGCTGGGCTGGAGAGTTTCCGTAAGGGGGGGCCCGACGCGAGGTGCTTTTGTCGCACCGCACGATAAAGGGTCCCGACAAACCCTGCCACAACCAACACTGTCATTTAACTCTTTTATTTTCCCTCTGGTCCTAATTAGAGCGAAAGCTTTTTTAGATCCTATACCTCTAAAGTTAAATTTAACTATAACCTAATATTAATTTGTTATTCGATAACAAATTAATATTAGGTTATAGTTAAATTTAATTCCTATTTATATTACTTTCCGAAACGCATTAATGAAGCAAACATTCTCATCCGTACTAGTCCTGTCGTAGTGAATGAAATTAAACGTTAATCTGAAAGTGCCGCCTCATCTCGCCGTCCGAGGGCGGCGCGTAATTCTGAAGGAATTTAATATCGGCACCGACGGCACCCGGTGAATTCCACCGCAGAAGCGCCACCATTAATACAGATTGCTCACGGCTACGTACCACAATCAAACTAGTTGTTAAAAACGGGTTGTCTTGAACAAAGCACATTTTTTTGGTTGATTATTACTTACTTTTAGGTATTTCAATCGAATTTATTTAATCAATCAGTAGCAACTCAATCGCAACAAAACGACCTCCTACTGCAATCCACGAATTATTTTGTTTTAGAAAGAATACCAATAACTTATTAACCCCATTAGCTAATTTAAACGTTATTAGGACGACGGCTGGGTCGAACTCCAACCACATGGTTACAAGTATGGCGCCTTAATCATTTCGCTACCGACGCTGATTTATTTCATGTTTTAATGGTGGCAGTAAAGACTTTAAGAAACTTGTCGAAGACACGGAAGTGTCGAGGTGTGAAAACTGGCATCTAATAGTAATCCTAGAGTAAGTTTCAGCAGCCCAATCTAGCCCCGTTTTTGTAAACTAAAATATAAAGAAATCCTGTTCATTTCTTGATAGGTGTACACAAGATGTAAGCGCGCCGCCCTCTATGTTCACCGGATTGGCGTTGGGAGATAGATGCCGTGTTATTTAGGTCAGAATGTGAACCAAAGACAGCAAGCCTATCTGACTTTACTAGTTAATATCTACTTTCAAAGATTATCCAATCCTTAGAGGGAACATATTTTCTTTGCTTTTCAGGTTTGAACCCAAAGGAAATCTTTGACAGACCGCAGAGGGAACGGACGCGGTCTACGCTTTTTCTCTGGCGGAAAAAGATACAGTTTTAATTTTCAGGTGCTACTTAAAATTTTAATGTTTTGACACCATAAATTTCTACTACTACATGTTACTATCTACTACTTGTTTAATCTACAATCAGTCAACTAACCGCCCGATTCTATTTGCCCGTTGTTCAATAAAAATTTAAACATTTTCTCTAGCACTTTTGTGCTTGACTGTACTGAGGCATAGCTATACCTAGTTATCAATACCTATTGCGACCCTCGGCATACCAATATGAACCGCAATAAGCATCTCTACAGCCTTAAACGTAGTCAGAGACTCCACGGACCAGTCATTGTCTTTCTTGCTTTCGTCGGAAGCAGATCGGTGACAGACTTTTATAAAAACATGTGTTAGAAGTAGTGATGGCTATCAAGTGTATAATAGCTGTACTTTCTCTATTCATCTGCTCACATTTTTCTTATCGAATCAACAAAAATGTTGGTAAGTTTTTTAACGTGTTAACTTAAGCGGGTTCGATCGAGATTTTCACTAAGTAAGTGATAATTCTTAAGCTAAGTATAAATTCCACCACATAAAATACCGTTCGTTAAAAAAATATCTAATTTTTTTACGATTTTATTATAAATAATAAACTTATTCATTCATTGTCTTCCGAAATTTTATTTTTTGAAAAAACGATACCTACCTTACTCGATTTTTAAGGACGAATTTATTTTATTTAAAGAATTTGTTTTAATTATTACTTGCAATTATGAAATAAATCAATATCGTAAATAAGTATACTCGATACCCGATGTTGAGTATTTACTGGTGTCTATAAGCAATGATATCATCGGTGTTTTCACTCTTTTGTAACGGTGCCCACAATGACCAAAACTAATGACAGTAGTTTAACTACAGTCAATGGCAGTCACTGCCGTCCCTATTAATTGATAGAAAATGATTTCTAGATTACCAGTTGGCAGAAAGTGATTCAGTCTTAGATCCAAGTGGCGAGATATTACTCAAATGGCGAGTGGACTACAATAAACGAAAGATACAATTTCAAATAATAGTATCCGACAAGGGCCCATCATACAACTGGTTTGCATTGGGTTTTTCTGATAGAGGTGCATTCAATAACTCAGATGTCTGCTTATTCTGGACAGATTATAAAAGGAATCGACACTTTGAGGTAGGAAACTTTATTTCATTTTAAGCTATATAAGGGGGCCTCTTCGACATATTGCAATGTTAGTTACTTCTTCCCTTTCGAGACATGCGGTAACCCTTTCCCTAGTTCCTCTACTTTCTTCGTCTGTCCTGTTTGTAAACAATTACCAGCAAACCGGGGCAACCGCCCCGAGCGGCATTTTCAGGGGGCGCCAAAATCATAATATAGTATGATTAAAAATAAAAAACTTGCTCCACAAAGCGCCTAGCATACGGAAGCCAGGTTGGCTCACCGTCGACTTGTAAGAAAAAGGCGCCACACAGGCCCACACTATAAGTGAACATATATTTGTGAGTTTTTTTAAAGTAATTTATCTCAAAGAGATAGGGGCGCCACTATCAAGTTTTTGCAACGGTTCGACAAAATCGTAGATACAGGGCTCGGTCAAAGTTAAAAAAAAAAGTAATATACTAATAGGGAAAGGGCCCGAAATTGATGATGATGAAAACAGCCCAAGTAAAAACATTTTCAATTATTCCTATAAAGTTGTCATAACTAGGATTAAACATGAAACACAGATATTATTGTCAACTTATTGTAAGACCTAAACTTCAAGATAGAGACTTCTGTCTTTATGTATTCTAATATATATTTTGTAAAGGATATGCACGGAGATGACATTGGAAAACTAACTAGAGATCCTAAGCAAGATTGCGAAGCGTTTTACTTGGATCCTGAGACTCAAAGTTTAGTCTTTGAACGATACTTCGATACTTGCGACAGTGACGACTATATTATCGAGGTGAGTCCTCTTATAAAAAAAACTGTAACTACAATACATACTTTATAACAAAATAACAAAACTTAAAAATTTAGATATGACAAAACTTGGCAAGGAGCTGCATCCTTGCCAAGTTTTATCGTAGCTAAATTATTTTATTAATTAGTTTATTGTAATATTAATAAGATAGCATTATCTTGAAATAAAATAGGCTATCACAGATTGGATAAAGTGGTGCACCAATAATGTTAGTGCAACTGGAGTCGTGAACGAAGATTCAACTTAAAGAAATGTAATAGACATAAATAATATCTAAAAAACGTTAATCTACTCGAATGATGAATTATTTAAGAACGAATTACATAAAAAACACTTAAACTCCATATCGCTGTGATTTAGAGAGAAAACATTAAAAAATCTAATTTTAATATTTTAAAGCTGAAGAGTTTGTTTGTTTGGTGGGTTGAACACGATAATCTCAGGAACTACTGATTCAACTTGAAAAAATATTTTAATGTTGGGTAGGCCATTTCTCGAGGAAGACTATTTAGCATCGAGCTATGACCAATAGGTGCCGAGTATCAATGAAAAATGTTGCTAAAACGGGGAAAGTTTATTCCTTTTGAATATCTCAGACTAAATTGCGCCGGTCAGCTAGTAATGTACCTATTTCATTCTTTCTTTTTTTTTTTTTTTTTTTTTAAATCAACCCCCGCATTAGGAATATATCCTGTGTCGCGGGGGACTTTACAAACATACATGAAACGGACACAAAGAACACCCAGACTCAGAACAACAATTTGTGGATCACACAAAGTGTCGTCCCATGTGCGGTTTGAACCCACAACACTCGGCGCAGTAGGAAGCGGCGTGGCGACCACTTAAACCACTACGCCATCCGTGCAGTCCTTATTATTATTATTATAAGTACTTCGTTATATTTCACTTTTACAGGATGGCACAGTCCACGTGATCTGGGCACACGGTGACGATAAGTTGTTCTCATCAAAAGGGTTGTGTCCGTCTTGCACACCACCACGAGACCATGGTTTTATAAGAGTTCGGTTATTCACACCCCTAGGTAGCCCCAAAGTCGATAATGCTTATAAGCTGAAAGTAACGAACAATAATCTTAAGGTACCTAAGGATGACACAACTTATTGGTGCAAAGTTGTTAAACTACCTGATTTTGTTACGAAGAAAACTCACCACATTATACAGGTATAATAATATTATATTGTACTTATGCTAAGACTGATTATTAATATTATGATATGATAAAGCGTCTTGAGATTCTTAGGTCAAAATACATTTAAAGGTAAAAAAATATGATGATATGTACATATTAAGAAATTACTTACTTTTACTTTTTATAAATATTTTTTATCATATACCACACTACTATGGCAAGTGATCCTGACTCAGGTCTGACTGAGGTCGTGGGTTTCATTCCCACCCAGGACAAATAATTATGTGATGAGCACGATAGTTTGTTCTGTATATTGCTACAATTTATCTATAACATGTATGTAAGTATTCAGAAATATATAAGTATGGTTTGCAGCAATTCGATTACCGTAGTAGAAGCTCTGCCTAGTTTTGGGATCTAATAGACGTGTGTAGAATATGTGAGGATAGGTATTATTAATAAAAGAAACGCAGTACAGTTCTTGGTAATATACTCCAAGTACAGCATTGTTTGAGTACCTACTGCTATTTTTCAGTTTGAATCAACTATTACCCGAGGTAATGAAGGTTTGGTACATCATATGGAAGTCTTCTATTGTGACTCGGATCCTCACAAAGATATTCCTTTGTACGAAGGCAACTGTTTCGCCCCAGACAGACCTGAAATCACTAAGAGCTGTTCAAAGGTAAGAAATGTAGATGTAGGAATCAAACGTCAATTCCGTTCAAAAACATTTTTTCCATAATAGATTACTAAGAGTTACTCCTTCAGTATAAGTCTTCTAGTAAAGATAATAAATACTATAAATAGTGCTTAGTGGCGCAGATCTTATTAGGTTAGGCCTTATCAAGAAAGTGTACACGGTGCTTAAAAGCCAGACGTAGAAGTATTAAATTTCACTTGGGTGGATTTCCTTTTGGTAATTTAGAGGCTCTGCAGTTTAAAAGACTAAAATTATCACACAATTTTGGCACTTATTTAATTAAATATATATTTTCCAACGTTACGTAGAAATAATTGTTTAATTATTTATGTGTGTTCTTTTAAATTCGTGGTAGACACGTATACGATATCAATCTCATCGTAAGATTATTATATTTTATTCGTTTACTTTTGTACGACGAATGCTTTTAGGTAAAAGCAGCATGGGCGATGGGTGCACCTCCGTTTATATATCCGAAAGAGGCTGGATTACCCCTAGGAGGACCTAATACCAATAAATATGTGATGCTTGAAGTACACTACAATAATCCTGAAGTAAAGAGCGGTATGTGTTTTCCCTTGGTGGAGAATGGACATCTATAGACATCTTTGAAGCTTAGCTGATTATTATAATTGCAATGGCGTGATTAAATATAATCGGAAGATGGAGCGTGGGTAGGCCCAAGGCGGTCCGACCAGCTGGTGAAGATCGCCGGAAGCCGTTGGATATGGGCAGTACAGGGTCGGTTGTTGTGCCGAACCTTGGGGGACACCTATGTCCAGTAGTGGCCATCTTTCGGCTGAGACGATGATGATGAATGGTGTGATTAAATAAATATGTGTTTACAAGGCGCAAACTTTCATCTCTTGAGTTAGTAAGTACGATGAACGCACGGCTACATTGTGACGACATTCCACGAGCTGCATTCATATGGCTGCCCGTTTATTCTCTTGGTTGGGTCTCCATGGTTCCATGAGTGTAGGAAAAGAGTTAACAAGCCAAGTGAGACCATTGGAATTGCAAGTGGATTATATGCTTTTTTGTCAACCACTAATTCATAATCACAGCGCCAAAATCATAATATAGTATGATTAGAAGTAATAAATTTGCTAATAAAAAACTTATTGGGTAATAGATAATATAAAGAGAACAAATTTATTAGGGATTTGTATCCATTCACAAAAAAGGCAACCATTATGTATTTGTGAGTTTTTTTAAGTAATTTATCTCAACCGCTGGAGAGAGTTTCTACCCCGGTTCGAAAAAACCGTAGACTAATTAATGTCAGTGAAAGTTTTTTTCTTAATAGTTATTATTAAATGATATTTAATTTATTTCAGACTGGGTAGACAGTTCTGGTATAATTCTGTATTTGACCGGCCATCGGCGCAAGTATGACGCTGCCATCATGGAGCTAGGACTGGAGTACACTGACAAAATGGCCATACCAGGCAGACAGAAGGCTTTTCCTCTAACGGGCTATTGTATCCCACAGTGTACGGGAGTGGTACGAGCATTGTGTTACTAATAATATTTATAGTAAAAAATAATAATAATATTTTCGGACAGCTGACACACAACGCCATCTAGTTTCAAACTAAGCAGAGTTTGTACTATGAATGCTAGATTGACTGATACAATACTTATTCCTTTTTTTGTAAATATATACACATAATACATAGAAAACCCCCGAACTCCGACCCTGGAATCGAACCCGAAACTTCTTCACGTCGCATACGCTACCACTGCACCATCGAGGCAGTAAAATAAATATAACCTATAAGCTCGTTGTTACCTACACATTAACGCAATTATTGCATATTTTCTTAAATATAGTATTAAATATAGTACATACAATTTTTTTGTTTATAGGGTTTACCAACCGACGGTATCGTGGTATTCGGCAGTCAACTACACACTCATTTGACTGGTATAGCAGTGTGGACGAGGCACTCGAGACAGGGCGTGGAGCTGCCCTATCTCAACAAAGACATGCATTATTCGACCCATTTCCAAGAAATAAGAATATTACATAAACCCGTGAAAGTTTTACCCGTAAGTATTTCATTTAACTGATGTATGAGCATACAATGACTACATATAAGTACGTATTCTTATAATCACTGCATTTTGGGCTAAGATTGAATGAACGGTACGTCAAAAAACTGAGTCAACGAGCATTATGATTTTCATAAATAAAAATTAAGCGTAAAAAACAAAAATTACGGCATTTTTATTTTACCAGTATGAAATACACGCCGCCTGTAAATATATGAAGTTTCTCATCCTTGGATTTTTGCAGTCAAAGTACATTAAAACGACTACAGATAGTTGTATACTTAGAACAGCAGCAGTCCCACAGGCGATAAACAGCTTGAGTAGTAGGTACTCACTTTACTTCTGCCATTTTAAGGGAGACTACCTGGAGACTACTTGCGTGTACAATACTGAAGATAAGGATAATGCAACGGTAGGCGGACACGCCATCACGGACGAGATGTGTGTCAACTACATGCATTATTATCCCGCTACTAATCTGGAGGTTTGCAAGAGCGCTGTGTCTAACGCCGCACTTGAAAATTACTTCAAGTTTGAACAACGGTGAGATCCAATCACTTAAAAGTTTTACTAGTCGGATCAACAATAACAATCGCCAACAACAATAAGAATTCATCATCATCATCAACAGCCTTTAATAGTCCACTGCTGGACATAAGCCTCTCCTTAGAAAGGAGGTTTTGGCCTACTATACCACGCTGGCCAGACGGGTTGGTATAGGGTTTGTGTCAAGTTTTCCTTCTCTCTGCAGTGCTGTAGTTCTGCGTAGTTTTCGCCCTTAGTCGTCTCTTACGACACCCACGGGATGAATAGGGGTGGTGACACAATAAGAATTACCAACCGATAAATATCAATAAGATGGTTTTCGATTGGCAATTAAAGCTAATTTTATGCGATGTTACTAATGATCTTTAGAAAAAAAGAATTGGAGATAAACAGTAAAAACAGAACGAACACATTTTTTACTGTTTTTAAATATTTTTAGGAATGGTTCCAAACTAAAAAATAATGGAACATGCAATCAACATGACTACAAAAGCAATATCACATATTACGACACTCTTTTTCAGATGGGATAACATGTCTATTGAGTACCAGGCATCTCCTCGTAACAACTACTTGGCAATTAAACCTTGGACTTACCTCAGGGCCAACACGCTGTACGAACTTTATACCGAGTCCCCAATATCTATGCAGTGCAATAAATCTGATGGAAGTCGATTTCAGGTAATAATTAATATGTATAATGTATGCATGATATGGAGTCACGTGCTTTTACTGTAGACCTACCAAGTTTAAAAAAGCATACCTACAGGAGTTTCCGCTTGAAAATGCTGCTGCTGAAACTGTGTGAAGAGAGTATATATAGGTACCTAGATATTTAATATTGTAATCGATTACGATCATCGATTTTAAACCACTGCCACTGGTGGTACTTTAATTGAGTGAGTCCAATTCGTATTTGACATTATTATTTTTTTTTGTTTTCAGGGTGATTGGGAAGGCATTCAAATACCGATAATAAAGTTACCGTTGCCTGTTGAACAGAGATTTTGTCCGGATATACAAACGGTTTATGACAGTCCTTAGAAATAAATAAATAAACTTTCTTCAAATATACTACTTTAGGTTAAAGATGTAACATAGTGACCCATTTTATTAAAGTCACCTACATTATAATTTATGTGAATTACAAACTACTTGTCTTAATGACCCCTAAGTACTTATATAGAGGTAGGTTCCCTTTTATTGTGATATTTATAAAATAAGTCTACCTACTGTAATTTTATCTCTACTACGATGTTATTGGCATTTGATGTTTATTAGACAAAGTTTAATATTTATGTTAGATATAAATGTATAATAAATAAACGAGTGACACTATGCAATATATTAATAAACGTATACCCTACGTTTATTAAGGACAGTAGAATTTATTGGATTAAAAATACTTATATTACCTAAGTACTAAAATTTCGTATTATTTACAATTTTTTTCATTCAATCAATTCACCTTTCATTCAATTCCGATATCTAAGCTTATTAACCAAAGACACAACCTAGGGGCAGGGTGAGACACATAATATGCCCCACCATGGATGTAGTCATCGGCAATCCATTCTTTTGTACTACCGAAATTTGAAAACATAAAAACCACGAAATAAAATTCGCTGGCGTACGAACGCTCGGGAAACTTTAGTGTAGATTGCTCTTAATATTAATATGTAAAAACTACCTAAAAGAATGCCTGTGTACGTCCATGGCACTGACATGATTTTGTAAAAGTATCATCTGATCAAAATGTGTGACCCGTCTGTAATTCAAATATTGCACACGGTATTTAAATTATTACATTAATTGTAGTAATTTAAATACATATAAATATAATTTAAACACGGATTTGAACCGAAGGTATTTGGAATTTGTATTTCAATTAATTACCTACGGTATACTCCTAAATATGTGTAACCAACCAAACCAATTTCGAGGTTTATACTATAAAAGTATACCTACTCTATCCAATAAAAATAGATTTATCAAAATCCGACTACTCTGTAAAAAGTTATGCGTGGTCATACATTACAATCAGTGAGTGAACAATCAATCATCCCCTCTTTTCCTACCCTTTCCAATATATTTTTTTTGTCAAAATCGGAACACTGTGTGTTGTGGGTTCAAACCCCACATGGGACGACACTTTGTGTGATCCACAAATTGTTGTTCTGAGTCTGGGTGTTCTTTGTGTCCGTTTCATGTATGTTTGTAAAGTCCCCCGCGACACAGGATTTATTCCTAATGCGGGCGTTGTCTTTTTTGAAACATACATAAAAAAAACATATATACGGTCGACTTGAGAACCTCCTGCGTCTTTTAGTCGGTTAATAAATTATAATCCTTGATTGGTAGTGAAATAGACAGATCAATGCATCCTTCATTGTTACTTTGACATTTGATTTATCATGAAGAAACTGAGTATTTATGGCGAAGAGAAAAGAGAGAGAAACTTATCATAAATGTGCTTATTTTTGACAGATTTTGGCTTTCTGTCTTTACAAAGACTGTTACCTATTTTATACAACACAGTTTTCAAAACAATTATCTAACTATTATTGTAGTATTTTATGTATTTTAAGTAATGTTACAGACTTTCATACATCATACATTTTTCCACTATATTATTTATATGTAAAGGAAAAAGCTCCGCTTATATAACCCTAAACGACCCCTAAACCCGACGCTGCAAAGACCAAGGACCTCCCTTGTATGAACTATACAGTAAGGAGCATGGTCCATGGTAGTAATGGAGCACGTTAAATATGGGTTTAAACGATAAATAAATAATAATCTATACCCTAAAATGAAAAATGGCCAGCCTTTTAGTAGTTGCATATGATATGTAACATCTCACAACTCACCTACCATCTGATGACTAATTCGAACACAATGTGTCATTGGTCCAAAGAAATTGCATTTCCGTGCTCATGTAACATACTTCTGTTTCTATTCACGAATTCACCCTTACAGATTGAAGACAGCGAGAGGAAAGGTTTTGCCCAGAGATGTAGAAGAATTGGATATTAATATTTTTTGAAGTAGGTAGTTACTCGACTTGATTTTTTCTAAACTAAAGTACTTGTTACTTTCTATTGAATTAACAATAAATAATAACTCAAGCACAGAGACATTGGTAAATTTCTACTTTGTAGTAGTATTTAATTAAGCTGTCACAAATGGACGAGAGCTAAGAATAATCATCACCAGCCCATTGCAGTCCACTGTTGGACATAGGCTCATCCCAATGCACGCTACTTGATCAATTTTCGGCTTCTCGCATCCAACTCCTGTCAGCCAACTTGCGCAAATCGTCACTCCACCTGGCCAGTGGGTGTCCTTCACAACGTTTGCCAAGACGCTGTCGCCTAGTTTACAACGATTGTCAGTTCTGTGACTAATTTGGCAGAGCTAAGAATACTAATTGGATATTTTCAAATACTTTAACTCAACAACTCGAGTATTTGGATACTTGAGCTAAAGTATTCAAATCGATACAGTCGGCTGTTCTGCACACCACTAGTGTAGATAATTCATTCCATTATTACGATTACATTACAAGTCACTTTGACATTTCAGTTTTCACACTACTACAATTACACTACGCCGTACAGTGACATTTTGTTTTTCTTCCTTCTTGCGAAGTTTTACTTATTTTATTTCTTTTGTGAAAAGTATTTTTACTGTAATCATGTCCAATGATTACGGATTCAACAGTGATGATTCCCCAAATAAAACAAATTCTCACCTTCAATTACCAAGCCCGATAATAACACGACGAAACCGGACTGCCTCTACGTAAGTTTTAGATTTACAGTATTTATTTAAACCAATGTACAACATAGTTAGAATTTTACTACTACATATATATATATTATATAATATTGTTAAAGGTCTGAAAGAGCATTAGGTAACCCGTTAGAAAGTGGCAAAATTAAATCTTTCTGTCGAGAAAGGGGACACGGCTTCATTTCTCCCGAAAAAGGCGGCGAGGATATTTTCGTTCATATTTCTGAGTAAGTATATTTTATATCACGTTTGTAGTTTAAAGACTCATTTCAGATTTATCATAATTTGGTTTGTTGCTAAAATAACAATGACATATTCCAAGACACTTTTTTATAACTAGGTGGTCGAATTGTCTTTGTTTTCCAAGGTTCTGTAAAAAAATCAAAGTAAACTAGTTTAACATAGTTTTGCTTCCTTATAAATTTTGGGTGATTAATGATGTTTTGCCACAGAAAATCAACATATAACTCAGTCAAGGAAATTAAAATTGACCAACAGTCAAGTCAATTTACAGTAGACTGGCTTGTCATTAAAAGTATTGTTCCAATTTGAGTGTAACTGATAATGTATGTTTACTTGATGCTGTTTACTTTATTACAGTTTTGGAGGTCATATGTTTTATATTTGTTCATAACACATGTTTTAGCTTCCTGTACAACTTTTGATATTAAAGTTCAATAAATACATTTGTATTTTTTTAATATAAAGATTGTGTTCATGTCTTTCAAGTTCTTTTTGTTATTTTTAAATTAATTTCTATAGTGTTAATAACTTTTTTTAAATGTTATTAGTAGCATGATTTGTAAATATACTCTTTATTATTCTTTTAATCTGTCTTAAAGTAATACCACAGCCAAAACAATGCTACCATCATGAAAGAATAAGTATATTTATTATCACACAAGTAATTTTAAATAACTACATTTACTCCAATACCGTCACCATCATAAATTAACAAATTATGTATGTGAACTATTGAAAGGTTTTTAATTTATTTATAATCGTAAATGTCTCTTACATTTACTGATATAATGCATTAATATTTACTTCTCAGGTATAAGTGTTTTTTCATCGAAAGTGAATGATATTATACCTAATGAATAGATTTAATTTTTATAATTTAGTTTATGGTTTAATAAAATCAATTACTTTAAACTTTAGTGACAGTTTATCATTAAACAATTGCATTGCCTAAAGAAAGTCAGTTTAATATACATATCTGCCTCTGTGGTGCAGTGGTAAGATATGTGACTGCTGTGCCGAGGTCTCGGTTCTGATTCCCGGGTCAGACCAAATGTTTGTATGATCTGCAAATATTTGTTTCGGGTTTGGGTGTTTTCTATGTATAATATGTATGTATTTACAAAAAAAGTATTTCATCATCATCAACAGCCCTTAACAGTCCACTGCTGGACATACACCTCTCCTTACAATGGAGGTTTTGGCCTACTATACCACACTGTACAGAGGGGGTGGTATAGGGTTTGTGTTAAGTTTTCTTTCTCTCTGCAGTGCTATTGTTCTGCATAGTTTTTTTCCTTTAATCGGCTTTTACTACACCCATGGGATGAATAGGAGTAGTGACACTGTATTCTTAATTTTTTTTATATAATATAAAAAGTATATAAGTATTCTATATCAGTCATTCTAGCTTTCATAGTACAAGCGCTGCTTAGTTTGAAACTAGATGGCGCTATGTGTCAGATGTCTGAAAATATTATCATTATTATTATAAGAATTGATGCAATGTGTAAATTATGCACTCAAAAACTAGACAGTTAAAAAATCTAACAATTATTTTTAATTTTAATTTAACGATATTGGAATAAGCATGTGGTATTTTAGATAGCAAGTGTTATACCATCATTAGTGTGTTCACAGAACAGGCCAATTGACTACTATATTCATGCTTATAATCATTTAAAGCTGTCAACATAAATATACAATACCTATTGTGTGTGTCTGTCAGTGTCATATACAGGGTGTCCCAGAAATAATGGATAATCCTGGAGCGCTTAATAGTACAGCTATCTGGCGTACAAAAAAAATACCCAAAAAAAACCAATTGGTGCTCAAATTATGAAGTTTTTAAATAAAATACTTTTTTGTTGTCCTTACTGGCAGACAATTCGAACACCTTTTATAAAAAAGATAAAAAATAAAGATGAATTTATCTACAACTTAAAGCTTTTTATTATTACAATTTAAGACAAGATTTATTCAGTCGAATTTACTATTTTTGCATCTAAATAACAATTACTGCTTATTTACGTTAAATAAAATTATG
Source organism: Arctia plantaginis (assembly GCA_902825455.1). NCBI lineage: Eukaryota > Metazoa > Arthropoda > Insecta > Lepidoptera > Erebidae > Arctia > Arctia plantaginis. The sequence goes on along the minus strand of CADEBD010000276.1, from coordinate 305,253 downwards.
TATTATACCATTTTGTAAACTGCATTAACTGCACATTTTTTTTAAATAGTTGAGCCCTTAGGTTTTCATACATTTTTTTTTCACAAAAGGCTCTCAAACTTCGTCATAATTATTTTTTTTGATCACATTTCATGTTAAAAATTTAAGTTGATATTTTTTTCCAAAAAAGTACAATAGTTACTCATACTATTTACTGCATTTCTAATAAGATTGTCTGTGAGGAATAAGATAACGCCAAAAACTTCATTAATTTGCGGCCGTGGTGTACATGTAAGTACAGTAAGGACAACAAAAAAGTTTTTTTTTTTAAACTGCGTAATTTGGGCACCAATTGTTTTTTTTTTTGGGTATTTTTTTTGTACGCCAGATAGCTGTACTATTAAGCGCACCAAGATTATCCATTCTTTCTGGGACACCCTGTATATGTTGAAAATATGAATTCTATTTTAATTTTTATTTGACTCATACTTATATGACAATGGCATTCACAAGGTTAATAACCGTAACAGAGATATAAGTATGGCAACATTTTATTGCTATAGGTATGCATTGATCATCATTCACACTTTATTATCGAAACTCAATTTACTGTAATTGTTCACAGTATTGAGGGTGAGTATGTGCCGCTACCGGGAGACGAAGTTATATACCGGCTGTGCCCCATACCACCAAAGTTTGAGAAGTTCCAAGCTGTCAATGTGCGTATTGTTCACCTTACACCAGAGAAGCATTTGAAGTGGGATGAGCCCCAATGTAATTAAATCCCTCCATCATATCTACCACTGTCACTTGACTTCACTGTCTCCACCCTATATAAGGTCAACTTAATGTCCCTCTTTTCACGTCATATCTTAAAATGAGTCTATCAATGTGTGTTATGAACTTATCACTATTGTATTTAATTTATAGGAGATATTCTAAAAGGAATCCTTGCTTCGCATTTGTTCATTATACAGCTAAGGACAACAATACTTTAATACGCAAATAACTCAAATTCATCTTTTGTAATTATAAACATAATTCTAAACAATGCAGCAGCATTTTAATAAAAAAGTGTAAAGTATTGTAAATTGACAAAAATAATGGCTCATCAACAGCCACTAGTCCACTGCTGGACATAGGCCTCTCCTTAGAAAGGAGGTTTTGGCCTACTATACCACGCTGGCCAGACGGATTGGTATAGGGTTTGTTTCAAGTTTTCCTTCTCTTTGCAGTGCTGTTGTCCTAATTAGTTTGCTCCCTTAGTCGGCTCTTACGACACCCACGGGATGAATTGGGGTGGTGGCAATTTGTATTCTTAATCCGTCACCACAAGGCTATAATGGCTAATGATATTATATGATAATTATGTTTTAAATTTATTTGATTAATAATAAAATCAGAAAAGAAGTATCCTAACAAATTTAAGTTTTACATGTACTGTATCTCTTTTGGTGTAAAGCAAGGACTCTGTCACATGTGCATGTATAAATAATTTCGCCAGAATCGAATGCAAACTTCATCAGAATCGAACACAACTTTGTCAATTTGTACATTTTTATGAGTGTTCTAAGTGATTTTGTTTTTATTGGCCTAAATTATCACTCATTTATGTATGAATTTATATCATGACTTTGAGAAGACCAAGGTTGTTACATTGGCATGTGTATGATTAATTGCAATCTCAGTATTTTAAATATAGTGAGAAGCCAATTTGTGGTGCTAAATTTTGGAAGGTTTTACCATCGTCTTAACATTTTTATATCAGTTGTATTTCACACAGAGAATGGAAAATGGCTTCTTACAACAGTATTGAACAAAACATTTTATAATGTTAGTGAATGTGTTGACCTGAGTTTTGCATTTCAGATATTGTTCTGTATTTAATTGTTGTGTATGAAATGTAAGGCAAAGATTTAATTGTTGTAGGTTATAATAATTTTGCACAAATATAAAGTGCCACTTATTGTGATCAAAGGTGTGTTAGTAGGTGTTGTGTTGATAGCCAAATGCATAATTATTTCATGATATTTTCCTTAGTTATCCTTGAATCTATGTGTTTAAGTACAAATACAATCTGTGTTTATGAAACAGCATTCCACTGCTCAGTTCCGTTTATACATGTATAACAATTATTTGTTAATTAATAAAATATTCTATTTTGATACTGTAATGTCCCCAAGTTCTTTTAAGAAGTGTATTAATAAATAGTAATCAATGCGACACGATGCTTGTTTGTTTAGTTTATTAGTTTTATTACAGCTAATATAATATGGATATGTGTAAGCAATATTTGTTTTATTATCCTCAGCCCAAAAAGCTTTTATTGAGATGTAAAAACTTTGGTTAATACATGGGTAAGTGTGGTTTGGAAGAATCGATGACGTGCAAGCCCTGTATCATATTATTTAGTTCCTACGAAAGCACGAATGGCTACTGGTTTAAGCGGTCGCCACACCGCTCACTACTACGCTGAGTGTTGTGGGACGATCTCCACATGGGACGACACTTTGTGTGATCCAGAAATTGTTGTTCTGAGTCTGGGTGCTCTTTGTGTCCGTTTCATTTATGTTTGTAGTCCTCCGCGACACAGGATGTATTCCTAACGGGAGTTGTCTTTTTAAAAGAAGAAGTTAGTTCCGTTGTCCGATCTGTCATCTGTAATTTATTGTCTTATCTTTATTATTAATATATTGTAGAGCTTATTTCTAACGTTTATCTTTATCTCGGTTATATGAGTCCAATTTGAAAGATAGATACATAGTTCGTTTATTAAGAAAGGACTTCAAAAATTATCGTATTAAAACTGTCAGGTCCGGTTAGTAAATTGTGTTACTGACGCTGGCAGGGCCACTATCATGCATTTTAATTTTGATAATACGAAAATTTAGTCGCTAATTTGTCGTCAAATATCAGAATTTGTCGGTCATTGATTCAAAGTTTATAGTGGGTCCTGCTGGAGTCAGTCTCCCCAGCAGGGCCAGTGTGCGTTGCCCCAGCAGTTGTATGACGTGTATAATTGTGTGTCTAAATGAAATTGGTGCGTCAATAAACTGCGAAGATATTCAAGTTTCCGCTGCAACAACGTTTGGCCATTTACTAGATTTCATATAAAACGCTTTTATAGAGAGCTGTAGATTGGTGGAGAGGGTTAAAGGAGGCCTACACCAAATATTTGGTCGATTAGGGCTAAAGAAGAAGAAGAAGAAGATTTTTTCATAGGTTGTTTGAATTTGCTCATACTGATTTTAAAAAACCATACCATTCAGAAGATATAAACGTAAAATAGGGTTATTAGGCTCTAGTGCTTACCCAATAGGTTCTAGTTTATAACGTTTACACATACCTTGTAAGCATCTACAACGTCTTGCTAAGTATCATTGATGCACTCTTAGTAATTAATGAGCTATGGCATAATTTTGACTGGACCACAGTTTCATATGCAGTCTTATTGCACGAGATTCTAAAGGAAATGCGTTACAAAACCTACTCCAATAATTAGTGCATTAATTCAACTATTCACATGTAAAATTTCATTTCTTTACACAATAATTAACGAAATTCAATTAAAATACTGACAATCACCGCATTTGGTCCATAACCCGACTAAGTTCCACAATGGCTACGAAAAAGCGGCCGTGCAGTACATTTAGGTAACATTCTAAAATTTACAGTATAATACCGGTAACATTCTAAAATTTACACTATCAAAATTGGTCAGTGACACAAGTAATTTCTACTGGCAGATTTCAGTTAGCTAATATCGTACATTTTTAACCAAGCGACAACAGGTAGTCACAGAAAACCTGTCGAAACATACGCAGTGGACTGCTCTACTGTCTCTGCGGTTCCAGGCTTTACTAAATTGTTCTTTAAAGAATATAAGTACTCCGTACTCTTCTAAATGTAAGTAGCGAAGTCTGCATCTATTTAGTCGTGCTATGTACGTGTCTGAACAATAAAGAACTCTACTGACGTCAGTCATATAAAAATATGACTCTTGGTTTTCATACAAACTAACGCATTACGTTGCCTAGTTTAATGTGTTAAAAGTATTTTTGTGTAATTTCATTTCGGATGGCCCTGAAATGGATGCATATTGGTCATCACACATCAATTATATATAGGTAACAAATCTGGCTAATACAATTACGTGTTAATTAGTACAAGATTCATTAGTAATCATTAGCTTACTAAGGATGTATTCGTGAGTTTTGGCTCACTTCGAGTTATCTTTTTATTTTATTTTTTACACAGGTATTCTACTAATAATCTTGTATATATATATAACCGATTGTGTTAATGATAGTGTAACATTTGAATAATTTTACCGACGGCGGTCATATACACACAAAATTATTGTATTATGTATTTGTTTTGGCGAGACGATGACTCATAACTTGACTGCCGTATCATCCATTGTGCGTCTTACGGGAGTGGTATAATTAGACATAATTGACATTAATAAAGAATATGGGATAGTAAAAATATATTCGACAAGGGTATATTTTATTAGTAGGTAAATAATATATTCAATACAATAAATAATATAAATTCCCGCGACAGCCATTATTAATCGATTCAAAAGAATATAAATCAATTAGGTACACTTAAAAATTACTATTTGCCTTATCACACAATTTATTCTACACACACAATCTATGGGAATGTGTTTATGACACGTTGGGGTTGCATCTCAATTAGAAGCACGATTCGATCAAATGTTCTGTGAAACTGGCAATCTGTTGAAGATTGAGAAACAGGTTTCGTTCATAAAACCTGTTTCGTTCTAAAATAAGATATGTTGACAATGCAAACGCGTTCATTATTAATAGTATTGAGAGTGCGTGCGTTTAAATTAGATCCAACCCTTCATCAAACTACTATGTCATATACACATGTGTAAATAATCAAATAATATATCTATACATAAAGGTACATAGACGATTCACAGTTCTTACCTTAGTCTCTTTGCTTAAAGCTTATAGTCTCGTAACCATGCGTACTCAATTGTCGTAGGGTTCAGACCAGTTTATAGGCGTGTCAAGCCTGCAATGTGGAGGCTCCCTAAAGTCCACATTCATACGTATACACATAATCTACCAGCGCCGGCCCTTTATATGGGTAGAACAAGATTGTCTGCAACCTTTTTTCACTTCTCATATATTTTATTTCAGTTTTATGTGAAATAAATTTAATTTGTAAACCTTACTTTTATTGGAACTCTTGGATTAATTAAGTAGGCCTAATGAGGTTCGTAGTTTTTGTGTCCATTTTAATCACCTATGTAATATTAGTCAAAGTCATATATCCAATAATATAATCTGTTAATTATTTAGGAAGTTACAGTTATAACTTAATTAATGGTCAGCCACGCACCTTAATAGCGTCTCTTAATAGCTGCCATCAAAGTTTTATTTCCCTCCGGCGATTATTTTGTCATTTGGCACCCCTTGCCTATCCCACCTACTCGCTCTACCCTAGGGCCGGCACTATAACCTACTGCTACATTACATTTACTGCACACTGTCCATTTAATTATACATCGCTATCGACCATAACACCTCAGTCTGTTAACCGCTGAAACATTACTTATTTATAATGCGTTGTTAGTTCAAGGTTATGTCGGCATTGTGAGCCAGTCGCAGGTTGAATGGACCAGAATACATCAATTTTCTTTTGTTTCTAACTAACTACAATGAATACCTGTTTCACCACTGCGAACTATAATGATGTTGTCTCTTTCTAAGTAAAGGAAATAGAGGAAGAAATGAAATATACTTGTAAGACATCCACGGTGAAACAAGCTCTAGTAATGTCTAGTAAAGGACACACACTTATACTAGTTACTACGTAGCGTTACAAGAGCGTTTTCTATTATTAATAGCTTAGAATAGTGGTGAGCTAAACTAAAATTAGGTTATACCCTACTTGGTTATTGGAATATACTACATGTTTTTATTAGTTCTCTATTTCTTTTGTCTGTTCACGTAGGAAGATATTAATATATAATCTGAGCAAGGTAAAGCAATACACTTAAAAAACTCGTTGTATATTGTATAAAAATGCTAAAACAAAAGTCTCACAACAATGTAATAAACAGAACAAAGCTTGCTTACAGTGTTTAGTGGTCGTATCAATGATATTATTTCACATTTCAGTTGATATTCTTCATACTTGATCAATCTTTTCCGTTTTCTACATTTCCATTCTGCAACAAAAAATAAAGCTTAGGTACTCTATAACTTCCTCTTTTGAGTTTGTGACAGTAGAAGTATAATATTAAATTTGGGGATAAAACCAGCGATGTAATATACTGCAAGACTTACAAGATCAACTCAAAAAAGGCACTTGAAAGTGTGGGATGAATTATATATACGATTGCGAAAAAAATAGCTCATGCAATGTAATTAATTCCTTATATATATTTTTGTTATAAATAGGTATCATCAAATCCTATTCATGATATTGGAAGCAATTGTTTACTGCATTATTTGAACTACACTAGAGTCGTCTCATACAAACAAGAGGATAAAATCTTTATGTTGACATGTTAACTTTAAAGTTTACGTTAAAAATATTAATCCACGACTACAATGTAATAAGTGAGTTGCCTACTCTTAAAATACAATATTTAACCGTCCTCATGTAATTGAGTGTTATTTAAAGGTGTTTTTTTTTAATTTTAAAATCAAATAAAATCTTTTTGAAGATATAAATTAGTGACGTCACAGGTCGGTACTATATACAGGTTCCTTCAAAACCTACTGATGATGTTTATTAATAAGAGACTATTTGCCTGATGAACAAGTTCAGTATTGTTTAAGGTTAGAAAAGTTAGCATTATTAGTATTAAGAAAAGAAAATGTACGCATAAATGCTTCTTGAAAGTACCTCTTCTTGCTGTGCGAGCTGGTAGTGTCTCTTGCGCAGCGCCGCGAGACGCGCGCGCTCGGCGTCCAGCGCCGTCTCCAGCTTCAGCGACCGAACCTTGCTCTCCATCTCCAGCCGCCGCGTGGCCGTCAGCGACAGAGACGACGTGTCCAGCGAATCTGTCGAACCACCTCATCGTTTAGTATGTGCCGGAAAACGAAATAGTAACACGATATATTGCAGTGTAATACAGAAAACAAACGGAGTATATGTACTGCACGTAAAGGGTATCTATATTTATAGAAAATTTATTTAATCAGTATAAAAATCTACTTAATACATTATTTAACATGTAAATATTCTTCAATTAAATGTGTATCAGTAAAGAGCGATGCGTAATTTAAAGTACAATTTCGCAGTACCTTTTAAAGGATGTTTATTAAAGTCGTAGTTCGGAAATAATCCAAACGTATGGGCAGTAACGCTAAACGTTTGCTAGTTGCGTTACGGCGAATCGTGGTTGTCGTAACCGAAAAGAATGACTAACAAGGGAGCTCGTGGTGCAAGACTCACCTTGCTCGAGCACGAGGGCGGAGCCCGCCTTGACGGCGGCGACGAGCGCGCCGGTGGCGGCGGCGACGTGGCGCGACGCCTGCGTGAGGCGCGCCAGCGCGGGCGACTCGGGCGGGGCGCGCGCGCGCGACGCCGCCACGAGCTGCGCCGTGCTGCCCGCCACCTCGTGCGCCGCCGCGGACACTCCCTCCACCTGACCCGACGCGCCCACGGCTTCGTCCGCCGATGTACTGACATAAAAAGACTCTTTTAAAACTGACTTAAAAAAGTATAAGACTCGTTTCCGTTGTTTTTTCAATGTCAAGAACTCTACCTTTTATGAACTGGTTTAGAAAACTCTTTTTTAATTCGGAAAGGTATTCTTCCTGTATAGTCCCATAGAAAAATGACAACCCTTAAGACTTGAAAATTACTATGCACTTTCATATAAAATACGCAAACGACGACAATTAGGCTGGCTAGATTACTGGGTCGTAATTACATACTTGAACTTGAACTGACTATATGGGAAGTCCGAGAGTTCTTAAATTTAACTAACCTTTTCATATTATACTACAGATTGTGAGAGATGGCTTATTTTAACAATATCTAAAAAATAATTATTCCGATTCACGCGCTTTTATATATATGTTTTCATAAGGTCAAAACGAAGAACACTTTTTGCAGTAATTATTCAATAGTTTTTACGTGTTATGGACTTTATAAATTCTCTCAAACACAATACGCGCCTGTCGGTTTAGTTACAATTTAGTACTTCTATAGTCATCTAACAATCCTTCTGTCAAAACCACACTATTAATGCTACAGTTATTTCAGAAATTTTAACAGCTCGATTCAAGAACGAAACAAATATTGTTTAATAATAATTTTGGAATCGGATTACAAAAAATCGATTCAGAATTTCTAACAAATACTGTTATTACTAAAGGGAAAGGAAATGCTATTCGACTTACACAAGTAACTTCGCAGCAAAAACAACCGCTTTGGCCGCCGATATCAATCCTTCTGACCACTGAGGATTCTTCCTGTACATTTTTTGCCTTGTTTTAGGATCGCCGAGCTCGTTCTGCAATTTGCGGGCATCTTGTACAAGTATTTTCACTGCACCCATTAGTGTTGTGCACGCGTCCAAGATTTTGCCGTTCACTTCGAGTTTTACACCAGAGTCGCCCGCTCGAGTGGCTGCTAGCATGCTCTATAAATAAAAAATAATAACAATAAAACAGTTGTTATGTTATTAAGTTCAAAAATAATATTTTTTTGTTAAAAATATAGACAAAAGAAGTATAATTTATTTATTCCATATACCGGGTTTATCATAAACGATAAAAGAAATTTATTTCTGTAAGTAAATCTTTTTAGACATTTTTACAAGTCAGACTTTACAGCTAGAAGGCGCCGGCATTTCATCACACTTACTCTGGGAAGAAACGCGGCAACAAACCATAGAAGTGTCTTTTTTGGCGTGAACAATGTTAAAGAAAACTATGCGAGTGCAGTCAAGGGTCTGGGTTGGCCTTTTCAAGAAAGGACCATAGTTGAGTCGCCTTGTCCATACAGACTTCATGCGGGACGTTAGCCATCGTGTAGTCTAACCGATGTCACAAAAATATATCACATAATACATATCACTCCGTAACCTCATTTAATCACGCTGCACAAAACCTGTCCATATGTAGAGTGGACTGCTCGGTGCTCTTATTCTATTTAAAAAGAAAACTAGTTTTCTTATAATATTAAACATGCTACCACAGTTGATCACCCCACAAACGTGTAAGTTATTAAAGTTTTAAATATAAATAGGTAAATATGTAGACACTAAAACACACTGCTGTTGTTTAGAATATTTTTGTCGACTTTATTTAGAAAATCGTGATTTGGAGTATACTGTAAAGTATAACAATGACAGGTGAAAAGTGCTTACCTCAATCTGTGAGGCAGCCTCCTCAATAGCCCGATCCATGTCGGCAAGTTCATCATCCACGCTCCTCGCCCCAATGTTCTGTCTGTCGGCCGCAGCCGCTGATGTCATCATCGATCGAACTAAACTCTGCGCGTTAGAGCACTTCGAGCTGACTAGTGACCCCATCTTGATTGAGTCTAAGCATTCTTTGGTAGCACTTAACATTGAACGGCATTCGTTGTGTAATTCTGTTAGAAAAGTATACTTAATATTAAGTATGATAATCTAGTTTGGATGTGGGCAACAAAGGATTATTATGCAGACGACAGCGGTTGTTGTGGCGAATCTTGGGGAGGCCCATGTCCAGTGGACGTTTTTCGGCTGAAATGATGATGATGATAACCAGTAAACGGCTTCATAGCCAAAAAAATTCACCATCTCCAAAAATATTGATGGAAATGAATGATAAAAACGAGGAGACCGTATCATCCTACAAGATACTTTAGCAGAATAACAATAGGTAATAACATTATGTTATTTTAAAACTTTCATAAGAAAACCCAAAGAGGTGATATTTTAACATGTAAATATACTTTCCATTACTACACACTCCTCAAACATTTTAAGCGCCTACCTATTAATATCATATAATCTTTAAGCAAAAATACGTTACTTGGACAAGGAGCTTTCCTGTTTAACTTTATGTTATTTGTATAAACCCTTGATTTCATTTTTTTTTTATTTTAATATTTGTTGTTATAGCTGCAATGGAAATTCCGATTCTCTTTTTTAAAGAAAAAAATTAACCGGTTGCTTATTACGGTATGTGAGATCCAGTCGGACAACAGCTTAGTAACAGGAATCCGTTCGCACCCTTTGGGTACTGAAACTTTAAAAAAACATCTAAATATTAATCTTACTATCAGACAACTCTATGTTGGTGGAGATATTAGAGACGTCGACTACGTAGGAGGAGAGCTGTGCAGTGTTGTGAGCTGCTACTATTGCCGACTTCGCAATAGACTCTTCATTTCCCGATACCTACGAAGATACAAAGTTCTTGATTATTATGAGACTTAACATTTTAACTTTAAATGTTTTATCATTATGTAGGAATGTTGTGTTATGTTTGCAACTAAAACCGAAAATATAAATAATACAGACCGAAAATATGAATAATACTGATTAAGTTCTAAGTAGTGGGTTTTTTATTTTGCATATTTTGAAAGAAAATTATTTAGAGATGTTAAAGTCACCACTGCGGGAAGTCAATATTGATCACGTAATACTCACGTCTTTGTGTCTAGCGAGTTGTTCAAGCGCTTTGGCAGCTAACTCAGCTGAGTTTTTGATTGTTTCTTGAGCGTTCGCGTTTTCAAACGCCGTGATTGCTTCGTTTGTAACTTCTAGTGCTACCTCGCCCACACAAGTTACCAAGCGCGATGACTCTGTTCAAAAATGTAAAAAAACAATCATTACTACATTTCTAACTAGTTGTAAATAAACAGATAGCAATGATACACTTTTGTTTTAAAAATCAATCAAATCAGTGTCTTTTACATTATCTACAATGTTTATTTACATTAAGAAACAAACTTTACATGTTATATGATAAAAATATACTAACGCTTCTCCAAAGCTTTCTTCGCGTCTTGCAGCTGTTTCTTGATAGCCGCTAAATCGGCCTCTAGTACTGTATTATGTTGCAACATGTCCTGTAATTCACACTCTGCATTCAATCTCTTACTCTCCACTAGTTCTATTTTACTTTCCAACATCTATACCACCATAGATATAAAGAGGAGTACTCAACGAAAGACGTAAAATCCAAGCGAGTCCAAGCGCGCAGTCCGAAACAATTCCAGCATGCACAGCGTTGCGGAAGGTACGTGGACGCACGAGAGGGAAGGAAACAAAACATGCAATTTAGACATAGTCACATAATACAACATAGCCACTAAATACAACAGACAAAATGTAACAGATTAAAGCTTTTGATACTAAAATAATTTGAGTATTACAGTGAATGGAAACATGAAAACATGAAAGCTTGAATAATAAGAATATTGCAAACCTAACACCATTTTCTAAAGTGACATTTTGTAGGTATATAGAATTAAGGAAACTAACGAAGTTTGTCAATCCTAATATGCAGAATAAAAAATACATGACCGAAATCTTCGGCGACACACAAAACATCAATAAACGCACACTATGACCACCACCAAGTTAATGTTTTGTCACACTAAGCGTGAGTTTCACTCTGAACGTCACTGTGTTCCTAACCTGTTTTCCAATGTCTTTTTCAGATAATATAACTTCCATATCGGTCCTCTCCTTCATTACTAGTGTTTGTAATTTTTCCAACTCTTCTCTCATTTTCTTTAAATTCAAATCAGCCTCAGCGATGGCTTCGTTCTTTTGAGAAAGCTCCTTCTTGTAAAATGATTCTTGATCTCGAATTTTATCATTGAGAGTCTGTTCTTCATTTTCTTTATCCTCTTTTAAATGCTTGTAGTTCATTTTTAATTTTTCCAATTCATTGTTTAGTTCAATCGCTAGCAATTCTTTTTCGTATTTTACTTCGTCGTGACTGGTTTCTAATTCTTTATTAGATTGTTTTACTTCTAAAATTCTACTTTCCAATACCTATTTAAAGACAGAATCCATTAAGGCAATTAATAAAATGATACGACACAAACAAAAATATATTTATAACACAAACCTCTGTCTTAGTATTAAGTTCCTTAGTTAACCTATCGTTTTCAATTTCTAATGCTTCCTTTTTTCTAGTAACATCCTTAATTTCATCATGTAACTTTCTGAGTTCTTGATTTTTTAAAAGCAAATTATCTTCGTTACTTTCAACGAGTGCTTCATGCTCTTCTTTTAAACTAAATAATTCACCGTTGCTTATTTCTAACTCAGCCTTAGTCTCTTCTAACTCATCTTTAAGCCTTGAATTTTCCTCCGAAAGTTTTGTTAAGTTAATATTAAGGGATATAACTTGTTCGTCTTTTTCAGCAATCATACTTTTTAAATTGGCAACCATTTCATCTTTAGACTCTATTACGTTTTGTAACTTATCTTTTAATATTGTATCTTGAACGTTAGATTCTCTTAAACGATTTTCATATTCAGCTTTCTGCTCTTGTAAGTCCGATGCAACTTTATCGAGTTTTACATTAAGATCTGTTATTTCAGCAGTTTTAAGTGCGATGCTTTGTGTAAGTTCAAAGACACGTTTTGACAACGTTTCATTTTCAGACCTTTGTTTTTCAAGAAATTCGTCTTTTTCGGTGATAAGTTCTTTTAAGGCATCAACTTCTTCATTTTTCTCATCAATGAGTTTCTGTGAGTCTTCATGTAGTTCTACAATCTCGAAATTTTTGTCAAGCTCCATGTATTTTAACTTATCTTCTAAATCCCTGATATATTCTAACTTTTCCTTTAAATTCTCTAAAGCCTTTTCTTTTTCTTCGGACTCTATCCTTAGTTGATCTGATACAGCTTTCTTTTCTGTTATTAATTCAGTTTTTAAATCTCCTGACGATTTCTTGTATTCAAGTAATTCATCAACTTGGGCTTGTAGAGTGGACACTTCTATAACCTTAGTTTTCAGTTCTTGCTCTAAACTATTAAGTTTTTCGAATGCTTCTTTCACTGCAGAATCTTTTTCATTAACAATATCATTTATTTCTTCACTTTTTTTCGTTATTTCTTGATTTAACTTTTGCCGCTCAGCCTCGTAATCAAATTCAGATATTTTAATTTTCTGTTGTAAATTATCTAATTCCGATTGCAAATCATTAATGCTCTTGTTCAATCGACTTAGTTCCTAATTAAAAGAAACCTGATATGAAATTTTGTGCGTCTATAAGGAGTAACCTAAACACTTCTGTTTATTTCGTCTTTACAAAATATATAGGATAAATTTACCAATTTAATACATTCTTATTTTTTATTGGATTTTTCTTTTATAAATTGAATTCATTTAAAAAGGGTTAGTCATGCCTATTAACAATTAAAGACAAAACAGACAAGCATGTAAGAGTCAAAAGCATTAATTAATTTTCAATTTATAAGTTCTTGATTGATAGAGATAGAATAATTCTGTTTAGCGTAGAGAATCAACACACATGTTAAGTACATCAATGTCTTTCGTTCGTTGTATTTTCTAAAGACATGCTTGTTCTACATGCAGCAATATTTATAAGGGCAAGCATCTACGCACTATAAAGTAAATATTTACAGTGAAATTTACATTACTGACCTCTTTTTCTTGTGAATGCTGTTGTCTTAATTCAGCTATCTGGCTCAATGCAGCTTCTCTTTCTTGCACTACCTTTTTGTATTCATCACTACTCTTGTCCCTAAGTCCTACCAATTCTTCCTTGACCCTCACTAACTCAGACTCTCGTTCTTCTTTTTCTTGTTTAAGTTTTTCCAAATTCTCTGCCGTTTCTTTTAACTCACTAGTAATTGTTGTAATTTTTTCTTCCTGTTCTTTAGTAGCGGTTTTATGTTCTATTTCTAAAGCTTCCATCGCAGCTCGTACTGTTTCTAATTCAACTTCTTTCTGTCTGGTTTGTTCGATGTCGGCACGAAGATTTGTTATTTGGCTTTTATAGGCTTCTATCTCTTCGCTCGATGAAGCACTTTGTTGTAATAATTCCACATCCCTAAAAAGTAGGAATTAGTAAGATAGATTTAACGAGAGTCGTAAATTCTGATTTAATTTAACATCGAAGGAAACATTTGTTCTGTAAGTTGTAAAATAACTAGACACCACTTACTTCATTCTGTCATTTAATTGTTGTTGTAAAGCAAATTTGGCACTTTCATGTTGCGCGGCCGCCGCTTTCAAGCTTGCAGATAATTTATCTACTTCAGCTTTCTGAAATAATATGTAGTAGATAAAAATTGTTTTAGTAACAAAGTGTTTAAAGGTTGAATCACATATATTCCATCAGATATTACCTTGCTTAGTTTGTGATACACTTTCTTATATCTCACCATGTAATTTACGAAAACAGATAAAAGAAGATGCGTACCTGTCTAATTAGTGCAATGTGCTCTTCTCTTAATTGAGTGTACGCTCCTTTTAATTTCTGGAATTTTTCGTCTTGTACTTTCGCTTTTTCTTCTGTTTCGGTGAGTTTTTCTGTGGATGTATTTAAAATTATACAAATGTTAATTTATACAAATGTTAATTTAAAAAGACCAAAATAAAAAATAGAATATTAAGCTTAGGAAATGTTGCAAATTAAGGTCACTAATAGGTTACTGAACATCGAAATCTCCCTTGGTCTTAAAAAATAGAGTTTCTACATAAATCGTAACAAATCGATTCGATACATTGTTTTTATAATAATAAGGCTATTACTAAAAATTAAAAATTATATTTAAATATTTGAAGAAACTGTTTACAAATCGACAAACCTGGAAAAATATCTAAACGCAATGGAGAATGACATGTAATTGTATTTCATACTATTTGCAACTAGATATGTATGTTGGATTCATTCTTTTGTAAAATATGTGTTCATGAGCTGAGCAGTTTGGTGCAGTTAGTGTTGATAGCATGGAGATGGTGGGCGAAGGTACAGGAGCTACTGCGATACTTGCAGATATCATTTATTTCCAAATCTGTAACAAGTACTTACGTTTTATTTCTGGTGTCTGTACAGACAATAGTTCCGCCCTCTGTTTTTCTTCTTCTAATTGAACCTGTTAACAAAATTTCGACGTTAAGTAATTATTTACACATACGCTCAAAATATTTAAAAGGTAATACTCTCACTTTCGCGGTCTGCAGTTGTGACTCTATTCTCGTACAATGTTCACGCATTGAGCCTATCATTGTGTTCCTTTCTTGTACCAGCTGTGATACTTCTGACCTGTTTATAAGAGAAGAATTATGATAATTAATTAATAAATAATACCACTTTTTAGCACGCATTTTTGATAATTGCAAGACTTTTTTTTTCTTTTTACTCAAGATGTGACTAATAAACCCAAAAATTAAAGTAACATGAGGTATTTTTCTCATACTAGCTGAGATCCGCGGTGTTACCCGCTTTTGTTGTTATAAATGCGGGCAACGCCGCGGGGCGAAGCTAGTCTAAAAAAAGTAGCCTAAATTACTCCTTATGTCATCAGCTATCTGCCAGTGAAAGTCCCGTCGAAATCGGTCCAGCCGTTCCAGAGATTACCCGGAACAAACAGACAGACAGACAGACAAAAATTGTAAAAGATGTTATTTTGGCATATGTACCTACCGTGTAAACATACATATGCATTTAGTAAAAAGCGTTTATTTTAATATTACAAACAGACACTTCAATTTTATTTATTTGTATGGATGTACTTCATTCGACGATCTACTCACCCTATCTATACAAATAAAATTGAAGTTTCTGTTTGTAATGTCAAAATAATAGATTTTTTCATGCTCACACGGTTATTTGCACGGATATTTTTTGTCTGTGTGTCTGTCGGTTGAATTGATAACATTTTACTACTAGGTAGCTGTCTATATAAGGAGTAACTTGAGCTATTTTTTCCCCTTACAAAAACCCTATAAAATTTCCCAGTCCGGGACCCACCAAGGAAGCTCTTTTCAAATTCCACTTGACGAACTTGAGCGCACCTGCTAGTCTTTAAATATAATGGAAATAAACACCATATTCGGCAATACATGGCTTTTTTTTGTTCAAATACCGATATAATGTAACAGAATTATTAGTATGTTATAAAAAGTCAACGTTTTTATTTCTACCTCATCCTCTTGAGCTCGTTTTGCAAGTGATCGATGAGTCGGTCTCTCTCTACGATAGGGTCGGGCTGTGGTGTGGTGTTGCCTGACATGCGAGGCTCGAAGTCCTCCGTGTTATCCGAAGGTGCCTAAGAAGTTACCATTAATTATAATTTAATTCTTAAAGAGTGTGTGCCCAAAAATTATAGTGTAGTACGTAATAGTAAAAATAAAAATTGTGTAGTGAAAGTATTACACGTAGACCATACAGATGTCGCTCGTCGGTTGGAAATGGCCTGTAACCAACGGTGACATGCGATCTTTATAAGTTAATCACTAAAAAAGTAAAAAAAAAGATGAGCAAAATATATAAATGAATTACCTACCTGACTAATTGTATCAGAAGTGTCGATAAGTGATGCGACTGCGTCTATCTCATCTGGAGACGGCTCTGGTATCGATACGACCGGCGTAACGTACGTGCCAAAGTCGCTCTAACCAACAAAACATTACACTTGAGAATAAAAACTACAAAAATTGTAATAGAAAATAAAAGTAACAACAAATTAAACTTGATTTATCTAATTTAACATCAAACCTGTAGCAAGAAGTTAGGAGGGTTCGACGGCAGCACGGGCAGCGTAAGCAAGTTCCTATAGTACTGCAAACTGCTCGCGTGTTTATAGAAAGAACTCAGTTTCTTGAACTGCTGTCGAAATCTGTAATGACGTGTAAATTATTAGAAAGCTGTTCGAAAATAAAACTTACCATGACTAGAATACGATCGAATTATAATACTTAACTTACATTTATAATATAATACTAATAGTTGGTTAATCCAATCGGTTAAATTCTCAAAACCGTTATATATTTAGTGTGTATTATTTTTAATGACATGACAAGACGGCATTGCCGCCGTTTCAGTGGGCATTCGCTCCCTCCCAGAATTAAGTGGGGGATTGGGTAATTGGCCTTTTGGTAACGTCACTCACTCGGTGAAAAGCAATGATAGGTAAATTAGTATAAACGGGATTTTTATCATGTTTATTTTCGGAAATTAGCTCGAGGAAAATAGTCTCGGGAAGTAGTAAATCAATACATCAATAAAAGAATTGCTTCACACAGTTTTTCTGTGATCCCGAGGTAGCACTGCGGTCGAGCCGACCCATATGTGGCGAAGCACTGTCTCCCACGGCATAATTAATTATACATTGTCATCATAATAATGGTTGTATGCCGCCTGGCTGTAGAACTATTATAACATGTGATCGTTCATGTTTATTCTATATTTATATCTATATTATAATTAACACACAACACAAAAATATATATTTCAATATACAGAATAGTCAATTGTATAGACCATCATGGAGTTATTTGCCTCAATAAAGTTAATTAGTAGAATATGAAAGAAACAAGGGGTAGGGACAAAATGAATTGACACAATCTCTTTTTTCTTAGTACATAATAACAGCCTTAGAGACATTTAATCGATCTCCAATTAAGTGAGCTTGTGTAAGAGAATATAACTAATTTATATAATTTTTAGGCTACTCATAATACGCAACTAAAATAATAACAATTTTTTTTTACGCCTTATCTTAACTTATTGGAACTTCGTAAAGCATATATTTCATTTATACTATTTTTTTTACCGACTTCCAAAAAGGAAGAGGTTCTCAATTCGTCGGAATCTTTTCTTTTTTATGTATGTTCACCGATTACTCGAAGACGCCTGTACCAATTTGGCAAATTAGTTTTTTGTTTTAAAGGGTATACCATTTTTTTGTTTTTAAGCGTATACTTCCCAGGTGGTCCCATTTAAATTTGATTGAAATCGGTTTTAGAAAAATCAACAAAAATCTAAAAATTGTATACATCGATGATATTTTTGTTTACTTAGGAACCCTTGCTGTCTCATTGGAGCAGTGCGTTTAGTTGGTCTTTGTTAGTATTGTTTGAAGTCAGTTCAACGTTTTTTCAAAAAGATTTTATTATTAAATATGATTGATTTATTTAAGAAATGTCATAATAGCCTTATCTCTTACATAGATGATGTCACCCACTATTGACACTCACCTTTCTCGATGTCCAGATAACGTGTCGGCCGGTAAGGAGGCGTGCAATCGGAACAGCAGCCGCACGTTACAGTCGTATATCTGCGACGCGTCTTGCGCACATGGTATCAGAGCGGCCAGCCGACACTGGCCGCTCGCTGTCATGGAATTCGCTCGAGCATTGCCCAGGCTGTCGAACACTGTGTTAAACGATTAGAAGTTTTTTTTATGTAATTAGAACCCATGATATGTTGGCATTCAGTCAAATTTAATCTTAAGATTACAGAGATTATTTTATTCCGAGATGTCTATTTTGTTAAAATTCAAAACATATTTTGCTCTAATATCAAAGAACTTTACGACCACTTTATCGATCGATAAAAAAAAATACAGTTAAATCTGCACACATATTTTTCTTTCCATATAAAGTCAGGGCAGACTGACGTAACTAAATCATCAACGCAGAGCCTGAAGCGCTCTGTAGCTACAAACTTAAAGTTTTGGTAGCTGATGCTTTTTATTTTGTAAGCACCCACTAAGAAAGGATATTTGGAAATTTCACCCCTAAGGGGGGTAAAAAAAAGCCTAAAAGGTATGAACAATAGCTAGTCTGCATGCTGTGCCTACCTTTAAGTGGCGTGATGCTTAACTTTAAAATTCATATGTTTATAAATACATTGTAATAGTGTACTCGCCGTTGGTGGCCTAATAAATAAAAAAAAAAATAAATAAAAATAAATAAATAGTCTATACAAATAAATAAAATTGAAGTGTCTGTTTGTAATGTCAAAATAATAGTTTTTTTCATGCTCACACGGTTATTCATTTACACGATACTCAGCCTAAAAACCAGCTGTAAGTACTCGTAGCTGTCTATATAAGGAGTAACTCAGGCTATTTTTCCTCGCAGAAAAACTCAATAAAATTTTCTCCGGTCCGGGAATCGTACCCGAGGCCTCATGGACCGTACGCGTACCGCAACGCGACTGCAATCCATGAGGCCTCAAACACCACTAAGGCTTTTCAAACTCCACGTCGAAACGTCGTTTTCAAACTCAATGAAGTCGCGGGTACCAGCTATTTTTTAATAAAATATAACAATATATACTAAGTGTTAATTAAAACTGTGCTAAAATATAAATTAGATGTAAATATTCAAATACCAACCTGAAGCTTGCAAGTTAAGAATTTCATCCATGTAGTCGAATAATTCAACGCACAATTGGAAACTGTAACAAAAATGTATAATTTCAATATTAAATCTTTATTTAAATTATTATTATTTATTATATCGAGTGGAGACCGCGTCTCGGGAAACGCAGTGTAGGACGAACACAGGTCAGGTGGAATGACGATTTGCGTAAGATAGCTGGCAGGATCTGAATGCGCGAAGGCCGAAAACCGATCGAAGTGGCGTGCAATAGGAGAGGCCTATATCCAGCAGTGGACTGCGATAGGCTGATGATGATGATAGCTTTCGATGTTGACTTTCAAGTTTACACTAATCTCCTCAGTATTCAGTGCAGGTCCATATATGCTCTCCTTCCTAACTATTTCAGTAATAGACAAAACTCATAATTTTCTCACCACAATTTTATATAAAAACTGTTAGGAGTTGAAGCAACAATTGAGTAACTTCCTACAACAATTTATTGGCGAGTTTTTTGATGAAACAAATTGAATTAATTGTAACGAAAGATAACATAGGCGTTACAAAAACCTGTAATAATAGTATACTAGTGGATTAGACTACTACTTCATATTTTAAGTATAATAGCTGTATCCGTCAGTCCCTTTCTCGATCCTAAGCATCGTAGCGTGATGTTTCATAATATAACAATGGTATATACAGTTACTTACTAATTATTAACATCGTTTTCAGCGATCGCGTCGAGTTCATCGGCGGTAAGTAGCATGTTCCCTGGGAAGCGCGGGTTGCGCGAGTGAAACTTTAGCTTGCACACTAGCAGATTGCAGTACAAATGAACCAGTTTTCCGTAACCTTCTCGTAAATGTACCTAAGAAAATAATGTCATGTTAAAGCTGGTTATATTTTTCAGTATTACCTTTAGATGCCGTATGCCGATGACGAAGGTAGATACCTCAACAGTTATTATTTGACTACATGAACGTTTAAGAGAAACAAATTGTTTTCTAAAGGCGCATTCTTATGAACAAGTTTTGTGAATGAGAAATTCAAAGCAGACAATAGCTAGGCCCCTGCTGATGGTGAACAGTTACTTAGTCTATGGACCAGAGGCAAATAACCTTAAGTTGACTTAAATAGAATATTGGCTGACAATATGCGCAAGCCCACGTCAGGCTGTACAGGAACATATCGCCAAGGCGACAAGCCTACTTTTGTTACACTCTTATTTAAGGCTCTAGTATATATTTTCTTACACGGCGGCTGTTACCTTCACAATAGTAAATACAATTGTGAAGGTAAACAAAAAAATACACATTTCGAATCAATTATTTCGTTTTTTTTTAAAGATGGATTTACATTTTATTACATACAATCTGTACATTGTGTAATATTTTTTGCGAATATCGCGTAACAAAACAAGCATTCTGTGGCAACATGAAGGTTAGAAACGTAATATAATTTACTGGGAACGACAAAGTGGTTACGAAAGAAATACTTAAATAGCTCTTAAAATCAGTACATACTATTGCACTTTATAAAAAAATAGTGCATTCTAAGAAATGGTTGTATTTCTAATTTAATCTCGTTGGATTACTTACCCACAACTTGCCCAGGTTCTGGATCATATTAATGTGCCTCTGTGAGTCGTCGAGACAGGCCGGGTGACCCTCCCGCAGCAGTTTGTGTGTGACATGGCAGAACTTCCATGCCACGATGCGGTTATCTTGTATCGGCAGACGGATTGCCACCATCTGAATAATATAGAAAAATGATGTAAATACATTGAGTTAAAACAACACTAGAGAAGCAAACCTCATTATCACACGTCGAAAAAAGTGTAACCACTTTTGAACTTTGACGACGTAGCTTTGATACCACGAAACATTTGAAAGTAAACATATTTATGTCTCATTTACACGCGAGACAAGAACAATACCATCGCTCGGATTAGACAAAGACATAACTTTACGATGGTGGGCCAGTGTTGACTACCGTATGAAATTTTACCCATAACAACCAAGAAACAATTTTTTTATTAAACAATTTTGTAATAAAATAAATTAATTTAAATATTTTAAATAATATATTTCGAATTGAATGGAATAGGTATAAATAATAAAATAACTAGAAATATTTGGTTAAAAGGGTTTATATTCAGTGTAAAATCAAACTCCGCTATGAAGCATCAGTTTTGTATACCTACAATTGTCTTTTAGACTCTTTTTTATAAGTTTGTGTGAATATTTTACTTTCATGATACAATCTTATTTTTACCTATGTATAAATAATGGCATTTAATAGTAAAAGTGAATGATCAACTTGTACTATTAGTACAGCAATACACCCTGGGGATTATTTATTATTAGTACAGTACTAAGAATAAATAATCCCCAGGGTGTATTGCAAATTCTTTTAATATTTTAAAATACATATATATATATATATATATATTTTGTTTTTTATATTTTTTTATTTATATTTATTTACTTTTTTATTTTATATATTTTTTTTTGTACAATTGTTATTTATATTTGATAATTAATTTAGAAAAATGAATGAATGAATGAATTAATTCTTTTATACAAAAGTCTCCAGCACTGCGAGCTTGGCAGAAGGTGAACGTTCAACGGGTCCCTAAAAAAAGTGATCGATTCAGCCCTAACAACTACCGTTCTTCCTATATTTTATTATTATTGACCAAATGTTTAAAAACAGTATAAAGCATATTATTTCATAAATTATAAATTCTCCCACTAATGTGGGAAAACAAAAATGATTTTTTAATGGTAACACTGATTCTAAATTACAATTATCAATGTTTTATTTCAATTATAGCCTTATTTACGATATTATCAATACAAAAACCATAAACTTACACGTGATAAGTAATTCCGCATGATTTATTATGTTTTTGTGACCTTAAATCGCATTCTTTCACTACGCATTTACCCATTTTGGCGATTGTTACTGTCATGTGTCGCTATGTTCAACTCGGTTGACGCCACATTGAACACTGAATTGACGTTTGCTACGCATATGCCTGTGGACAGATGTGCAGTAGCAACGATTTTAGGCGGTAATTACTCATCTATGTAAGTATTATATCAATGTGTAAATACATATATTAAGACACGGCTGGGGTTCATTAGGATGAAAAATTGACGAAATGAACATTGCGACAGCAAATATTAGACATAAAGACTCATTAAAAAAAGGTGTGGGTTTGGTTTTTATATATTTCATGTTTATGTGTTTTATCAATACTGAAAGTCGGCCTAATGGAATTGATTTATTTATTTATTTAACTAACGACCTAATGCCCAGGGCATTCTCTTCCCGTTCCCGTTCCCTTTGGGTGATGTAGAAATCTTGTATAGGTACCTTACAAGATTTCTTCAACACGAGGTTACGTCATAATATCAAGGTTCAATGAAAATATTAGGTAGGTAAACATATGAAATTAGCGTTTTGTCGTACTGACCACTTTGATCTGAAATATCTCCTCTTTGGTTAAGAATTCCCAATTCAAATTTCATTTAGCTGGTACATTAGAGCTTTGAAAACAGTCATTCATTTGTTTTTTCCTCATTATTTTTTTTACATACATTTTACATTACATCGCTTATTACCGCATAATGGAAAATATGAACTATCGGTATATTGACGAGTACGAGTTCTACCGTAGCACCAGTGCTGCAGAAACAGCTCGAAGGATTAATGATGTGTACGGCGCTGGTGTCGCAAAAGAAAGCATGGTACGTTTTTGGTTTCAACGTTTTCGTTCTGGAAATTTCGACTTTCAGAACTAACCCCGTGGACGGCCGGAGACCAAAGTGGAAAATGAAGAATTAAAGGCTATTGTGGAAGCGGATCCATCACAAAGCACTTCAGAGATAGCTGCAGACTTCGGGGTAAGTGATAAAACTATATTAATCCACTTTAAGCAAATCAGGAAAGTAAAAAACTTGAACGATGATGATGAATTGAGTGAATCGAACTTGATGAAAAGTGGATACTGTACAATAATCGGAAGCGCTCGTCGCAATGTCTGAACTCTGGAGACCAATCAAATCCTGCCCTAAACGAAAATTTATTCAGAAAAGTTACTTGTGAGTGTTTGGTGGACTAGCGCCAGTGTCGTTCACTACAGCTTTCTAAAATCTGGCTAAACGATTACGGCAGATATCTATTGTCAGCAATTGCAAACCATGAAGGAAGAACTAGAAGCTGCTAAACAACCGAGATTGGTCAATCGCTCCAGTTCACTGCTGCTTCACGACAACGCAAGACCACACACTAAACAACAAACAACCACTAAGTTAGATGAGCTACAATTGGAATGTCTGCGACATTCACCGTACTCCCCGGACCTTACTCCAACAGATTACAATTTTTACCGGAATTTGGACAACTTCTTACAAGGAAACTCCGATGCGGCAGTCCAAACCGCCTTCAAAGAGTTTATTGATTCTCGCCCCCACGGCTTTTTTTAGTAAAGGGATCAATGAACTACCTATACTAACTATGAGATGATTTAGATAACATAGATAACAACGGTGCATACTTTGATTAATTAAATATATTTAAAAAAAAATGACTATATTCCACTCGTACAAAACGCCAATTCCATAAGTAAGGACCTAATATATACGGTTCACTACATACATAAACATATACATACACACTAAATTGATGTGATGTATATAAATACTGTAATTTTATACAACACTTAATCAAAACCTATTTCACAATGCCAAGACGCCAAGAATTTCGAAGTCAGAAAAGTTCTTCTTACACCCCTCATTAAAGTAAGAAAATTCTGTTACCTAACTTACCTGTAAGTAGATTTTCATAATTATTATACTAGTAACTGTACAAATATTAAAATTCTGTCGACAATGATAACAGGTTTACGATGATACAAATAACAGATGACGCTACTATTTACAGGACAATGTAACTTATAGAAACTTATCCTAATCTTTTACACAATTCTAACCTTTTACAAATTTTAATCAAAAAAAAAAATCTAATCCTTTAAAAATATTTCTAGAAGTAAAGCACACATAATTTACCCAGTAAGTGACTGCGCTCTGCTCTTGGAAGGTGCCGATGATTGCACTCCGAACATGTTTTTCTTTCACAGGAGTCTCGTTAGCATTAATCGCCTTTTGAATAGCGAGTGTCTGAAAGAAAGAAACTTATTAGAGAGATGCAAAAAGAAACAAGGAGAACACTAATCTTCCTTAAATTTAAATTAGAGAAGTATATTATTTATTATTTATAATTTACATTGCAGATGTTTTCGAATCAGGGATGAAAAAGAGTAAGTACTATGGGTCGCACCACGGTGCGAATTGACCAAGTTCAAAAAAGATATATGTCGAATTATAGCATGGTCCCAAACAGCGTCTTCAAAAAGCGTCCGTGTGTGATTCGCACCGTGGCGTGGTGTAAACGGTTCGTGGAGTCAATCGACGCTGTACCCATTAATATTAAACACGACCGCTGCAGATATGTGAATCGGAGTTTACAGTAAGCAATAAACATTCATAACAGGCATGCATTTAAAATAAGTCGGGCTACAACACTGCACGTGTATTGTTTGTAAGATACAATGGCATACTTTCATACCTTTTCAAATTAACCCAAATAGGATATACCACTACCTTGTACTCACAATTTTTAGGCATTTTGTAGTACTAGTGGGTTAATGAACATTGCCTTACGCTTGAGCAACATTAGTCGCTGAAGAAGTAAAGAATATGGGCCAAATAAATATTGGCCCTTTTGAAATTCAATGTTAAGTAAAAAAACCTTATTATTTACCAGTTTTATTTTAAAACTAAACATTAAAAGAATTAAATTACTATTTAAATAATGTATATAAATTAAATAATAAAGAAAAGAAAGTAATAATATAAAAATTAACGAACGCAGTGACAATATAAGTGAATCAATAACACTTAACGCAGTGGCAGATGCGAAAGTGATTACTGACCACTTAGATCACCACGCGGAAACAATATCAAGTAATAGCCGCGTTACAAAAGGGGAAATCTTATTAATTTTATATTTTCCTTACATAAATATACAACGTAGGTATGTATATGAGCATGTAAGGCTAAAAAGTTTTATAAACAAGCGTATTTGCATGCAAAAGCATTCAAAGTTTACGTCATCGCGTCACCGTGTCATTGTATGCAATCCTTCATTGAGCTGAGATATTCTGATATTTATTCTCAGAATTACGTGTTGCATGACCAATGGACGTTGTAATTGATGATTGTCTGCGAGTTCACAAAAACACTTTAATTCTTTTCCGCGGCGATTACTTTGACTTTAAAATAAAAGGAAGTCATTGCTTCTTCAAAAGTTCAAATCATAATAGGAACAAAGTTTTTGTTGGTGTACATCATCTCTTAAATTCTTAAATATCTTGTTAAATAAAATAAAAAGCTAACTCATAAAACGTTTTAAATAATACTAATTCTCTTGACCTGACTAAATCATATTACTAAAGAAAGCTATCGAGTAGTCTTAAAGTACTTTCAATAGGTTTTTTTTAATCAAATATTGTAATTAGGTATTTATTTAGTTCGTCTTCAAGTCTTTAAGGCTTTTTTTTAACCCCCAAAGGCAAATGTTGGGTGTCATAAGTTTAACCTGTGTACCTATGCACCTGTTTTACCTCCCGACCAAAGGGGCAATTTCGATGCGGATTTTGTTGAAGCTATATATTTTGAGGATCATCAGCTCACTTCCTAGGTGATGAAGGGATCTCACTAAAATCCACAGGTACGATTGATTTGATATTTGGTATACTGTTACTTTGCCGGTATTTCCACGGCATGATAACATTGAACTTGCTGCTACATCAAGTACTCTGCGGGATAGCCAACTCCTCAGAAAATTACAGCATATATATACCATGTTTGGGCTTCTTAGAACATTCTCAATGAGCAGTTGTTGTTTTCTTAAAGTTTTTTTTTGTATCGGGGGTTTTTAATGATGCTATTATTTCTAGAGGTCATACGAGCAGACGGGTCTACTGATGGTAAGTGACTACCGTAATCCCCAGACACCTGCAACTCAAGAGTCACAAGTAAGGGGAGGGACCTCACTCACTCGACTCAAAAAAAAACTGAACACTGGTTTTCCGTGAGGCCGTTTTATATGTGCCAGCCATATGTGCCGAAACATGGATGTCATGGCAAAAGTTAAATATCGTCAACGCCCAATGAACATCTGTTCTGCCACTCTGCTAATGTCTTTTCCAAAGCGAACAATTGAGGTTAATATGACAAGAGGTCGGGCAAATGCACCATCTTTGAACTGTTTGAAACTGGTGGACGTAGTGCATCATCTGACGTATGAGAATACCTACGAGCTGAACAAACACTCAACATAACCGGATGAATTTGCATTTACTGAATTCTATCAAAAAGATAACAAAAGCGAGTCAATAACCTTTATATTAAATTTACTTCAAACATGTTATAACATTTTTATCTACTTCAAAGTGCCCGAAAGACGAAAAAAAACGATAAATATTTAAATTACATACATAATTCAATTTGCACAAAGATATATTTTAAAATATTTTTGACATATAATCAGAATATGTGTTGATTTGACTCTGCTGCCTACTATATGAGATTATAAATTAAACAATGAATGTCTGTCTATTCATTATTCAAGACATAATTGCGAATGAGAACAAAACACATTCATAGATGAGTTTAAATTAAATACGTAATGTATTACGTCTACCTTGACAACTATTAATATGTATAGACGTCTGTTATTGTGTTGAAGAATTAGCAGCCCGAACGACTTAGACGGATCCTTATCTGTTTCAAAGGGGATTTCCTTACTTAAATTTCTAGAAGAAGAGAGACTGAGAAGAAGAAAGAAGTGCATTCAGATCGCGATGAGTGGCGATCATTGAAGAAGGGTAAAGAGAGAAAGAGAGGGTTAAGTTTCCAGAGTTTTGGGTGCATCTCGTTGATGTGAAACGTCTAACAATAAGATAGTATAATCAGTCTTTGTGGGGACATGTGAATGTATATTTGATGTGGCATTAGTTGACAACAAGACCGAAGACAAACATGCTTATAGTATTTATATTTAGTCAGCTAAATACATTTATAATATGTACATATACCTTACAGGATTATTTTCATTATATATGTATAAAACGTTTGTTTTATAAAGACTCGGACTGTTAACCTTGTTTTTCGTAACCTAAAGCTTGTTTTTCGTAATAGTAACCTTCTATTCGAGTCAGGTAGCCATCACAATAGGTCGATTATCATCCCAGAGGGACTACATGTTAGCCATAAAATGACAGAAACATTACACCCACAAACTCACAGATAACTAATCCGTCCACACTGATTTTTCAAAAGTTTTAGAGTTAAGTTTGTTTCACGGGAAATTAGTACAAACTTCGCTTTTTATATGGTTCTATTTCTCTAATTTTTTTTTCATTTTCCAGAGGATGATACACGAATACCTATGGTTATACCACGTCGATCCACATTAGATAATACGTTTGTATGGATGCCTGACAAGTAGGCAGAAGCAAAAACGGTGGGACAGATCTGGATGAAATTTGGCACAGAGATAGATTATAGCCTGAAATGGCACATAGGCTATTATTTATCCCGAAAAATATAGTGTTCCCGTAGGATGAGCAAGGTACAACAAAAACCGCGGCTATCACTGCGGGGCGTAGTATGATAATATAACTCAAGGCTATCAAATGCATAAAGAACTCTTCGACATTATTATTTTATTATTAGTATAGATGGTTTACTAATAGCCTGTACATTTCTTAAGTTTTAAACCAGAACAAAGAATATTCCACTATTGTTTGTATCTAGGTATGACTGAAGTGCAAGTTTTTTATTTTTACATTACATTAATAAATCGATGTGATGACAACATCTTATTAATTTCTCTCAAACTGTTTTCCGCTCTCCACAGAAGAGTTATATTGAAACTAAATAAATATATCATCATAGCTAGCCTACTAGATCCTCTTCTTACTGGGCTAGCTGTGAGTCATGGAACATATACATATAAGTTCTAAAGCGCCCTATTACAGGATCATTTTAAAGTATCATAGGAACTTATTAATATCCAAATAAACTTAAAATCTCAAATAGAAATATTAAATTATTATGCTCCATATTTAAATTATACGTCTAATTCTTGAATAATGTACACAACACGGGTGCACAAGTTACAAAACACATGTGTGTTCTTCGAGTGATTTATATTTCATTTAACAGTGTCTATGTAAACATCGAAGAGATATTTAGGCACAAGTAAATATTTTTACCGTGGTAGTAGTGTTTCATTACAGAATGCAGGCTGGGTAATCCTTTGGCATATTTTCATAAAAAAAACTGATTTCAATCGACAAAAAAGTTTTTTTATTAATTTAATCGAATTATAAGAGTTATTAGATTTGTTTTAATATTAATATAAATGTGAACAATTACTTATGTTCGAAGGTACTTTATATCTCTATATGAATATTTAAAATAAAACTACCACGAGTCCATTTAGCCGTTCTATAAAACCGGTATGCTATTTTTTTATAGGTAGGTTACTTGAGAAGTATCTTGTAAATAGAGTATAAAACTCTATTTACAAGATACTTCTCAAGTTCTCTCATAACCAACTTACTGGAATAAGTTCCTATATTTGGGCTGAGCCTTTGGCCACATAATTTGGTTAAGACGACAGCAGGAAAGGTAATATGATCAATTAAACTATTGTAGTTCGTAATTAATACGGAACAGTACGGGTTCTTCTCGGACAAGAATTCAACACCCTAAAGATTGTCAAACCAGTTTGTTTTACGTTAGACTAGTATACGCTTCGATGTCAAGAATGATATACCTAACTAATAAATATACCTAAACAAACAGAAAGAGTTATTTAACAGAAGTCCTATGAAAAGAATTGTCATAGATAGACTTATCACGTTTGCAATAACGATAGACGTCCCGTTTATTAAGCACAATACTTTCAAGAAATCATTAACAATCCGATATGCTACGACAAGAAGTTAAACTTAAAATGAAAGTATAAGGATAAGATAAGGCTTTAATTCACAAATAATTAAACGGATTAAGTATCAAGAGCGCCCTAGGCATGCATCTCGTCATGCCCCTAGGCATAGCCGATATTTCACAGGAGCGGACCTAACACCGACCCCTGCGGAATACCGGACGACATTTCACGCCGACAGAAACCGGGCCTACTTGGGTTGATGACGGCTGCGGAAACTCTCATTTAGAAGACGTCCACCATACGAGGACGTCACCTCCTAGCGGTAGGCCTTTGTAGCGACTGGGAGAAGAAAACTCGATCACCTGCGACATGAGGCGGTGGAAGGCACGCCAACCATGGAGCGTGTAGTGAGAAATTCTCTCCGATGACCGCCCGATGAGAAGCGCTCGACGCACCGTTAACAGTGGTGACAGGCGCAACTCAATTCACTGCCGATACAGTTGATCGCTAGGTGTGAATAAGAATATGAGAAAAGATGTGCGTCAGTCGGAAGGAAAGGGTCCCGTGCTGCCACCCTGCCCACTAGACGATGACTGGCTTGACCGCTTTCAAGGCGTCAAAGCCAGCACGTGGAGCCTCTAGCCAGGACGACTAACGAGTCATCGTGGCTCGGCAAGCGGCCTTTAGCCACTGATTTCCGCCCCTACATTCTATGGCAGGGATCCGTCAGCACCCTCTGAGAGTTAGCACCCTCAAAGCGCGCCCTATTCGGGGCGATCAAAGCTGTAGCAACTGCATTTTTGTGTACACGCAGTACCGTCTTTACCATAAGGGCACACGGGGCCCGTGCCCAGGGCCTCCATCGTCAAGGGGCCTCCAAAAAGCAAATACATAGCACGTTAAATATTCGCTTACCTCATTTTTTTTTTCAAATTCATATCGACATTTTCCGAAAAAAAGTAAATGGGCCTTTTTAGCAACTTTATGACAACTCTAAGCACTGACAAGCCAATGATCAGTAACGGCCTTAGCCATTGCGAGGCCCCGGGCCCCGGGCCCCGGGAATTAGTTTTAAAGGTCGCTGTATACGTAACGATAACGATTAATGATCATACATTAAACAAAAAATTTGCATCGCAACACATACTGCTGCTCGCACATAAAAGCATAAGCCGAAGACAGTTTCTACAATGTTACAGGCGAAATCAAACACGGGGAATCCCTGAACGTAAATCGTAAACACCTTACATAGACCATTTTAAATTATCATCATATTTCTGGGACACTATTTTCTACAGCGATTGTTCTCCTCTCTCTAACCTCTAACGTTTCGCTAGAGTGGCCAATATGGCGACTGCGATTTGTCTGTCAGCACCATTGGAATTAAACAAAATACTCGACAAACCGAATTTTGCGGATATATGATTTATTTTTTTATGTTTCATTCAGGGAAGGTTTCGATCGAGTCTACCGTAGCCCTTGACGAAATTATTAATATAGATTGGACTATTACTACTAACGCCATCTGTTAGAAAACTCACTACTGACTGATTCTTTATTAGTGTCGATGAAAACAGTTAAAAATACGCCAAATTTTATTGGTTAAAAAGAAATAAATAATGAGTAATTAATTAACACGAGCCCTTCTGAATCACCGCTTTTTAACAATTTAAATATGTATAATGATGGCATATTTAATTTTCTTTTCGGTTTTATCAACTTTATTACAAGTCACATGTGCCACTCTATAAGCGTGGATTCTACGCCAGATCTCTCTCACGTTGACCAACTAACTTTCATCGTTAGATACGTAAAAGATGGAGAGCCTATTGAGAGATTTCTACAGTTCTTGCCTATAGATAAACATAATGCAGAATACTTAGCAGGTAACATTTTGAACTTTATAGAAAGCCTTGATATTCCTATAAAAGATTGTCGTGAACAGAGTTATGATAATGCATCAAATTTGGCTGGAAAGTATTCTGGTGTTCAGTCAAGAATAAAAGAAAAATGCAAAGTTGCAATTTTTGTTGTTGCTAAATTTAGTAGGTGTTCAAGCTATTGATTGTGTTTCCGAAGCTGCAGCATATTTTCAGTTTATACAAAAATTGAAAATTGTTCAATTTCTTTTCCGCTTTGACCAAACGATGGAAAATTATGGTAGAGAATTTAGGCACAAATAAAGTCTTGAATTCTGTGCCGGATACTAGATGGTCTGCACGTGCAAATGCCATTAATGCTTTACAAAATGGTTATTTAAATATTTCTGAAGCTTTGTCCTCGATAGTAAGTGATGTCAATCAACCAGGAGAAACAAGAAACGAAGCGCAAAGCCTAGTAAAAAAAATGGAAAAATTGAACACAATACTTTTAACGGAAATATGGAATGACTTTTTTGGGAATTATGAACAAAACAAGTTTAAGCTTACAGGATAGCACTATTACCATGGACGTTGCCAAAAAGCTTTACGCATCTGCTAAAGAAAAAAATCCAAATGCTGACTATAAAGATAAATTTGACAGGAATAGAATTCGCAGCACACGCGTTACTTTCTTTGAAGGATCATCGGAGACTGTGCAGTTGCATGGGAAGGAAAAAATTCGTATAGATACACTTATCCTTATAATAGATACATTATATGCACATTTAAAAAATCGTTTGGTAGCGTATCAAGAAATTCACGATCGTTTTCGTTTTCTTTCACAATTAACAACAATTGATTCTGACGAGTTAACAAAAAAAATGCAATGAATTTAAAGAATTCTATCACGAAGACATTAATGCATATGAGCTCAAATCAGAGTGTTTTGGAACGAAGTTCCTTATCGCGCGTTGTGAAAGGGGCTAGACGGAAAAAATTCTCACGAAAAGTTGTAACGACACTTTTATGTCAGTCATTCAGCGCCATCTATCGAATAGATAGGAAATCATTACTTTTCATCTCAGTATTTATTTTGAATTGTCACTTGTCAGTTATTCAGCGCCATCTATCGAATAGATAGGAAATCATTTCTCAAGGAGATTTTACCAATGTATAAATTGTTTTAATTAGAAACCAACTGAAAAATATGTAGGTAATAGCCGCTTTCATAGATGGCGTTGTAATTACAATCGTGTCGATTCAGTTTTACTCGATCGTCATAACTTCGTTCCTTCGGCTTTTTTATTTAAAGAATATATCAAAGGAATCAGCTGATTTGAGTATCTCAAACTTACATAATTTAATAAAGTCCGATTGATTAGAAGAAAAACTTTTCCAAATGTCGAAGTGGCTACAAGTTTGTAAATGTACGTATGAATGTATGTATGTATGTATTGTACAATGTTTCTATGCCTAATTGTTACCAATTGCAGCGGTGAGCACTCATTTTCAAAGTTATAGCGAATAAAAAATTAATTACGAACATTAGCGTCACAAGAGCGACTAACGTATTTATCAATTATGTGTATAGAAAATGATATCCTCAAAAAAATTGACTTTGAAGATATAATAGAAGAATTTCCACAACAGAAATCCCGAAAAAAATCACTGTCGTAATTGTACCTAACCGATTCAAACCATCAATTCAAAGATGCTTGTCATCATGCATCCCATATGTATATCTATTATACTTACTCGTAAATGTATATATCTAATTAATATCTCTAATTATAGGTATATTTGATTGTTGCCAATAAATCATTTTAAGTAAAAGATCATAATTAAAAATATTTTCACCATTCATTTTGTTAACTGTCCGACAGGGCCCCTAATTCTTGTGTGCCCAGGGGCCTCGGCGTGGCCTAAGACGGCCTTGTGTACACGCACTAATATCTCGTAGCTCGTAGGTATAAAAAATGAAAGCAAAGAAGTATTGGCAATTACGTAATATAAATCTTAGATGTCAACCTTAATCATCTCTTTAGATTTTTTTTATAATGTGTAAATATGTGAATATTTACTGATACAGTTCTTTGTAAATTCGCATCCCTAGGCACGTGCCTACTTTGCCTTAGGGTCAATCCGCCACTGTGTGTATATATATTTATAGATAAATTTGAGTAGTTGCAATAGCTATTAGTTGTTATCCGGATATTCCAATAAAGTTGTTCCCGGATCCCTCCTGTTTAAAGCGCAGTATGGCACACCGTGTGGTTTTAGTGAGTTCGATTCCGACACACCGCCTCACCGTAAACCCCGAAGGGGTAATGTTTCGATGAGGTTTCCACACTCACAAAATAAGCTGTTAGTTTTTATAATACAGGGTTGCTTAGCAAAACATCTTTTCTTCATACCTTCGGAAAATGCAAGTGTCAACCCCTTTTTATTTATTGAATAGGTTATTACATGCTCTGCAGGCAGCTAATGCCTTGCAGAATTGTGAGCGGTCTATAGTAAAGTACAGTATGTTGGTCTGTTCTATTTTAAATGAAAAAAAAACCATCGGCAATGAAAAGAACAATTCGAAAATAACTCTATAATAAACTAAACAAGGCGTAGTGATATGACTGTCCCAACTTTAACGTATCAGAACAAATCGTGTGATTTATTTATTTTCGAGTTCTGAGACGATAGACAAAGGTGTATTAGTTAAAGTATAGCTTTTAACATCATTTCTTAAATATAAATTAGGAAAACATGATTTTTACACAATTATTTAGATGTCGTTTAATTATTCAGTAAGTAGACACGGCAGTAATTAATACTTAAACAATATTAACCTTATTTTAATTAAATTGTGATATGAAAATTAGAAAGATAATTTTTTGAAAAAGATTTCAGTAAAAGAGAAATAGAAACAACTTACCAGCTGAAAAAACCGTTTGTCGGTGGGGTTCGCCATTGCAATGTTTTAGTGCACAGCGGAGTCAGCGGCATGCATTAGTTAAGTGCGGTGTGACGCTGAAATAAAATGCCGCCACACGCTATTAGTACTGTTAGTGAATGTGTCTTTTATACTCGTAGTATAGAATACAGTTGGATCATGCAATAGAACACGCAAGCGAGAAAATGAATACCGAGATTGAAGGACGCCCCATGAAAGGACGGTCCCTCATAGCCGCGATTGTTCCCGATCCAGGAATATATAAATATATATGTTACACAATTTAATAATTAAGAAGAAAAATATTTCGGGCTGTAGATGTTACGGTTAGATTGATAATAAACAATTAGAGAATGATGAGACATGAATTTAATGAGATAAATCAAAAATTAATAGACTGTTAAAGCTTTCAAGGGATATAAATTTTAGATTTTTCTTTTATCAACTGAGTAAAACACAAGCAAGCACTTGAGATCAATGAATATACTTTTTGCACCAAGCTTAGTTCATGCAGGTCCGACATCGAGAATGGCGAATGATTCAAGGATTAGATCAGCTTACCTGCAACAAACAAAAAAAATACGTTAGTCTTGAATTTGCGTGAAACTATTTTTGATGTCAATAAACTGATACAATGTATATTTATGTAAAGAATATTTCACAGAATAGAAATAACTATAAAACAACAAAAAAACTGATCATTCTTAAAACAAATCTAATACTATAACTTAAGTATCTGTGTAACAAAAATTCTAGCAGTAGCAGCAGCAATTCTAGACGATCCTTTTCTTTTAAGAGCACAAGCTCATTTATTGGTAAACAGTGAGGCACAAATACAGGTGGCTCAGACTCAAGGCTACTCCCGCTTCTTCTTCCCGCTGACTGGATGTTTATCAGAAGTAGCAAACTATTACAACCGCTTTTCAATAATATTTATTAATAGAATAAAATAAAATGGCAATGCAAAGCGTGGTTGAATATTAAATACAACTTTTGGTGACTGGTCTTACCTCACTACAGAAAATCTTTAAAAAAAATGGAAAAAAATTGCATTAGAAACCTGTAGCTAGAAACTGGTAACCATTAGCAATAATCTTACTTAAATTTACGAACGATTACGAATCCATTTAAATGTTCCATGATAGTTGGTAATTTTTGTATCAAAAGTGTAAAATATAAGCCTATTAACGTTGCTCGGTGAATTGTGTCACAGACTTACACAGTAATACTATTAGCGTGATTGTACGATAAGTATGTTTTGACGTAGAAAGTAGATTTTATAGCATAGTTGTTTTATTATATTTGCAAAATCTTTGTGACGTCTAGTTATTTTCTCCCATATGATACATAAGTTAACTGCTGAG
Organism: Arctia plantaginis; assembly: GCA_902825455.1. Lineage (NCBI taxonomy): Eukaryota > Metazoa > Arthropoda > Insecta > Lepidoptera > Erebidae > Arctia > Arctia plantaginis. The sequence goes on along the minus strand of CADEBD010000276.1, from coordinate 269,762 downwards.
TTGATTAAACAAATGAAGGTATTAAAAAATCATCGATGACTTCCTAAAAAGTATTTACTGACCAATGCTGTCCCCACCTTATTAATATAGGACCTAATCCAAAAACTAACATAGTTTTTTGTTTTGTAACTATTGACGACCTCCAGCGTTATAAAGTAAATTAGACGCAGCATTATACTCGTACATGATCGGTAAAGAAAAATAGTGTCTTTTCTCTTATTCGCTAACCGTTTCAGCTGCCTGGTTAGTAAAATATTATCAAAATCGGTCCAACCGTTGTGAAGATTACCCGGAACAAACAGACAGACAGACAAAAAATATTTAAACTGGTTTTTAGGCATAGATGTTAGAAACAGGGACAAGTATAAGTGTTTTTTACCGAAAGTCCTTATTACCTACCAACCATATTGTTGAACTAGCTATTGCCAGCGGCTCCGCCCGCGTTTTTGTTGGTTATCGCGGTAAAAAGTAGCCTATATCCTTCCTCAAGAATCAAATCAAAGTATCTCTAAATTCGGTTCAGCGGTTTAGCCTTGTGAGCGAAACAGACAGACAGAGTTACTTTCGCATTTATAATAATAGTTAGGTTTTCAACCGCTAGGCAAACACGAGTTTTCCAAAATAGCCGTCAAGGCAGTTACACAAAGTTGTCACACTCATCACTATGTGAGAGATAAGCTCATAGCCAAGTATGGCTTCTGGTAGCACACTTTCATATTCGACTGAGGAAGAATAATTTAATCGGTTTACGCTTAAGTAGGATAAGCTGAACATTCCATAGAAATCCAAAATGTGAACCTCGTGAATTTCTAAAACCTTGGTATGTTGGCACTAAGAATTTGTGTAGTATAAACACAACATAGGGTTGTTCGTGACTAGGCACAGTTATTTAAACAACATAAGTATACAGTTTATCAAGGGCATTATTCGGTGTAAATAGTTATTATACACAAGGAGCGCCTTGTGTATAATAACTATTAATAAGCGTATTAGTGCTATTTATTGTATATATCTTGCAGATAATACAGATAACAAGGAAACTGTATAATTAATATCCTGCATTGCTCGTCAATATTATGAAGTCATCTATAAAATCCATAGAGGCCATCTAGATACTTAGTACTCAGATCAAACACGATGGAGTGACAATGTTGAATAGATGAGATGTACTGTATTCAGAAAGGAATCCATCCATAAGATCCATAATAAAGGGTTTCTCAGTAAAAGTGCACTTTACATTTTAAAATACAAACACGTATTTTATGAAAGAGTTGTGATATTTTTATTGGATTGTAAAGAAAATATGTTCCGATTAAGTATGGAATAAAATATCAGGCAAATGGCCCCACAGCTCTGATGACCATTACTCTTTTCATGAATTTTTCCATGACTTTTACACAGAGATGTGGCTGTATCTCACCGATGACGCGTTGGATCTCTGATTTGAGCTCAGGAATTGTTTCTGGTTTATTCGCATAAACCCGACATTTCACAAAACCCGAAAGAAAAAAATCGCACGGCGTTAAATCGCAAGATCTTGGTGGCCAGTTGACATCAGAATTTCGTGAGTCGATTGTTTCATGAGCGGTGTGGCAGGTGGTGCCGTCCTGCTGAAACCACATCTTGTCCAGATCCATACCGTCCAGTTGAGGCCACAAGAACTCCTTTATCATATTCCTGTAACGAATGCAGCTCACAGTCACTGCAATTTCGGCCTCATCTTCAAAAAAGTAAGGCCCAATCACGCCGCCTGACCAAAATCCGCACCAGACAGCTGCTAGTTGTGGGTGCATTTGTTTCTCATGGATTGCATGAGGATTTTCTGAGCCTCTGAGCCAAATTTGTCAATTTTGTGTATTCACGTACCCATTCAGTTGGAAATGCGCTTCATCGGAGCAGATGACTTTTTTCGAAAAATTGGCATCGACTTCACTTTGCTCCATTACCCATTGAACGAATTGACGGCACTTTTCAAGGTCTGCTGGACTGAGCTCTTGATTTAGCTGAATCTTGTACGCATGAAGGTCTTTTGTCAATATTCGCTTCGTAGTGCTTCGTGGAATTTGTTGTTGTTGTGTTGTTGAGAACGATGCCGAATTGATGTTTTCGGCGACACTCGTTTACAGTAGCAATGTTTTCAAGAGACGGAAAGTATTCTTCATATCCATAATCGACCCAGTTTGTTCATATTTTTTTACCACTCTTCGAATGATCGACACAGGTGCACTTTCCCGACTGAAAATTTGGCGAAGTTTGCGAGCGATTGCATTTTGCATTTCCCCATTTTTGTAATGAGTTTTCACAATTATAACGCGTTGTTCTTTTAAAAAACGCTCTATTTTTATTAATCGAAATAAACGTAGGTGACAGCTGTCAAATTTCAGAGTGGCCACTTGTACGAAAAAGAAAGTCTAAATTTAAAAAGTGCACTCTTACTGAGACACCTTTACTACCTAAAGTACTCGTTAAGACATAAACACAGTACGGAAAGAAATAAGGTAAGCTTAACCACGATGGAGTTACATTAGGCGGTAAAAGTTACTCTTTCCACATTTCGAATTCATGTATCACATGAACAGCCTTTAACAATCTACTGCTGGACATAAGCCTCTCCTTTAAAAAGAGGTTTTGGCCTACTATACCACACTGGCTAGACGGGTTGGTATAGAGGGTTTGTGTCAAGTTTTCCTTCACTCTGCAGTGCTGTTGTTCTGCGTAGTTTTTTCCTTTAGACGGCTCTTACGACACCCACGAGATGAATAGGAGTGGTGACACTCTGTATTCTTAATCCGTCACCACGCGGATACGGATTCGTGTATCAACCCCTGGATACTACCAAATTAAAGCTCGATCGCTTGGGAGAAACTGTTTTAAAATTCAGTTGCAAGAATTGTTCCATATCAATCGTTGTTAATTAAGGCAGAAATGTAAAGAAATAAACATAATGACAGTAGCAAGTCAATATATTTGAAAATCTATACTAATATTATAAAGCTGAAGAGTTTGTTTGTTTGTTTGTTTGAACGCGCTAATCTCAGGAACTACTGGTCCGATTTGAAAAAATCTTTCAGTGTTAGATAGCCCATTTATCGAGGAAGGCTATAGGCTATATATCATCACGCTAAGACCAATAGGAGCGGAGCACCAATGAAGAATGTTTCAAAAACGGAGAAAATTTATTACTATTGAGAGACGCAGACGAAGTTGCGCGGGTCAGCTAGTGTAATATATGTTCATAAAAACAAAGATAGCTTCTTAAAAAGAAGTAATGTAAAAGCTTCAAATACCAGAAATAGAAAAAAACTTGTTGTACCTGCCTCTAGGCTCCAAAAGATAAACAAGTCATTTCGAGGTCAATGTTTCAGATTCTATAATAAAATCCCAAATAGTATACAAGATTTTAGTTTAAACAAATTTAAACCCACAGTGAAACGTAAACTATGTGAAAAAGCCTATTACTTAATTTTGGATTACATAGAAGTCAAGAATGCTTGGGATTAATTTTATGCACTTGCCATAATTTCGCACAGACTATTTCGTAGTGGAAATGTGAGGTGGCCTAGTGTGTCTTTTATTTAATTTTTAATTTTTAAATGTTTTACTTCACTTTCTTTTTTATTCGATCTTTTTTCTATATCTTGTTTCTCTTCATTGCCTTTTTACCTTTTACTTAGTCCTTAAAACTTACATACTTGCACACATCAAAACTATGTTGTGTACATTTAATGATGTTATTGTTTGTATCTGTTAATTAAAAAAGAGTTAATTAAATATTTGACAAAACATAGATTGTGTCTATTGTGTGTGTTGATCTATGACTTAGTCTACACAAGAGACTAGACTAGAGATTTTTTTTTTTATGAAATAATGATATTTTGAGTTTGATTAATATGTGGCGACTGCACATACAATGTAAAAAAAACATACAAAGTTCTCATTACTGATTAGCAAATAGGTATACAACTTCCCATCATCAATCGTTGGGCTACGGTCTGTCAGGCATGTGCTCCTTGCCTGATTGGAAGATATTCCTCCCTTTGTGTTGGAGGGACTTAACTCCCGTTCCTTTACCACCAACCAATAAAATTTTCACGGAGTAGTAAAAGAAAAAAAAAATTCTGTGTAAATCATAATAATTTTTAAAAACTAGCAATTTTCGAAACACTTTCAGATTCAACGACTTCCAGTTTATTTTAAGAGATTGATTAAAATTCTGAATATTTTTGTACTGCATACCATAAGGCAAAAAACGAAGGATCTCTAAGCTATACTATTTTCGGCTGAACAATTTCCCCTCATCTCTATCCCCTGCCATATTTTAAGCTCTTGATACATATCGCCTCCGATTTTTTATATGACTGCTACGTGCGCTGTAAACGAATTAAAAACTATAATAGATTCATAAAATTGTATTTTTATTAATCTATAATATATCACATGTATGAGAGATAAAAACCACTTATATCAACAACAGTTTCATCTTTAGCACGAAATAGATGTTTAGACAAGATACGGAAGTATTATAAAGATTTTTGGAAGAATTAGAAAAAATCGGTAAAACTAAGTCACAAAATGCTTGTAAGCACCAAGTTTCAAACAAGTAGTCTGTCGTTAAGTGAAAATTAATTCATGGACCAATAACTATTTTATAATAATTCCAATCATTCAAAAATATTTTAAGTACGTAGATAAAACATGAGTCATGTTATTTACTACACGTTTCTTAGCAATCCTATGATTGCGACAGGGAAATCACCAAAGCAAATTGTCACATAACGTTGGTTACATACATATATGTTCATAAATAAATAAACAAATAGAAATAATGATCAATAACAAACATTTACGTTAATAACTTCGAGTGTCTCACGCGCAGGTGTCGTCGACCGGGTGCGTTAGTGCATGTCTAAATCCGGATACTGCACTTCACGAGGTTAAATCTGTGTGGGGATGATGTACCGTTTTGTCAACCAGATGCAGCTGCAATTTAAATTAGTTTATGTATTGTCAATTTACTACAAAAAATATTGTTCAATATTATTGAAATAAAGTAACCTCGGTTAATTAACATAATAACACCGACTTAATTAAAAATACTAGCTATCGCCAAAGGCTTCGCTTGCATGATTATTTCTTATTTCGTGTTTCTAACTTTGAATATGACGAATTTCTATACAACCGTTTATCCCTTATTGTTTCCCCCTTAGGTTAAGGCTCTACGTTGATGAATCAATCTGTCAGTCCGGGCAAGTAATTTTATATGTATTGATTGTCAATCAAACAGTAAACTATTATATACACTTCTTAAAACGTGGAGTACAAAATTGTAATTCATACATGATGAACGATTGCTTAGACCTCAATCCACGTACCAGCTACGGTGTCACCCACGTTGTTAGACACAAACGTACCTAGCACGGCTACCACACAATGGTGACGATTTCACAATCATACTATTGTTTGTTAGACGTAAGTGGGTAATATGAGCTGTTTCCTATTATCACATTCACTCTAGTATATACTATTTCCATTTCATATCCAAGTTACTGTGTTAAGAACAAAAATAAATAATAAGTACTTGAAGGCAATAAAAAAAAACACACAATTTCAAAATTTGCACCTGTTTGGTATTGACTTTGGACTTGGATTCGGACTGAGTTAAATATTTACTTATTTACTCTATGGAGATATATTTTATGTACAAGTAAACATTGGTGCCTACTTTTCTGGCTTTGAGTATCGGTGGTAGTACACAAAGAAGGAAGTAAGCACCGCACGCAAGTCATTGGCTAAACTATAGAATATCGAGCATACCGCACAAACCGTGTTAATGATACAGTTCTTTGTTAGAAGCTAATGTTTTGTCAGTTAACAAATTAAGTAACAACCAGATCCCAAAGTTATAGAGGAAGTGTGTTAAAACTTACAATACTTGGATATTTTATATGTCATGTTTTTTTATGGGAATTATTACGACTTCTTACGACTCGAGCTTCAATTAGAGTCCCCTTTTAGGACTTTTGAGCTTTAAAACTCGCCCTTAGAGCTCGAGTTTTAAAAGAAGTGATGTACTAAACAGCAGTTAGCACATTGTCCTCTTAAGTATCCCTTTAGTTTTAGTATGCGGCATCGGATATCCTCTTAATATAACTGTATCAAAATCTGTACATTTAATTGAAATACATAGATACTTATAATAAGTTACATTATCAAATGAAGAATTGATAGATAAGAGTTTCAGTTAAGATTTCTTTCTTGTTTCGTATTTTATAGAGTATCATTTCTATACGCGTACAATTCAGTTTTGGAATTATTTTTATATTCGCGTTTTAAAATAGAAACTGTAATGACCATACCTAATCGTTATCACCAAGCACTTTTTAACTTAAAATATTATATAATTTGTATTTTAAATTAAGTTATAAAATAATATTAACCCGCATGCATACATAAACCTTGAATTATAATTAACCCCGTTCAGCATTTCACACGCAGATAACAAACTAAAGTAAAAGAAACTAGTAGCACTTACATAATAACTTGTTTTATTATCACATTGGCGTGTGTAATGCTATGCAATGTGAGAAATTGACGCCGAACATCTGTTCCAGAGAGGGCGCCAAGTAACCTCTTTCGTCTTTGCATTTAGTAAGACAGCACGAGTCGCAACTTCAGATCTTCATTTGGTTAGTTCTTAACTGACATATGTACGGTTTTCTAGTCATCTACGTTCTTACTTACAATCGCCACTACCAACAAGTCACCTATTTGCGATATTAGTATTACAAATATACTACAAAAATGTAAACAGGGTTTTAAAGCAAGGAACTATTAATGGGTTTAAAAATATATCTATAGAAAACGAAACGAAAACGAGAGAAACGTTTCGAAGTTACCGTACGAAATTTTGTTGATATCCGTGAAATTAGTAATTATTATCTAAATTTACTTTCACCGATATATATATATATATATATATATCATACATCTTGTAAAAAAATCGTTTAGTATCAACTGTCATGAAACTTTTAATCATTTTTTGACTACCGTAACATCGTTTACTTGCAGCCTTGGTAATAACGAAACGACACGCAAGTGATACAATAACGGTATTTCAAACTTTGGAATTTTTAGAAGGCAACTCGTGAATAAAATTCATGATTTTGGTAGTAGAGTAGCGACACATGTTTTACCAAGGCCGCATCCTTTTGCTAGGACCTAATATCGCAAGAAGGTGCAGCGGAGAGGACCTGGTAGGAAGATCTTCACTCTGACCCAATTCACCGCCTCATGTACACATAAGCTCTCATTAAATTCATCATCAAGAAAGCTCATCAGGTTAAAGGCATACACATCAGCGTTATGCTCCAATTGCTACAGTTACGAGAACACGTAACTATTTACTTCGGGTTGTCGATCCGTTACCAGCGGCGCACGAAATATGTGTTTCTGATTACGCTTGAGTTGCTAACCTTACCAATACCTCGAGCATGTGTTAATTGCCTATATTAAATCGACAAACGAAGCGAATTCTGTACAAGCATTTAATATTAAAATGCCTTATAGACTCAAGACGAGTAAAACTAACTACAAAACAAAAAAACAATTCCATAACTGCCACAAATGTCGCAAACAGATCAAACAGTAATTGCAATATCGCTAAATTATTTTCATCTACCGTTGTGTTCGTTCTGTGTATCCGTCTGTCCGTTTTGCTCTTTTAATTATACTTGATATAATTTTACGTGGAGTCCCACAGGGTACAGATACATTTCTCTGAGAATTTTTATTACTATATCTATACTCCTGTTATAAGGCTGAAAAGTTCGTTTGTTTGGTTGAACGCGCTTATTTCAGGAACTACTGGTTTAATTGAAAAAATATTTTTTTAGTGTTGGATAGCCCTTTTATCAAGCTACAAGCTACATGACGCTACAACCAATAGGAGCTGAGCACCAATAAAAAATGTTGCAAAAATTTATTCTTTTGAAGGACGCAGACGAAGCTAGCAGGTCAGCTAGTGTATTATAAAACGTGTATTTCTAATCAATTTCCATTAATCAAAAATTACATACCTATATCAATTATTACAAGACAGAATAAGTAGTGATAAAATTAAACTGCTGCTGATAGGCCTGTGAATTATTTTATAATTTGAAACGTGTGATGGAAATTAAGTTATTAATGGCAAAGAAATAATGCGCATTAACTATGCCAAACTATTTGTATTTAATATTAAGAAATAACTATTTTTTTTAATCATTTATTATTTTTTGCAGTTTATCTACAGGTGCTAGCCACTTTGTTGATCAGGTCTCTCCCGTACAACACGGTCTCTTTAAAGAAATGTGTTTAGAAGAAATCTTAACGTTGGCGTTTTATGAAGACAGCGTTTCTGCTCAGAGATCTTTTTACATCTAAACTGGTTATTGATTTCTTTGTTTTATAAAACTATGTTTTTTTTTGTAGATTTTTAAGTTTCAATTTAGAAGAAAGACTAACATGACCAGACAATAAGTGGACAAGATAAAAAGGCAAAAGGTATTTTAGCACGACCATAAATTATCGAGGTAAGACTAAAGATAATAACAATTTAATTAGTCTTCCTTTTGCTCTAAGGAATATGTATAAAATATGTGACTATATACAGAGTGCAGCGCCTGTCATCAAAGCAGAAGTTCACTTCAATCAAGGGTTTCGAAACTAGTCGAGTATCTCCGAAATACATACGTAAATGAAACCGAACATTTTATATTTAAGAATACCACTTACAAAAGTTTTTACACCAATAATATAAAAATATACGGAGGTTCAAAATTCAACTTAATCATTCCGCTACTATTATTATCAGTGACATTGTATGTACTTTTAATGGCATAAACGTGTGTCTCTTCAGTACACAGCGGAAGAGGATGCTGCGGTGATTGCCCTCGGGCACCCGAGACTGTGATCTACTTCCCATACGGGCGGTACAGCACAAACATTTAATGATTATGTTAACGATAGGACACACGCTTTAGGTATTATATAGATACAAATTCATCTATACATATAAAATTGCTTGCCTTGATTCATTAACGCAGAACCTAAATCGCTGGAGCTACAAACTTGTAATTTTGGCAGCTGATGCTTTTTAAGTTGTAAGCAACTATTAATATAGGGTTTTTGAAAATTTCGCTCCTAAGGGGGTAAAAAAGGTATGAAGAGTACTATTCGGAAGTTCGTCATTTTTAACACGAAATAAGAAGTGCAAAGCCGCAGGCAATAGCTAGTTCTATATCGAATTTACTTTATCAGTTAAAACATTTCAACAATATAGTCGATTATAGGAACGAACTTTCTTATCGCGCGATTTCTTAAACGCTCTGAGCGGATGGGAGCGAGACCGAAAAATTAATAACAAGACTTTTTTCCGACACTTCTCGCGGAACTTCGTTCCGACCGGGGATTCGTAGACCCTCACGCCGATTTTATTCGTCTCCACTTTGTAATGGATCTCGTGTGATGAATAAATACATATATTAACTATAAACATTACACTACTTTAATTGCAGTCTTAAACGGTCCTAAATGCTAAGTAACTGTTTATATTAAATACATTAGTTTAGAGGTTGAAGACAGCAAGATATGGAAATGAAGTTTTACACTAAAATTTTCTTTATGAATATATACATTTTTCTGCTTATATACAACATCTGTGAATAAAAATACATTTTTGTAAAGATACCTAAATTCTAAAAGGATTTATTTTTTTCAACCTTATAAAGGCCAAAACCTCCTTTCTAAAGAGAGGCCTATGTCCAGCAGTGGACTATTAAAGGCTGTTGATGATGATGATGTACCTTATAAAATTTAAGTAGTTGTTTAATCTACTATAATATACGTATTTTATTTTTTACAAAAATTTAATAGAATTTGCCTTAATCGGTTTTTTCCTTTAACTTAAATTTTGGGCTAAACATTTTGAGAGCTCATTTTTCGTTCGAATCTACTTGCGTCTATTTTTCCAAATATAATGAATTTATTAGAGATGTACATATATCCAAACAATTATAATTCTGGAGCCTTAGATATGAGTTTCATCTCTGTTTTCATTGTGATTTTCTGACATGTAAGTTAAAATACCAACCTCTTTCCTTGCCCAATGTTAAAAATAATAAAGGAATCTGATGCTACGTACATCATATATAGGGTCGGCATTAGATAGATAGATACTATTCATTTAATTATCTAAAGCAACAATAAAAATGAAATTTAAATCTCGCTATAACGGACAGAGAAAGATACAATCTAAACAGACCACATGCTCTATATGACAGTAAGATAAAAGCAAAATAGAAACGCGTGGAAACTCTTATGGAAAACCGGTGATAAACTTGACTGTGCTTTGCTAGTATTTTGAATATATAGTGGTAGTATAAATTGCAGTTATTTTTATATATTACACTGCTGACCAGTCTAGTAGATAGATATTACTTATTACAGATAGGTACTTATTACTTTTATTTGTGCGGATAGTAAAAACTGTGAAATAAGAGTATTTCGCTCAAGGATTATTATAGGAATATAACTTTTTATTCTTCTCAAAAAACTGCTTCTCTCCAAATAATTAGACTCATGTATCCCATAAAACACGAACCTAATCCATCCATACGAGTTAAAGCAGCTACTAGTACCCAACGAAATCTTGACTACACTGCACTGTCAAAATTTTATCGGCCTCGTAACCAACCGAAAACCCATTTGAGTTTAAATCTAAAGTTTTAAGTGCTAAAATGATAAACGCAAACTAGAAGCTTTTTATACACATTTTATATACATGTAAGCTACATTGACAAACCTATTGCAAGCCGGAAGTTATTTAATTCAGTAGATGAATTAACTAGTAAAAAAGGGCATTGATCGCACAAATGTGTAAGTTTTAATTAAACACAAGCAAAAACTGCTATTTCCTTATTTAAATATATTTAAAGTAATTTTTACAGTTTATTGTGTACTTCTTATATCCATCGATTGATTGCCTATCCTTACTTGGCATAGGCCTATAATATTTATGAGAGAGATATAACTTTTTATCTATTAAAACAACTGTTTTGAATACTGAGGCAAACTATATTGTATGAATAATAGACATAAGTATAATAAGGTTTGGTGCTAACATATCATATTTCATTGGCCTATTTTCGCTACCTAAATTACTACGCTACCTAAAGATAAGAAACTAACTTATAGTGATTTGAAACAATACAAATACACAAGAATAGCAAATTTTTAAAATAATCGAAAACGGCGATTATCACGATAAAACAATGATAAAAATTCAATGTTACATGATAATGAATAAATACGAGTATCACTATTAAAATAAAATGTACCTGACCAATCATATTCGGTTGCAAATATTTTATACCTAGTCAATGGGATAATAACTCTTCCGTCAACAAACCGGTTTCTGGTAGGTATACTTGTGCTATATTGCTGCAAAACAAACATATTTACCGAGTCATGGGTAAGGTCTCCTTATCTACTGTACTACGTACATACATATAAATACCTACTGAGAAACCTCCTTAGTCCGGATTAGTCATACTTATATCAAAAACGAAGTAGTGACACAAAATTGTATCAGTATCGTGAATTTCATGGAATTATCACTGCGGCCAATGGCTGTTAACATGGTCAGGAGACCGATTTTCGTAATAAAAGTTTGGTCGCAATTCCGATCGACTCTTAATCTCACAGCTGTCATAAAAAGGGTATTTTGTAGTAAAGTAGTTTTATGCACAAATATGGCAAACGTGGACTTAATTCCGTAATTAAAATATAACATATGTATTATAGTATATCATACACCCAGAGTAAAAGTATGGTATGGTATCCAATTTATACAACTTTTGCTTTATCTACAATTCTAAAAAGAGAAATGAGCTTACTGAGAATGACATTGAGCGACTTCAAACACATAAAAATCAGTCCCTATCGCGAAAATTTAGTTTAAAATAAAACAACAATACATTAAACCGATAATACAATTTATTATTCGACATAATAAGAAACGCGAACTATGCTATATTCTTTCTTGGATATGATCGGAGATGAAGTACTTACACATTTTTATTCAATCAGAATAAAGGATTAAGTACGTTATATTAATTCTGCATTTATGAGTCAAACCTGATAATCTTTTTAAGGTCACAATGTTTACAGCATAGTGCTCTCGTATTCTTGACCTCAAATAACGAATTCACACCTACATTTGAAAAGACTTGTTCACTTCACACCTACATTGTTACCTTAGGACCTAATAGTCGAAATCCCATTTTTTTTGCTTAGGTATTCAGGTGGCATTAGATGACTATAAAAAGTATGCCAGTTTGTTTTTATGATATAGTATAAACAACTAAGTTTTAACACATACATAAGGGAAGAGGATATCTCTGATTGCACTGCATTCTTTCCATCTAATGGCAAGGGAAAGTGGTTTAATGCATTGCACTATTATCTACTCATCTTATAAGCTAATTATGAGTATATCAATTTATCACTGGACTAGGTTAAATTTGTAATGATATATTAAGTCTTTAAATATTTCTAAATAAATAAAGTAGTCCTATAGTTTTTTAAGACTAAAAACAAGCATTCACGTGATGATTTTGTGTTTCAAGAAAGTTTGGCGACTACATTGATGCACTTTTAAAAATACGACTAAGATTAGGTTAGTCTTTGGATTCGCAAATTTTAATTCTAATGTTATAATTTAATGTTTTAATTACAACTAATAATGCAGTAAATAAAGTAAAATAATAATTTATTATAACCAATAGGCTACTATGATTATCATGTAGTGTAAGTACTTAGGCGGACGGTGCTCTGGGCGGAAAGCAACAATCATGATCGTTTTACTGTATCACTCCAAACACCAATGCCCGGCAACAAATAAATCCAATTGACACTAACTACACTAAGAACTCCCTAAGGGTCATTTTAGACGAGGGAATAAGTGAACATTATACCATAAATCAAAATTAATACATTTCACAATCATTTTTTGACCTCTTTGACTTAGTAGCTACGATAAAAGATTAAAAAATATAGTATCAATTACGATGTTATTGTTGTAATTACTCGATACAATAGATATAATTCTAAGTTGGATTTTTAATAATTTTATTTTATTTAAGTACCAGGGGTACAGAAAAGCTCATAGGGTTTCATCCATAAAAAGTAAAATACTTAAAAAAAAAAGTTGAACCGTCTTCAAACAACACTAACAAAGAGCACTAAATACCTGGCAGCAATCGCGGTTGATTTGCTGTCAATTTTGAAGAGTTGCGTGGTCTGTGTCCGAAACTTATTATCAGATCTATATAAAATTTAAATGGGACCATTCCGGAATTAACCCCTTTCCAACAAAATAAGAACTTTTCAAATCCATCTATATACGATGGAGTTATGCCCGAACATACATAAAAAATAAATATAAACATAACCTCCTCCTTTTTGAAGTCGATTAAAAAATTAAACAGCGACCATATAAGCAGCATAATGTTCCAGGAATATTTTGCCTTATAAAGGTTGTCCAACCTTCTTGACATGGTCGGCAAGCACAATAAATACTATATATATTTATATATAATTATAATGAGGTAATCCGTCTTATTATTTCCTTTAAACATCTTAGTCGTACTACTACTGTCTGTAAATTTAAAACAATATTCTTACATTTGGTTTCAGCTGTGTCTCCGTACGCTTGGATCTCGATTCTATTTGAATGTGTTTAATATACGTTATCTGTTTCAAATTCCATTCAAATCTGTTAAATTAGCGTGATTGATGAAATGTTTGATAACTAAATTCAATAATCCTAAAAGGCGTACTAGGCATACTCAGTCTCATACCACCGCACAAACTATGGTAGGAACTCAATAACGTCCAGAGTTGTCCATACGTAGAGGTTCAGCAATATAGACATTTTCAACTTAAATTAAAGTTGTTTCAAAAACGAACTCAAACGTGCTCTAATCTCTGCTTCCTTGATAAGCGATACATACATACTTATTTAAATATTTTTCCTTTTTGTTTCTTGGAATTTTAAAGTAATATTCAATGTTGTGAGTTATAACATCTTACCAAAACTTGTCGTGGCACTCTGTAATTGGTTAAGTTTATTGTAAATGCAACCAGCTGATGCATAGGTAATAAGTTTCCTAAAAATAAATAAACTGGCAGATTACGAGAATAATACTAAGCTCATGAATATAATCTTCATTGTGAAACCTTACTTAGAGCTTGAACGTAAAACTTAAAAGGTAATATTTGAGAATATGACATTCTCCAGTCACAGGATCTGGAAGCCGTTGAAACAAGTAGATTCGAAGTCTACGTAAAATAGATTGAAATGGATGGAAGAAAGGTGGCAATTCCACAATTTCTTCATTACAAATTTAGTATTAAAATAAGTTACATAATAATAAATTTAACACGTTATCCACATCCACTCCTGTATTCTCTTTTTTTGTCTATTTTTGGCAATTATTGGCCAGCTGTAAGGTCTTACCTGAAATACTATCAGAACAAAGCTCCTTCGCTTAAAAAACCTCAAAATAGTTCTGACATGCCTCCTACGCGTAATACGCGCATAACTTTGGACAAGGACAATGCTTTATGTCAGCGTAACGCCAATTATTCATTTTTTTTTCTTTTCAGGGACATTCGTCGATGTAAAAAAATAGATTTTCTATTATTCCAATCATTTTTGGTGTCAGTTTTATCATTAACGACAACGACAAACGACATTATTCACGACACAACACGATGGTATGTTTTACGAGCAGATGCTATTTTCCATTTCACCTTCGTTGACTGATTTAACTCTTAACTGGAAGACTACACGTAAAACTGGTGAGAAAACTTTTTAGGCATTTTTTCATCCAAGAAACGTGATTGAGATATATGTATACTTATCTCGGTGGAAAACTGTTTTGTAATTCTCGTTTCATTTAAGTCGTTAAAGAAAACAAAGAACTATATTAATCTCAAGTAAAGTTTGTTCACCCCTCGACACTGCGCTAAATCTTTTAATCTTAACTAAACAAACAGAACGTCAGAAAATCTTACCAAATTAAAGTAAACGTTCTCTAGCCACTTTCACAACACTATTTTAAGCCAGGACTTAAGGAAAAACCGAATCGTATATATCGTTCCGCATTCGTAACTAAATTGAACGCTGTTAACACACGCAGGTGATGTGATAACGTATCGAAGTACTCACAACATTTATTATCTCTTTGATAACAGGACAAAATGAAACATCGAAGCTATCGATAAACACTGTAATTTATATCACAAGTTACAATATTGAGTCTCGAGGTGGCTAGAACTCGTCAAATATCTGGTATTAATGAGTCGAATTGTGACTTAATTAATATTATACTCACACAATTAATAGCTGACAATAAAAGGGGAAAAACGAAAACCCCTCGAAAGGAAAAGGGGTTTACTTAGCTTGTAAGAGTATTCAGAAAAATTTGTGAAACAAACCCCAAACTGTTTTTTTTTTTTTCTTGTAAGTTTTTTTGCTACAGGGGATTAAGCAGCAACAAGTACCTTTTTTTTCCCTTTTTAAAAATAAATTTAAAAATACTTCTAACCCGGGGTTTCGTAAAAGGGTCATTTTTGCGGCATTGCCAATTGACATGTTTTGGGGCCCTTTTCTATCCAGTACGGAAAATAATCCAATTTTTTCAAAAAAAATTAAAAAATTCCAGGATGTTCTCCCCATGTTCTCGAAATTTACAGAGGGGTGACGAGTGAGTAGCATCTTGCGAGATCTTTTGAGAATGTTTACAATCCTGTAACTTTCTTTGAGATAAAGGCGAACTATAAACGGTGGACCGACAGGAGGAGGAGTAGGTGCGAAGAATAGCTAACAGGTTAAGCAATTTATCCAGTGAGATTTGTCGATTATATCTGAGTATTGTAATATCTAAGAATAATATTAACATAATATATAACTATACTATTAATCTAATCTAGAGTAATCGAGGAAAACATTTGACAAATTAGTCATCAGTCTGTGTATCTATTTAAAGTAATGTATCCTCCATTTTTTCCTAATATCTTCTACGTGCCTCTCAACCTGTATAAACATAGACTACATTAATATTATTATATTTATAAAAGTAATATAAAGGCATGATTTTTGAATTTGTGACAATATTTTATTGCCGGTGTTCAAGCGTTGTAGTAATAAAGACAGTGCTATCAGAGTAACACTTTTACTTATTTTCTTTCATAATATCAGCATTATTTAAGCATCAATCAATAAGTAGAGCCACAGCCGTCAATTATTTTGATAAAAATATTTTTTTGAAATTATACTGATCAATGATTTTGAAGTTATAATAAATAAATAAATAATATTAAAAAAAAATCTTTATTCAGTTAATTTTGCAAAATAAGTTTCCTATTACAAGCATGTAACGTGTGTGTATTGGTTCGTGTATTTATTTAGTGTGTGCGTGTGAACAGATATTAATGTGGATTTGAGTGCTTGTTTTGTGTGGAGGTATACAGTATCCTTTATTTCCATAATATAACATTGGGTGGCACAGTTTAACATTATGTTTCATGTTTGGGTACAGCATGATACATTGAATAATTAAATAAAATACTTATGAATTAAAGCTATATATTGCCCGTATACAGCCTTTCTAAGAAGAGGCCTATGTCCAGTGTTAGTGGACCATTAAGCGCTGTTGATGATGTGATAATGATGAGTATAAACTTTTCATATTATATATATAAAGATATATAAAGGTAATGTAGATGTAGGTTAATTACATTAGGACTAATTAATCAGTCTTTCGCTTTTATACTTAAATTATAAGTGCGAAAGTAAGTCTGTTGTTGTAGATTTGTGTCCTTATTGTTAACGCTTTTACGCCTTAACTACTAAACAGATCAAGTAGTACAGAGACCTGATAGTTATTGTTGTCGTATAGATTAAAATTAAAATCACTTAATATCAAGTTTTTCTTCAAGATGGCGGTAACCAAATAAGGCCAAGTCTCGAGTTTCGACCCACCCACTACACTGCTTCCTACAACAAACGTAAAACTTGATGAGAGAATCTCTGAACAATCAGTGCTCCATAATTGCTTTGAATAGGTTTATGATAAGAAGCTGTATTCTTAAACATAATAATAATAATTTATTGACATATAAGTACATACAACGCATCTGGTGGTAGTATCACTAGACGCCATATGTGTCACGTACTGTTTTAATTAAAAGAATCTATCATCGTGTTACGAGTACGTTATGGTGGATTGAGCATTTGGTTTTAATCGATCCACGGAACGTATTATGATTCGTACCTAATGGACAATAGAGCTGATTCATCCACTGATAAACAGTAATTTTGGTTGTTAGCTTATAAAAGCGAAAAAAAAACTCTTTTCAAACGAATGTTTATGATGTATAACACATAGTATACATGTGTGCGTGAATGTGTGTGTTCATTACATTTTATGTTTGCATATTAAATAAGCTATATTATTGTTTCATTGCGTCACCCAAATGTGCATGCATAAAGTTAATAAAAATATAAAAAAGCTTGTATGACAGGGCTAATACCGGGTCTGTTCTGTCCAGTTGCGTAGCTATCGACTGCTAAACGGTGATGTGCACCGGGGACCCCAAGCTTAGGGGGTCCTGGGACCCTGACCCGCAAACCTCGTATCGAATTAGCTAAAAATTGTCCCACCTTTGGAATGTAAATAAAATAAGTTGTAACACGCCTTTAAGGTAGTACTGTCAAACAGAAGTCGAAACTTGTCGGGAATTCCCTGCATTCTTTCTGTTGTTTGTGCAACTTGAAATAGTCACATTTAGCGCGTTAAAGCAATTAAGAAACGTTCTATAAAAATAACCCGTTAAATAAATTAAAACTTTATTGCAACAAAAATCTTATATGAAAACTTCTTATTATTTTCAATACACAAGAAAAAAAAAACTTGAGAAACGCTATTCTTCTATTATTGTTTATTCTTTTAGTACATTATAGTAAATGTTTGCCACCACCATCTCCCGGTCATATTGAACTTTAATCGAAAAACTTTAAGGATTGGTCAAAGGCAGACTTTATATTAAGACACAAAATCGGCAAAACTATGTATGCAGAATTTCTGAAGCATATAATGCTCTTATGCATAAATTCATATTTATGCCTCATGCCTCACAATCTCGGTAAGTACCTAATAGTACTATTATGCTAATATTTTACCAGGTAGTGATTCTACGGCAGATAAAACATCATTCACGGTCATCGGCTGGCCCTGCTCTCTTATTGGTAGTGTTTTTGCGTTTAGTAGAAGTTTAAGACAATGATAGTTACAGCCAGTACCTCCTTTTTAAAGCCTCTCTTTAAGCCTCTCTGTGTCCAGCACTGGACAATTATAGGCTGTTAATGTGTGATGTGAATGACCGGTAAAGATTAGGACTTGCAATCCTTTCTTTTCTAACACTAAATTTGCAATGAATTCAACTTTACAGCGTAATCCAGGTGAAACTCCTGCAAGTGATTTAAAAATATATAAAACAAGAAACAAACTGTTAAGCATTATGAACTGCGTTCATTCACTAAGAATTCACAAAAATTTGCATAGATATGCATCACGGCCATGTTTACTGTATTCTTTAACGACTATATATTTGAGTACTACTTAAGATACTCAAGTTACATCTTTCTATGAAATTACCCATTTTTAAACAACTAGAAAAATAAATATGCAAATAGATCGCTTCGAATGATAATAATTGTATTAGTAGTAATGCTGTTCTTTATTTAGTATGCGCAAAACTTGAGAATAAGGTAAAGCCTGGCTAATAAGGTTATAGCCCAGGACGCAAGTAATAATAGGTAGGTAGTAAGCTGAAAAAAGATCAAGGGGGCTTTGCAACCACCAGTTATCCAAAGAAAAAATGTCTATTATCCTATCATTCTCTCGCATGATGTATATGGTTGCTATTGCCTATTGGTAAACACAAAAATGGTATTAGCCAGGGCAATCAAAACACTAAATCAGGCGCTACCAAACAAATAGATGATAGTTACTCCAAAATATATATAAAACTAAAATTAATTAAGTTTTTGTGTAACTTGGCTGTAAAACGACAACGATTTTCGAAAATTAAAAAAAAAGGGCGGGTGCTTCAATGGCTTGCGACACGTTAATAAACTACTAAACACTAAGAATTACAATTAAAAATATGCAACATTATCTGTCTATTTTCTAGGCATGATAACATTTTTGTTTTCGTGTTTAACGAAAAATATTACTAGAAAATACTTTTAAATATACCTTTAAACCGAAACTTTTTAGTTATATCACTTTCTGTATTTATATATAATAAAGTACCTAACACTAACCGACATACATGTTCTGCTATTCAGGGCGATTTGCTAGTGATTGGACAATTATGAGCAAGTGGCTTAGTATTCGCTAAACAGACGGGTATCCGTTATTGACGAGTTAGTCTAAACGGAGGGTGTAAATTTCGCAGGTCAGGTCAGTGTCATCTCCCTGCTTTCACCTTTATTTAAGACACAGCACGAATACATTCTTACTAAGATTTACAATCTCGCATTCTGGTTTTTCGCGAGTCGTCAGCTCACCGTACAGTCCTTAAGATGCAACCAGAAACGAATTCAGAATCGATGA
This sequence comes from Arctia plantaginis, assembly GCA_902825455.1. Taxonomy (NCBI): domain Eukaryota; kingdom Metazoa; phylum Arthropoda; class Insecta; order Lepidoptera; family Erebidae; genus Arctia; species Arctia plantaginis. The sequence continues at coordinate 250,038 of CADEBD010000276.1, read as the reverse complement.
TCGATATCAGATATATTTTTCAGATTTAATTGAGCAAGAAAAATAGAAACTCAGGATATTATAAGCAGGCCAGAACTCAATCAGCTAAACAATGCAAGAATCTGTAGGGCCATTAAGAGAGCCATTCTGATCTATTACAATCGGGCGATTATAAACCGTTTTGACCACTTTATGTACTATTTTTACGAACGAAAACACTGATGTAACATAACGAAAAGCAGTGATTACACATAGTTACTACACTGCAACATAGACAAAGAGATTGATGTACAGATATATATAGTCAGCATTTGTATGGTAAGTAATGTTTGTATACACAGTTGGCGACATGACGTAACCGACATAGTTCGCAAGCGTGTCGCCGCGTATCCGCAACAGTGGCACAACTACCAATTTCCCTTCAATTCAATATGCTTATGAACAATTGCCACAATTTTTACAAAAACTAGAGATCCTGGTTGAGTTTCAACCAGAGTTCATTAACTTTGAAATGCCTTGTTTAGTATCATTGACTGGTGTACCTTGAACTGTCATTGTACAGATTTGCCATACCATGAAGCTTCAACATACTGGAACCCCTGAAGAGACTTATTGTTATGGTCATTTTTACCTATTTTTTAAACTTATAGCCATGAACGTACTAAAAAAGTCAGACAGAGTCTCCCATTACGCGGCGAAAACATAAATATACAACATGTTTTGCGTAGGGAAATGCTGTAAAAACCGTACTGACCGAAAGAAAAATAATCCAGGAAGCACGTTTTATAGATAAATGAATAATTCAATCACTTATTTCCAGATTTTATACATTAAAATTGATCTTCAGTCACTAGAACAAAAGGTTTAATTATAAACCCAGTGTTTCGGGTAATTTACACGTGTGCAAATTACCCGAAACAAAGGAAAGTATAAGTTTGTTTATGAAATCAATTTATTCAGGTTATTTATTTAATAGTTACTACTAGGTATACTATTTTATATTCTTTTTTTTGGTCGATTCGAGTCCGACATAACCACCGGTGAGTGGTATCTGAGGGGATTTCTGCACAGAAAAAGAAAAAACGAAAAAGCTATACTATTTCATATTCTTTTACTAAATTTTCTAAGGCAAATGGAGTATGGAAAAATGATTGGATTCAAACATGTAATGGTGATAATAAAGACAACACAAATATATTCTCACAAAAATTCTAGAAAAGTTTGTATGCAATGAAAGCATTTTTTAAACTTCTGAACATATTTTTTTGTGTTCTATTTCGTCGGATTACAACACAAAATAAGTCTTATGATTTAATAAGACTTATTTTGTGTTCTATTCCATTCTATTCCATTTTATTTTCAGTTTCACCACATCTCGAAATTCGAGGAAATTTCAAGAACCTCTCAAGGTAAAAGACATTATTATAAAATAAAGTGACAGCATTTGGGACATCAAACAGTAAAATTTCGAACGAATAAAATATTTTTAATTATTGACTGTGTTTTAGGGCATAAATTTGGGTAACTTGGCAACCCTTAAATTTATTTACACACAAAGAGCTGTCGCTATTACGGTGCCTCAGTTGTGCGTTCAATCCCCGCATGGAACAATTTTTGTGTGATCCACAAATTGTTGTACCAAGTCTGGGTGCTCTTTGTGTACGTATGTTTGTAAAGTCCCCTGCGACACAGGATATATTTCTAATCCGGGAGTTGTTATTTTAAAGTTCCGTACAAATTTGTAGGTACATAATATTAATCGTTCAGGAAGGAGACTTGAGTCTCGCAGTTTTTTCTGATTTTAGCCCGGAATTCAGTTTCCAAAACCTATAATTACTTACGAGTATATTATTGTTTTTTTTGTGAAACTAGCAATCCGCCCCGGCTTCGCACGGGTGCAATGACGATACTACTAATGAGGTGTCAGTGTGGAGTAATTAATTATACTACATATTATTATGATAGGACCATACTACATACATCATCTTTAAATGCAATATTTATGGGCCCGCTTCGATCCTGCCGGCCGCTACTACCCGGGACGGACGCACGGCTCGACGGTCGTTGGGCCCCCGCATTTTAACATTAAATGCACAACGTATCTAATTTATTTAATTGGATAAGGAATAATAATGTATTGTTTAAAGTAGCTTCGTAAATAAGCCATTATTTTTTTGGAATATTTAATAGATAAAAATGGTCACTGTGGGTTATCCTTAGGAGATAGACACATACAATCGCGGACTTTGATTTCCTTGAGTGTCGACATATGTGTTGTTTGCGGCATTAACTGTCGTATCTTTGTTTACGTTAATTTAGAATTAGATTTTATCACAGCTTTAAGGGACTATAGACCCCAGTATATGGTTTTACTTTCAACTTATTACCTCCACGCTTTACCAAGATAATGGGTCTTGACAGATAGACAGACGGACAATAAAATGATCTTATTAGGGTTCCATTTTTGCCTTTTGAGGTATGAACCCTAAAGTGTTCATACCTCAAGTGTGTTTATACAAAAAAAGAAACAAAAAACTTTTTAGCTTTATTATATTAGAATAAATACTATTTTCTTGGCTAGATATAGATTAAAATTTCTATGAACTATGTCAAATTTAATATTTTAATTCTGCAACTGCCATTTCTATATCACCTGAAAGTTGACTCTGAAAGAATGGCACAAAGTCTGCCTTGGTACAACATGTGCAAATAAAAGTTCAAGCATTCTACCCTTTATTTACAAATTTCACACTTATGTATGGTAAAAAAAAGTCCCCTACACACCAGCAGTACACCAAGCCAAACTTTTGACTGGCCAGACTCACAGTTGGGGACTTAAGTAACTAGCTAACTGTTACTGCTAAGTGTGTCTCCGAAATGTACAAAACTTCTTTTTAGCTATTAATAAAGATATATTTTACTATGTACAAAATTTCTTATTATTTTCAAATATAAATGAAAGAAACTGGACTAGCTAGCTATATGGGTTATAATTTAATTAGGGATTATGGCCAACATAATATGTTAACTCTTCTGTTTGGATAAATTATTACCACATCATTGGTATATTATTGCAGTAAGTGGATGGCCTATTTATTGAGCTTCTCCTTTCATTCCAAGAAAATATTGTACATAATGCTGAGTTACAAATCATAGAATTTCAGTTGTCTATAGTTTAACAGGTAAATGTTAAAATTATAATGATGAAATGTTTACTGACTTTTAAAGGGTGAAATAAAGCTATTACTTGCATAGTTAGAATTAATAAAATTACTTGCATATTTTTTTATGTTAGAAGGTTGCAGACCAGCAAACGGGTCACCTGATGGAAAGAGACCATCGCCGCCCATGAACGTCTGCAACTCAGAAGTCACAAACGAGTTGCCGGCCTTACTCGTTATAATTATAATTATGTTTATTTAATATTATAAATTGGATTTATCTATTTTGTTTACAAGTGTTAATAGAGGATGAGTCCTAGTATAGATTATATTTATAAAATTTGTCTTTTGAAGAAGTTGTGTTTCTAAAATTTTTTATGCTGACTAAACTCTGATAGTGCATTTAAATATAAATGAGATTAAGGAAAGCATTCTTTAAATTTTACTTCAGTACAATGTAGCTTTGGAGCCTTGTATACAAAACACACTTTAGAAAAGTTTTTATTTAGCGATATATTTTTGTAAATATAAGATAACTATTCATTCATTTAAACATATGTGGAGGTGACTGTGTAATTAAAACAAACAAGGCTCAAAGTATAAAATCGAGAGCAGCCTTACCTGAAACTTCTCGAATTGTTCACGTTCGGCGTCCAAGCTGTTCTTCTTTAACTGCAGGACTCGCGGCAATGATAATGACGCCATGAATTATACACATACGAGCACTTTTACGAAAAATAATAACTTGTGTAGGTAATACCAAGTTAGAACAAATACGACACGATTTAATTTTTAAAGAGGGCGGACTATGGTTTACACCTTACACTGTGATAACAACAATATTCGTATATATGTTCTAAATAGTAATAAAATTTAGATCTTAATATATCAAAGTTATCACAAAATATCTCGTAAATAATTTTTCTAAAATTCACAACACCACACACGACCACTTAAACACCCACAAAATTGAGTGAATGAAATTAAATCGAATGAAGGAACATAGCCACATAGATTATTACTGAAGTTAAGAACGACAAGTTGACATTACCTCTACGTTTATAAGAAGAGTTGTATTCTTTTCATGAAATAAAACGTCACAATTTTTTTTAAAAGATTTATTTAAAAAACTGTGCGTCACCTGATGGAAAGATACTAAAGCCGCCCATGAATGTCTGTAACTCAGGAGTCACAAACGCGTTGCCGGCCTTATTTATTTTACACACAATAGATGTCATTGTTTAATTTATACACAATAGATGTCATTGTTCAAACTTCGTTTCAAAGTGACCTAGTTAGGTCCTTTATCGTAGTGTTGCGGCTCTTCAAATTCACTTGAATACTGATTATTGATTACTTGATTAATCGTTAAAATGTATGAAAAATCGAATTTAGTTTTACGGAATATTTTCAATCTAGGCGTCTTAAAGTGTTTAATTATACTTAAAAACGAAAACGCATAATTAAAATTAAAATATATAATTATTAAAATATATAATTATATATATAATTATATATATAATTATATATATAATTATATATATAATTATATATATAATTATATATAATTATAAAACATTTTTTTAATTTATGGACGATAATACAGATAATTGTAATTTGTTATTTTCTTACAAATTTTTGATATTCAAGGCAGTGCTGTAACTAGAGTGGGGGCTATCGGTGCCTAGAATAGAATATAAGTATAGAGAGAACAAGAGCCCCAATTTAGCAATATAGACAACGAGAGAGATAGATAATTGATAGATGCCTCTATATGTTTCTAGTCAAGGTCTGTTATTAGCTAGGGAATATGAGGGGTTAATATCTATCTTTCACCTATCTCTCTCGATGCCTGTATCGCTCTCACTTACAGCCAGTTGTACCCTATGTTCTCCCTATGCTTATATCTCTGTACCATCTAGTCACTGGATCAAGGTCCTGGAGAAGCGCAGACCTAATAAAACAAGCATAGAACGGTGTACAAGGCTCCTTTGAAAATGGCTAGTCTTGCGCAATACATCACGAGCATAGCGAAGTCATCGATGACGCGAGCTCATAAGTTTTTGCTTGTTAAAAGTCACTCAACGCAGCTAAGGAAGTTGTGAAAGCAACTTGATATAGTTACATATTTTTAAATGGTAACATTATCACAAATTCATTTGTCTTCTATTAGTCTATTCCACAAATTACGAGATATGTCTATTCGTTCCCTTGAAAACAAATGTCAAAGTTGTTTCTTTTATGCCGCTGGTTGCCGAATATTACGTTTGGCGCGTGGAAGTTACAAAGCACATTTTGGCTGCTACGATTAAAATAATTATTTTATAATTGCCATTTACATCCTATTAAAATCTACAGAATGGAGTTTCTTGAATACAATGATGTACAGGCTGAAATTAAAGGAGCAATGGTATGGTTTCAACAATCACTTGTTTTTTAATTCTTTTGTATATACTAATAAGATAAAATTAATTGATATTGCAGGTTCCTGGCAGGCTAAAGATGACGGACCAAAACATAGTATTCAAAAATAGCAAAACAGGAAAGGTGGAACAACTACTGGCTAGTGAAATTGACTTAGTAAATTTTCAGAAATTTATTGGCTCATGGGGATTGAGAATCTTTCTGAAAAATGGTACTCTCCACAGATATGGAGGTTTTAAAGAAGGAGTGAGTTTTACGTTCCTGTTATGCTAATAGTATTGATAAGAAAGTCTTGTGAATGTTACCAAGCAGTCTATGTGTAGCATTCTTATGGCATGTAAACACTACTTAGTGATTAGCACTATTACTAAGGAATTTCTGTAAAGATTAAGTCTATAGCACTCAGAGATAATATACCTTTTCAATAGTGAAAGAATTTACAAAATCGGATTAGTAGAACAAGAGATTACCCCAAACATATGAACTCACAAACTTTACCTCTTTATAATGTATAGATGTAGTTTAATTATAAAATTAAGTTTTTAAATTTACTTTGTAATGCTTATATATAGTTTGTCTTATTTCTCTATACTATACTCTATTTCTTTGTCAAATAAAGTAAACATATTTTCACAATATTATGCAATTATTAGATGTCTCATAAATTCCAAGTTTTAAATTCTTGGAATTTTGTATAAACGGGTTCCTGATGAAGAAAAGTAGCTCCATACACTTGAACTGCTAATTAAAATTGCTTACTTGGATTAGAAGCTGCACTGTAATAAATGCAATGTAATAATCAAAAGAAAATCAGCATGAAACTAAGTTGTGTACAAATTTTATACTTCCATGACATAATAAGTCCATTATCGTATAAATAAATAGAAAAGACCAAATTCTGTATAACCTGATCATGCTTCCAGGGCCTAGTGTGATTTTATTTTGGAACTCTGTTGTGACTGTGACAATAAGAGTTCTCGAGTTACATTATCAGTAAGTAACGTAGCTAGGCAAAGCCACGGACAAAAGCTAGTTTAATATAAATCAATGATTTATCATTAGATTTTCTTCTATGTAGGTTAGAGTCACTACTTACTCATGCGTTGTTGCCAATAAGCAGTTTTCAACAGTAAATCTAGTAATTATTTTATTATATATACCTGCCATTCCCTGCATAATAATTAAAAAATACTAGATTTACTGTTAAATAGCGTCTAACCTACCTACCTAGCAACCCTAACCTAACTAACCTATGCAAAAATCGAATGATAAATCACAGTTCACTGTGATTTTGTGCCCTGTCAAATACATGCTTGCAAAATAGCTTGCTGAAAAAAGAATACATGCATATAATTTTTACAGGAGCAAGAAAAAGTTGCCAAGTTCTTTAAGGCAAATTACAATAAGGATATGTTAGAAAAAGAGCTTTCCCTCAAAGGCTGGAACTGGGGTACTGCAAAGTTTAATGGAGCTGTACTGAGCTTCAATATTGGAACCAACACTGCGTTTGAGATCCCTCTACATTATGTTTCCCAGTGCAACACTGGCAAGAATGAAGTCACACTTGAATTCCATCAGGTACTTTTAGCATAGCCTATCTAACAAAGCTTCTATCTTATTTTTTACATAATATTGTAACATTAATATTAATGTGAGAGAGCCATGCTAAGGCACATATAGACTGCCTTGAATGGAGTGGTACTACAGCCCCAGAAAAAACCATGTTCTTTGTTTAGAATAACTCAGTGAGATGATTAGAAGGCCCAAAAAATTTATTTTACCACTTTACTTTCGATTTTATACTATTACTGTGTAAATCACATGGCCTATACTTTCAACCTTTTTAGCATTAGGTATGCATTATTATACTCTTCATTCATTATTTTGCATATAAAACAATGTTAACATTTTTCCTACATAAGTAAATGATCTGATACTTTTTTTCTCCAGAATGATGACACTCCAGTCTCTTTAATGGAGATGCGTTTCCATATCCCAACTAATGAATTAGCTGGAGATATGGACGCTGTAGAAGCATTCCACCAGCAAGTCATGACTAAAGCCAGTGTCATATCAGTATCTGGAGACGCCATCGCCATCTTTAGAGAATTGCAGTGTCTTACTCCTCGGTATGTTGTAGTTACCGGTTGTTTTAGTAAAGTAAATATAAGTAAAACTTCATAATTATATCAGTTGTAATTTAATAAAACTTTGCTCCTGTACAGTGGTCGCTATGACATCAAAGTATTCCAAACATTCTTTCAACTTCACGGAAAAACGTTTGATTACAAGATTCCCATCTCGACCGTTCTCCGTCTGTTCCTGTTGCCTCATAAGGACACGAGACAAATGTTCTTCGTGGTATCGTTAGACCCACCCATCAAACAGGGTCAAACGAGATATCATTATCTTGTACTGTTATTTGGCATTGAAGAAGAAACTAGCTTGGAGTTACCATTCACAGAGTAAGTTCTTATTTTTCTACGTATATTAGTTAGGGCATTAAATTTATGATGGACTCACATTTGGATTCGTAACTGTGTTCTCCTGAAAACAGTATAGCCAAGGAGATTTATTGTATAATTTTAGGAAACATAACGTCTATGGGGGCTGCCCCATCAATTCTTTATGAGTATTAGTAGAGTATTTGAATGCCAAAATTAAAACGCAAAAACATACAACATCAGCGCACTATCAACATCGTCAGGCTTTACTAGTCCACTGCTGGACTTAGCCGACTTAGCCTACTACTACTAACAATCCATATTTATATTATAATTGTAAGCGAGTTATGGTTTAAGATCTTTATTTCCTCATAAGAATTACAATGATTCAGATAATTCAGTAAGTACTGAGAAACAATATTCACAAGATAAACTTAAAGAATGTCAGAAACAAAATTAATTATTACTAACTCAAGAGTGAAAACAAAAGTACTCGTATGTTACATGAAAGATAACAATTCCATTAAAAGCTACAAAGTCAGTATACTGCAAAATAGTTCTATCGAACGCTCGAATGATGTCGACAGTACACGGACGTAACAACTACACCGCTACTGGATAAGGCTACACACAATTTATGAACATATATCAAGTTTTGGTTTATATTTTTACAAGTTAACCACATACATTATGTAGTATTTATTATTATATAGTGTTTATAATTATGAATTATGTATTTATTGTTTTTTTTTTATTATTACTTATTTTTAAGCAATTATTAGCTACGTATCAGTAACAGAAAGTAACTAGAGAAGACTGTACCCGTTTGTGGATGAAAAACACGCACAGAGGTATAATGTACCTTCTTGCGTATTCCAATTTTTATCTTCAGCCCTTCCTTAAACCTGTTAATATTAAAAAATGTTAAAACATATGTTTTAACATTTTTTAATATTAACAGATGCAAAAGTGTTTAGTTATTACTCTAAAATTTGTTGTGTTTCAGGGAAGAATTAAAAGAAAAATATGAAGACAAAATAACAAAAGAGCTTTCGGGTCCAACTTATGAAGTGTTAGCTAAAATTATGAAAGTCATTATCAACAGGAGGGTGACAGGCCCTGGAGATTTCTTGGGGTATGTTATTTTAATTTTAATTTGAAGTATTAGAACATTCAATGTTATAAATATAAACTAGCTTGTTGTAAGTAATAGGGGCTAGCACAAACTAACCAGCTACCGAAACCAACTGAAAACTGAACTAAAGGCTTTGATTAAAAGAATGTGATAAATATGTATGTTGAAGATTAAAGTGTATTCCTTAAATTATAATTATGTGCATTTTAGTAACAACTGAAGCGCTAATATTGATAAGGAACATAATCTATGAAGCTCCAACATTGTAGATTCAGATTGAGTCTACAATACTGTAGTTCTAGCTGCCTACCTGCTTTTTCCTGAAGCGCTTCGTCGTTTTTTTTTTGAACCCACATAACTGGCGTGTGGATTATACCAGATGAAGAAAATTTTCGGGATTTAATATCAGTAGTGAACTTATGAAACACATAAATTTTCATTATAAACATATTAATTCATCAAAATTCTTAGAGTACTTCCTGAAGTCCTAGAAAGCTGAAATTTAGTATAGTACTACTAGTACATCTATACAACAAAAAAAAACTTGGAACTTTAACCCCACTACGAAAATATTTACTAAACTTTAATAAAGTGCCATAATTTACGAAAAATAAAATCTAACTTTTTTTTTTGTATAATATACGTATTTTTTTCATATTATTCGGTAAGTGCACATAATGTATGATATGAATGTATATAGGCCCCTTTACATTTTTCAGATTTAAAATAAAGATTTAAAATATCAATGTAAACATGTTTCAGTCACCACAAGACACCAGCCATAGCCTGTTCATACAAGGCAGCGGCAGGTTACTTATATCCACTAGAAAAAGGTTTCATCTACGTTCATAAGCCTCCAGTACACATTCGGTTCGAAGAAATTGCGTCTGTCAACTTTGCTCGTGGAGGTGCCTCATCCACCAAGTAAGTGTCTGTCACATCATCATGATCAACCGCCTTTAATAGTCCACTGCTGGACATAGGTGTCTCCTTAGAAAGGAGGTTTTGGCCTACTGTACCACATTGGCCAGATGGGTTGGTATAGGGTTTGTTTCAAGTTTTCCTTCTTTTTGTAGTGAGTTTTCCCTTAGTCGGCCTTTAGGACACCCATGGGTAAAATAGAGGTGGTGACACTCTGTATTCTTAATCTGTCACCACTTACAATATACTTACACATTTTACAAACATTCCAGATAAAAACATAAATTCAAACATTTGCCCAATCCCCTTTTTTTCCAGACAAAAAAAAAAATCCTTCTACCCCATCCAGTATAAGGATTTCAATTCCTACAGGAGATTAAAATTTATGTGACCCATTAATACTTGTCAATCTGTACATATTTGAAATGTATGAAATTATCAAGCGAAGCAGTAATTAGTGTGCAAATGAATATATATAATATGTAATTCAATCATTGGCCTCAAATAATATTATTTTGATATCTTCACCAGGATTCAACGAATTTCAAGTATTTTTTTTCCCATTTCTATTTTTTCTAATAGGATTGTTTCTAAAATAACCATGACGGATTCACGAAGATTCATTATTGTAATTATCATTATCTCCTAATTTTGTTGTATTACTATTGATATCATTACTACATTGAACAGATCGTTTGACTTCGAAATAGCGCTCAAATCTGGCAGTGTTCACACCTTTAGCAGTATCGAAAAGGGCGAGTATGACAAACTCTTCGATTACATAACTTCAAAGAAACTGCATGTCAAGAACACTGGCAAGAATGTAAGTTTACATATTTTCTTAAACTCACAAAATGTATCTAAATTTAACTTAATTGTGAGATTTTTTTTTTATTTTACCTACTTTATCCCTGAGACTATACAGATAAAAAAAAACAATATTCTAATTTTAAATTATTTTATATTGTTTAAAATTGATTCTTATGTTTGTTATTGCATCTTCTTTCGCCTTGACATCACAACTAGAGCGAAACTTATTCACAGGACAAAGCTCTATATGATGATGACTTTGGCGACTCAGACACTGAGAAGGAGCCAGACGCGTATCTGGAGAGAGTGAAAGCAGAGGCTAAAGAGCGAGACTCTAATGATTCTAATGACTCAGACGAGAGCACCGATGAGGACTTCAACCCCGACAAAGCAAAGGAGAGCGATGTCGCTGAAGAGTTAGTATTTATACATATTTTTTTAACATGTAAGAGGTTCAAACAATCGACCTATTACAGACATTCATACTCTGTAGATGATACGTGAAATTCCTTCAATTATACAGTTTTATTATAGTAATAAGAACACTTTATTCTCGAGTGGAGGGAGTCTGGACTAAACGTAAAACGATCAATTATGTTCGATCACAATGAATTTTCGTAAGTGTTTGAACAACATAATGTTTAAATAAAAAGGTATTTGTTTTCTCCGTATATTTGTAGTATTGTATATAGATAGTTCTTTGATCTTGGAAATCGATTCTCTAAGATTTTTGCGCTGTTTTTTAACATTTAAACAATGACAACAAAGAAAATATGATAAAAGAAGAACAAAGACTTTCGAATTTTTTATTCTTCTTCGCCTCAACTTGAACACATTGTTAATATGACTTGGACTAAGTGACTATTTCCATTCTTAAATTAAAATTTTGTAGTGTACTGTTAGTATACTGTAATACTTGATAAAAGTACCGACATAAAGGCGGTACTTCTCATATTTAGAAATACTTAAAGTACTAAAATGCACAACTGATGTACCACTTTTCGCTGTCCATTCTTCTGGTTCAAATGTAAGGGAACCCTTACTAACGAAGTAATAAATAAATTACTGGTATCAATGACTTGGCACCTATAAATGGCATTAGAGTAAGCTAAAATGTGTTCATATTACTTCAGTATGATCAGGCTAAAAAAGTTGTCTTCCATTGCTTGGTTGTTTTTCTTTGTTCGGCACATCTACTATTGGAGTAAAAGTCTATAATAAGTATCTTGCTATTAGCAGTACTCCCATTCCCACAAATAAATATAAAATACTGCTGTACTACTACATACTGACTGCTGTATAGGTATGACACCAATCCTTCATCATCGGAAGAGTCCGACGCTTCAGCTGCTTCTAACGATAGCAAAAAAGAGAAGAAGAAAGAGAAGAAACACAAAAAAGCTATTACTATTGTGAGTACATAATCTAGTTTTATTTTTATAATCTGAATAATTTATGTTACATTAAATATGTAAAATGTTCTTCATATTGTAATTTAACTGTTTTTAACCGATTACCAAAAACATGGAGAAATTCGACTGTATGCTTTTTTAATGTTTGTTATCTCAAACTCCGTAATTTATGAAGTGATTTAGAAAAGCCTATTTTTATTTGAAAGGGAATACTTATCGTTCGGTCACATTTAAATTAAGAATATAATTTATCCCCTAAGGGTGAAAATTAAGAATGAGGAATAGTTTACTACAATTCATCATGATGTAGAGGCAATGAAGTCGCCTCTTTTTTAAAGTTATCGATTAAATTCCATTATCAATATTTCCTAAACCGATTAAAAAGATGACACTATTAAAGTCAATACTGAAATTATTAATAATCGTCCTTTATAAATTACTAACTTTTGTCCGCCCGCGTGTTTGTCCGTTATCGCGGTAAAAAGTAACCTAAGTTACTCGCTGATACTGCAGCTTTCCATTGTTGAAATTATTTTTAAAATCGGTTTAGTCGTTTAGGCGTAAAAGCGTAACAAACAAACTAACTCACTTTTACATTTATAATATAGGCAATGGATAAGGAATACTAGGTTATAATTGTAATTATTAATATATAATTATTTTGGTTTCTAGCCCGAATCGGCGCCAAGGAAACGTAAAGAAAAATCGAAGAAACGTGAAAAGGATGCCAACGCTCCTAAACGCCCCTCCACCGCCTTCATGTTGTGGCTCAACGAGAACCGCAAGAGTATCATCGACGAGAACCCTGGTATCAAGGTCACCGAGATCGCCAAGAAGGGCGGCGAGCTGTGGCGGGACCTCAAGGATAAATCTGTACGCAATTTTTTATTTTTACTTACATAGAGATAAAATCACGTATTTATTTTTAAGATTGTCAAGTCAAATCAATATTTTGTTTTTAAAGGTCAAAACGATAGACGCGGTACATATTTGCGTAAATAAATACTATGGTGTGACGTCACACCCAACTATTGTCAAATCATTAATATTTAATGTTGATGTGAAGATATTAAACTTAAACATTAAGTTGATAATCGAGGACAATACAGGATGTACTTTAAGATGTTGCATTTAATGATGCAAGCGAATTTTTTTTTTCTACCCTATTAACCTCTTGCATTTTTTTCATTTAATTTGTTTCCTTACTTAGTAAACATACTTCCACCATTTAGAACAGAGTTCACAATAATTAAAATCGATTCAATCGAAGAAACACTATTAAGTCTTCATAACAATGTCTCATTTTACTTTAAAGGAATGGGAAGAAAAGGCGGCTAAGGCGAAGGAAGAATACAATCAAGCGATGAAGAAATATAAAGACAGCGGCGCCGCTGATGAATTCAAACAGAAGAAGAAGCAGGCAGAGAAAGAACGTAAAGCGGCCGACAAGAAGACTAAAGCTCCACCTAGCAAGAAGGCCAAGCCTAACACAAGCGGTACGGGCACTAGCGGTAAATTCACCAGCAAGGAGTATATTGAGGATGATGACAGCTCTTCTGATTCTGATAACGAGAAGCCTAAGAAGAAGGAGACCAAAGACGTAAGTGACATTTAGTTGCATTTTTTACTGTTGTTGTTTTCCTAGATGAAACTGATATTTCTTGACTTCGTTGACTTAAGAGCCTTTTAAATTTGTTGCATAGATAGGTTTCGAATACCACAGCACTTCCACTCGTCATAATACATCTAATAATTAAATACTAACCAAGAAAACTACGCTCAGCCTTTTATTTTTAAATTTTCGGGCAATATACCTATATTTAAATCGAAATTGTTTTCGAGTTATAGACAAAATACATACGACAAAAAACTTATTTTTCCGTGACAGCTTTTTTTAACAAGCTATACAAATTGTGTAATTCATTATATATAGAAAAATGCACGATTAACAATAATAATATATTTATCGGGGCAAAATCAACATGGAAAACCTGCAAACAAAGTAGAAAAAACATGGTACCATATATTATGTGTTGGGTCACACAAGTGATCCTAATAGTAAAACCGGATTTCGTTATCTTGGCACAATTAACGCTAATATTATTCACATGAAATGCCGTTTGACGATATTTAACTGGTATTGAGGTTGATTTCAATTTCTATTCTTATCGTGTGACCTTCTTTTACGAACCATCTCAGATTCAAACAGACTAAAACCACGCGATGTTCAAGAGGACACGTACAGTATCTTGTGAATGTGACGACCATCACGCGCTGAAGTTGTTACAGTGTAGCAATTTTGCAAGGCGTTACGGTCTCCGTGTAGGGGAGCAGGGCAAATAAAGAAATTATTACTTTTGAACAGAAAAAGCTTTTACAAACTGTTTTAAAATAGTTTATTACGTATATTGAATACATCAAATAAATATAATAGTTATTACTGTAACGTACTTATGCGGTCCATTAATGTATAAAAATAAAGGTATAAAGTGCACAGGAATAGATCATTATCTTAGATAGATAGGTACTCTTTATTGCACACTACACTTACAAAAAAACAGTGATACAATCGGCGTTCTTATTGCAGTCTGCGATCTCTTCCAGGGAACCTTTAGATGTACTAAACCATATAGCAATATGTAGCGAGTGGTGCACTTACATTATTTACAATTACATTATTTACAATTTCCAAATAGTATCTTAAGTATATAATCGTAAGTAGGCAATAAAAAGAAATGAGACAAATATCTATTGGAACTTTAAGAATCTGCGATATTTATTTTTAACGAGATACAGTTGAGTTACAAAATTCTTCCTTTTTGGATATTATTATCAGCATCTTTTACAAGGCTATATTTTTTTTAATTAAATCAAGTAATCAGTGTAGTGTCAATCTTTTTATTAAAAATTTGTGGCATCTTCAATGAAATAAATTTGATGCCTGAAGAATAGTTAATCGATATTTTTTTTTCTTATAAACAACTTTTTAAATATAATATTTGATGTTTTTTAGACTAAAGAACAGAAGAAAGAGAAAGCAAAGAGTTCATCATCAGAAGCGGAGGCGTCGTCAGGGTCAGGCGACGAGAGCGGTAGCGGGAGCGGCAGCGACTAATATTAACTGATGTTATTATATTTGGGTTGAACTCTCAAGAACCGATGAATATTGCTTTTAATTATTAACCATTACACAAAAAAAGTATTATGAGTATAGAGAATTGCTGTCATAATTCTTACTCTTTTCTTACTGGCGCTGGCGCACTTTTGTAAATAACATATTGCATCATAAATATTCATTCAAATATTCTTTTGCAATTTTTATTATTTTAAACAGTGTCCACAACAATAACTTTTATCATGATTTCTTGAAGTACTTAGTCGCGAACTTTGTGTTTCTAAAACATATTAAGTAATGGTATTGCATTAACATTATCTTTGTCGGTGGATAATACAAAACGCTCTAGAAATTAAAAAACTACATTCACTTAACACAGAATAAAATTGTTGGTCTAAAAACATAACTGAATCGGTCATTTCAAAAACCTCTTAAGACATTTTTTTTAAACATGTTTTTAATAAACTGTGAAGGTTATTCGATATTTAATTTTTTACCAATGCAATTAAATAAGCAATTATAAGCATTAGAATAGTCCTTTTAAACTCGTTTTGCATGAAACAGGTTTGATTCCTGAAAAACTATGATTGTGTGACTTTGAGGTTTTTGCAATGACCGATTCAACTGTTATAAGTACTGTAAAAGATACATCCAGGTTATTACGCTTCGAGAATACACTTTACCCACCGTTACTCTAAATCACGTTTTGGTGAAACTTAAATATATGGCTGACAAATAAAAGAGGAAAAATATAAAAGTGTATTTTCGATGAAGGTAAAGATAGCAGCAATCGCGTATGTTCAAAATTAAATTGAGGAACTGAATCTTGTTCGATACTTGACTGATACATGACTTTGTAAAAATAAATATTCATTATTTTCCGCTCGCTGCTACCTTGATGGCATTTTATATATATGAAAATATGTGTTTTGTTTAAAAGTTTCTGTTTAGAAAGTAATAATAAGAATCGACAATGTGTTTCTGTTTATAGTCTAAAATAATGTAAATATATTTGTTAAGTTACAATGTAATTCCATTAGAATTCGTAATATTATTAACGACATAGATGCCCCAATTTCATAGTATAATGTTAGTGTACTTTATTATAAGATTGTTCTTAAGCGTTGTTTTCTTTATAACACCCTAATAATCGTAATTAAATAGTATCAGACTTGGTTTACTTACTAGTATAAATACTTACCTGCCAATAGTATATGAAAAAATAGTATTCTGCAGTGAGGATAGCAGTCACTGGTAAAAACAAAATGGCCGTAAAAAGTTTGCATTTACTTGTGCATACGATGTCTAGGTATTGCCCATTGGCGGGTGATCAATATTGAACTGAAACTGCTCCAACGCTGTCAGTAAACAATCCATCCAATCAATCCTATTCAATAGAGCAGATGGATTGTTTACTGGATTCAGATGGATTGTTTGTTGGACTGTTAAGTCCATCAGTGCATGGTTGCTGTTTGCTCTACAGAACATGCTTGGAGGCAGAGTCCAAGCATGTTCTGTACAGTGTGCAGTCCGGACCACCGCTAGCAATAAGCTCATTCTAGGTTAACCCCTTCGGTCCCAGCGTCCATTTCAATGGACACGATTTATTATTGCATGTAATATGAAACAGGGTAATAAAAATATTAGTGTAAATATTTAACTGTACCGGCGACTTATCTAGGAACGTTACAGTAAACAAAACACAATCGGATTTGTTGTGGGTAGGACGAAATAATTAGTCAAGTGTTGACGTTTGCCATGGGTACACACAAAGCAAGTCTTCAAGTTTTTTTTTAACTATGTAACGACGTGATTGTTTGTTTAGATATTTCTTATTCTGTATAGTAAATGTATTTATTTACAAACAAATACAAATTATTTGGTAGTTGTAATCAACCATTTGAGTGGACATAGGGTCCCAATAGTTGTCGAACGTTCGTATTTACAATAAGATCATTTTAATTTATTTTTAGGTTTTGATCTATCCAAACGCCAAGATGTGAATAATTTACTCAATTTATTAGAAAACGGAACAATATCGGACCTTGACGAAGAAAGTGACGATGAAATTGTACAGGCAATACCAGAAAAAATTGTTCGAGTGGATAGTAATATAACACAACCAAATGAAAGAGTAATAGTTGATCACTCTGAAGGAAGGAAGGAGGAATATATAGAGGAGAAAGAACCAAGAACCGGATCAAGTAATAAGCCTAAAAATGACATAATTTGGAGAAAACATTTACAGCTTGAACCACCACAATTCATTTGGTCAGCTCCACCACCTTCTGAAATAGATTCACCTCTCGCTCAAATCGATTACTTTTATAAATATATAACCGAGTCCCTAATTGAAAATTTTTCTTTCAATATTTTTAAAGAATATGGCCAGAGATAGATTTCTTCAGATGAGAAACAATTTACAATAACAATTTGTGCATTTCAATAGTGGAAGTGAGCGCTGACGCATCGAAAGGAGTAGTCCCGAAACCTACTCCTGGGTCGCAATTTCTAGGCGCTGTCGAAGTCGCATGTGTTGCATCTATCTATAATCGTTCATGCGATGGACCCAGCACCAATCCATGGAACGTTAAGAAATAGGTCTAGGACTTATCTTTTAATATGATATTAGTTTTGGAAGGGCTATTGCACTTGGGGGTGGGGGGGGGGGGGGGCGTTCTCACGAGGCTTCTTTTAATGCAATGCCTAAATTACTAATTAATTTGATCACATTTACGCTCGTAGTATGTTTGTTTCGAGTCTCCCAAGAATCCCCACGTTAAGTGCGACTGTGAGGCCATTATAACTATCTTTAAAGACCGCGACCCTTCGATTGACGGAATATAAAATTTGTCAGGCTTTAATACCTATAGGCTACTATTAATTACGGGCCTTTTTTTGTCGATGGGATGGAAATCGCTATTAGATCTCCAGCACCTTGTAGACGTAGGAATTAAAAGTATGTGGTGTTTCCTCTACGACGACGTCGACGTCCGCCCTCAGGCGCTTAACTCTGAGAGGACCAGAACCGTGTGATTCCAGGGCTTTCCCGGATCAATGCCGCACCTACCTACGTAATATCCATTCCCGCCTTTTGCCCCAATCACTACCAATGTGTAGTGGCCCGATCATGTTTTGATACGATTATTGGCGGGGACAAATCTCGTCCGATTAGATCTATCAGGACCTCCCGTTTAGACAACCACGCGGGGTATTTCTCTTGGGCATGCTGGTCGGTGTCTCAGGTGCTTGTATTGTCCGATCGAATTCAGGTATTCACCGAAACAAACATGCCCAAGGAGTACCTGCGTCAATTGGTAGGTGACGCGACTTGCCTCCCTAACTAGGGAGGCAGGTCGCGTTACCTACCAACAAGCGTAACTACCCTTTGTTTGTTTACCTTATATTGATTAATTTCATATAGTCATTTTAAAAATTTGAATATGGTCGGAATGGGTACAATGATTTAAGTAGATACTTACTTCATCATGATGTCTTACATGGAAATACGAGTATACTCCTTATAGGGAAATACCGGTAAACTTATTTTTGTAATTAACTTAATTATTAAAGTAATAATTACTAGATAACTAGATGCTTTTAAATTTTAAATATAGGTAAACAAACTACGAGTATTTATAATGAATAAACATAGTTATGTATTAATAAATAAATAAATGATAAATACATAATTTACACAAATAATCTTATTCATTACACAATAATTTGTTAGGACAAATCCGGAAACTACCGGGTTGCCGAAATAGAAATCAATCCCACGTAATATTAACTGTGTTTTTTTAAATTTTAATTTTAACTTATTTTAAGTAGATTACCTAATTATTCAGCCTTGTTGAGCTTCGGTCAGTAGCTTATACTATATATTTATAATTAAAAATTAGAATTCTACAAAAGCATTTTGATTTCGTGTTTAGTGATTCTGAAAGACGACTAAGAGATCATAGGTTTGATTTCCACCAAAGAAAAAAATATTTTGTGAAAAGTAACACTGACTGAGTGACTGCTAAGCCAGAGGTCCCACCCGGGACAGATGATTGTGTGATGAGCACGATCATTTCTTCTGTGCCTGGGTGCAATTTATCTATAAGATGTCATTATTTAGAAATATATAAGTACTAGCTTTTGCCCGCGGCTCCGCCCGCTCCGACCGACAGGGGACGTATGTCTATGTCCCCTGTCGGTTCAGCGGTTAAACCGTGAAGAGGTAACAGACAGATAGATAGACAGACACTTTCGCATTTATATTATTAGTTTGGATGTTTATCAGCAGTCTGGTTACCATAGTACAGGCTCTGCCTAGTTTAAGATCAGACGGCCATGTGTGCGGCTATTATATTTTTTTTGTATGGGTGTATATTTATGCATTTTATGATGAGTATGTTTATTTATTATTATTAAATAGGCAAATAAAATACCAATACGTTTGATAATAATAAGTTTTAGTACATTTTCTTAAGAGCTAGTATTTCATCTTGTAATCACTACTTTAATAATTAAGTAAATTCCAAAAATAACCATGACATTTAATGTTTGGTTTGGTCTGGGTGTTTGCATAATAAGTATGTATTTACAGAAAACCAATATTTTCCTGTAATAAGGCAAAGCCATGTTAGTCATCATCATCATACATAAAATCATTGTACGTATCTTGACCATTGTCAAATCAAAAACTTGACTCAAAATAACTTGAATCCTTCCTTCCTTCCTTCCTTCCTCTAGGAAAGTCTAGCCTTAAGAAATCATACCATTTAGGTAATTCGGACTTTATTTGTTTATTTAATTAAAACGGCTTAAAATTAATAATATCAATCATCAATAACAGATCTATAAATGTGTCATCACATCATCATAAACAGCCTTTACTAATCCACTGTTAAACATAGGTCTCTCCTTAGAAAGGAGGTTTTGGCCTACTATACCACGCTGGCCAGACGGATTGGTATAGGGTTTGCGTCAAGATTTCCTTCTCTTTGCAGTGCTATTATCCTGCGTAGTTTGCTCTCTTAGTCGGTTCTTACAGTCCCGTATTCTTAATCCGTCACCAAACGGATAATATAAATGTGTGTGATGTATGATCTATAAAAAGTTGTCACGAATTTAGGTGTTTTTGTCTTCTGTCAGCGAACCATCTTTGTAGTTTAAAATCCCACGAAGAATATAAACCGTTACCGTCACCCATTTACTGAGAAAACATATTGTCGGCCTGTATCCCCTTGAATTCATTATAAAAAGAGATAAGAAAACAATGTCCTTTGGACCCGAAATGTTAGGGTCCGGGCTGCGTCGAAGCAAGGTAAAGCGGCCTTTATATTTATCGCCCTTTTTTATGCAGGTAAAGACTCTTGCTCTTGTGTATTTTAAAGAAGGAGCAATATGAACCGCTTTAACGTAGGTTATGGTATGACAAAAGTAATAAATCGAGCAAAGCTACCCTAACTATTATTAACAATAGTAATATTATTTATGTCTCTCTCTCTCCCGACTATTTAGGAGCGTTTATAAACGCCCTTTCGAACGATTTTTTGTCCTTTTTTTTCTTATAGATAAGTTGCAATAATCAAAGGTTTTCCATTCTCATGTAGATATATAACAAACAGATTTAGATATACCTATACATATGGTATAACAATATACATATATATAAATACACTCGTCTAGCTAATTGGTATTGTCGTAAATTACGCTTGGTATTGAAGCCGAATTGCACCTAGAGTAAGGACCCCTATTAAGGCGAGAGGTAGGTATAAGAAGGGTATTGATTTAAGACCGAAAACAAAAAAAAATTACTAAAACAAGCAAGCTTGTGTAGAAAGAGACAAACTTGTTTAGTTAGTTTAGTATACAGTTAGTTGGAATGGTGCCTATACTTACGTGTCGTCACGAAAATAAAAGATAAAAAGTAATGTTATTTGATCATAATAATGTTAAAGTAGTTTTCGTGGGTATAATAACAATTTTTATGAATTATTTTGTTACATTTTATAGTAAATCAATACAATTTTAACTCAAATCAAACAATTACATTTAAGTGGACAAAACCTGTCATTTTTGTGTGCAAGACTTGCGACGCCCCCGTTGAACAAAAGAATGCATAAAATTACCATCTATTATAGTAGAACTATATCTGTACATAAATACTTTCATCTTATATTATAAATATAAAAGTGAGTTTGTTTGTTTGTTAGTTATGCTTTAACGCCTAAACTACTAAACCGATTATACAAATTCTTACACACTTTAACTTTAAAAAACCTATTAATGACTTCAATGAGCTTACATCATGATGACTTGTACATAATCAAATGTATTCTTCATTCCATAATTTTCTACCCTAGAGGTGGTATTCTTCAAATTTGAATGGGACAAAAAAAAAGTAGGTATATCCTCCCATACAAAATATTATTAAATATTTATTCTTAAATACTTTTCCAAATCGGTTCATAAATGACGGAGTTCTGAGGTAACAAACATAAAAAATAAAATACAACGGAATTCAGAATCCCCTCCTGCTTTTGAAATCGTTTCAAACAACAGCACCACGCGCCGGCGTGTCTTTACCTAATGCAAAAAGTTACTCATGGTGTTTAGTAAGATAAGGACGCAAGAGATTGCATCTATCCTAGTAGGACATTAGGAGGTAATAGGAGAATGTTACAGAACGATGTGTTCATAATTTAAGAGTGGTATAGAAGACCCCGTGGATAAAGCAGAGCGCTTAAATTCTTAATAAATTTGAAAATTACAAATCGACCTATAGGTAACAGCCATTGCCCAAAGAGGACTGACATAATATAAACTATGGTTAAGTCGAATAAATTACAGTCGTGTTTATGAAATTGCTGAATATTTTTGTAAAATAAAAATAACCATTGGCTTCAAAATAATATGATCATTCATTACGTTGTTTTAATAAATGTGCACCCACACACGTGTTAACAGTAATTTTTTTGGTGGGACAATTTTTGTTATCCCTATTTCAAAACATTTTTAGGTAGATAAATCAACTTTTTTGTCGAATACACATAACACTTCTAAACTTTTATCACTTTATGTAACAATTAGACTGCACAATAAACAATAATGAGGATTTAATAATTTGTAAAACAAAAGTCCTAAAAGGCAAAAGAGACATTCTAAACAAACAACGGAAGATAAGGGGCTAGAATCTTGTAAGTGTTAGTTTTTCGTTAACAGTTAACACTTGGTATCGTAAGTATGTCAGTATCATTTGTAATTTGGTACCTACGCTTTTTTGCGGACTACTACGGATATCCTGTGAAGGTGACACAATAATAAAAACACAATAGACAACTGCCAGAACCTTATGATGAAAGAAATCATGCTAGATAGTTACGATTTAATTACCTATAAATTAATTAAATATTTAACATAGACATAATATTTAAAAAAAGCATGAATATATTATTGTCTTAACATTCAGGTGGTAGTCTATTCTATGGTGGTAGTTATGTAATGTAAAAGCTATCTACGTTTTCGAAGTGGACCTAGTAAATCTTACAATAAACAATGCAATACTTAAAGTACTTCAAACGGTGTACATTATATGCATAGTCGCGGGTGTATCGATAGTCGATATTGTATGCATTATTGACAATTATTCAATTAAAGTCGTGTAATTTTAGTAATATCTTTGCAATCGTACTATTGCTTACTCATCTCAATTTTGATAGATGTGTGAAAGATTGAATAGGACTCATCCAAATCGCCGAGCCATAATTTAATGCCAACGACGACGAGCGTCTTTTCAACCATTCGGCTATCACCACTGTTTACCTACCTACTGATATTAAATAAAATATATTGCCTACTTACCCTACTTAACGTAATTTGTCACAGAATCTATTAAAAGTAACATGTAGTTACAGATTGTCATTAGTGGCTAACAAAGTGTTAAGTAGATATCAGTGATACAACAATCATACCAACCAGTGAAACAAAGAAACATAAGAAATAATAGGAAAAAATGAGGTAAGACAGCAGCAGGACTTGAGAATGTTGGAAAGCAAGACTTGGATGAAAAATGAATTTAAAAAGTAAGCATAAGACCTACCCACTTAATGGCATATTTGCCATGGCCAAGGGCCTGGTGTGTCTGGGGCGACAGATCACTAAGGTGCGGAAATCTGGCCGTGGCGCGTGGTTTCTAATAGTAACCTACCCACATATTCTATTGTAACTTTTCGATTTGCCTTTTCAATACTTCTCTACCTATCTACTTTAAATTTGCAGTTGTATTGACAGGATATTCTAAAGATATATTTCAAAAAAATTACAGGTCCTTTGGTGGTTAGCGTACAGTACCAAGAAAGAGAGCGTGGGTTCGATTACCACCCAAGACAAGCGTTGTGTTATGAGCTCGATGATCTGTTCTGGGTGTAGTTTATCTACAATAGGTATAGGTAATAATCTATAATAGGTAGTATATAAGTATGTTTATTAGCAATCTGGTTACCATAATACAGTCTCAGCCCAGTTTGGAATCAAACGATAGATTACTATAGACTATTTAAGTTTATCCAGAGGCGTAGCATGGCCTAATGTAGACGTGGGCGAAATCGTATCAGCGAGGCCCCTTTTCTTTCGTTCCACATACAGACATAGGTGCCCAAAACATTTATTTTACCAAACATGCTTTGACCATGATACTGAAAAAAAAAATGCGCGATGGCAGAATTTTAGAAAGCTTATAGATTTGAAAAAATCTTTTAGTTTGTAACTTGCTTGTTTTAATTTCTTACCAAAGTCAGTTTCTTCTCTTTTTTTATGAAAGAAGGGGGCAAACGAGCAGACTGGTCACCTGATGGTACGCGCTTTTCTTGAAGGTTTGAAGGTCGTATCGGTCCGGAAATACCGCAGACAACAACTTGTTCCACAGATTGGTTGTTAGAAACAAAAAGTGTCTAGAAAAGCGCACACTGGTGGAGTGCCAATTAATTATCCCAGTGATGAGGATGAAATTTTGCCGTGTGGAACTATGCGGGAAAGTTGCGGCCGTTATTAGTAAGAACAATTGCTCGGACCACTCCACGGGGTATATACGATAGAGTATAACGTAACGCCAAGGAATCGAGCCGATCGGAGATCTTTTGGCTATCGCCGACTCGAATCGCTTTTCGTTGGATGCGGTCCAGAGGGAGAAGCCGGTACTGAGGTGCCCCTGCATAGAAATGAGAAGAGCATTCCATATGCGCCCGGACTTACGCCTTATAGAGTTGAAGGCGGTGGGCCGGAATGAAATACTGCCTCGATCTGTTCAAGGATCGATACGGCGAAGAATATTGAAGGGAGGTGACAAGTAGGGTTCCCCAGGCGTCGGTCCTAGGACCTCTTCCGTGGAACCTTGCGCATAAAGCAGTCCCAAGAACTAGTCTTCCTTTAGAAGTGAGTGTCGTCTGTTACGCGCAGGATGACACGCAGCTGACCGAGTTAGGGGTAGCTTGTGTCGTCCAAAAGATTAGTGATCTGAGCCTGCGGTTAACGCGTCATAACACGGAATCCCTGTGGTTTTACAAGAAACGCGGAGGTTCAGCTCTTACCCGCTTGCTCATTAGCGTGGGGAAAACATAGGTAGGGGTCAAACGCCATATTAAGTGCCTCGGATCCGCGGGAGCCATGGCCCTTTACGGAGCGCCGATATGAGCTAAACGCCTATCGGCATCCTCCCGCTGTCGAACTCAGCTCAATTAAACGCAGCGGGTAGCGTTCGGATCGTACGAGGATACTACACCATCTCGTCGGAGGCGGTGACAGTCCTGGTGCCTTTAGATATACTGGTGGATTCGGACACGAGGGTCTATGACTCGTATGATCCGGCGGGGTGGGAGCGGTGAGGTTCAGAACGGACTTGAAATGCTGCGAAGCATTCATCCACAGGCACTGATGCAAAGGCGTGCGGCTGGACGAAATGTGCGAGCTTTTAGTAGGTACCCTTCTGCCTAACCTCAAAGAGTGGCTAAGTAGGGAGGCAGGTCGCGTCACCTACTAATTGACGCAGGTACTCCTAGGGCATAGTTGCTTCGGTAAGTACTTGAATACCAGCACTGTGCAGCCGACTCGGTCTCCGACCAGCATACGCAAGAGAAATACGTGGTAGATACCCACGTATTTCTCTTGCGTAGCGGGAGGTCCTTGTAGATCGAATCGCACGAGATGTGCCCACGGCAGTAATCGTCTCAAAACACGGTCGGGCCACAACACATAGGTTACGATTGGGCCAAAAGGCAGGGAGGCCCGAAACAAACACACTTCTAGCATAAATGTGATCAAATTAATTAGTCATCTGTGGTAAAGTTCAGGGGCCTCGCATTTAAAGGAGCCTCGCGAGGCCCCTCTAAAGTGCGAGGCACCTGAACTTTACCACGCGCGCGACGCGCCTACTCCGCCCACACCTAGCTACGCCACTGAGTATAATTTCAGTTTCTACCACCTGTTGTTGACATGAATTAATTAAGAGATAGTTTAGAAGCTACCGACACAGATCAGTTTCTTCAAATATTATTTATTAAGCACTTTCATTACGGCAACCCTAAACAGAAAGGCATTTTTTGTGTGCGTGCATGGCGCCCCCCATGATTTTGAAATACGACTCTTTGATTGTAACTACTGTTAATTTTGTAAACGTTGGTCAGGACCACGTCTACCCAGCCCCTTTGAAGATCAGTTAAATTAGAGCCCTATATAAATATTAAACCAAGACCACAGTAGTAAAAACCAATGGATAGAATATCTTTTATTTTTTATATACTTAGTTCTTAAAGACGCGAGAAACCACCTTCATGCATTTATAAATGTGCGTGTGTATTCAGACGCATCTTATTGAATTTTAGAAAGATTTAGTTCTTAGCTTGTTACTAAACACCACCACGATGCTATCAGAAAACGCGTAAGTAAAAATAAGCACTTTAGTTACCATTGCAATTTTTTTCATCAGCGTGTCAAACGACACAGCATGTCAAAATCTAAACTTTTAAAACACAAGTCATACGTCTTATTCTAAACGAAAATATTCTCATGTAAATTCACCGCATTCTCTATCGTACCTAAATATCTTGTAGAGTGCGCCGCGGAATTATTCGGACTAATACCATATCTTCTGAATGGTATGTTTTTTTTAAATCTGTTTTTACAAACAGTATAAACAAATTTAAAACAACGTATGAAAAAACCTACAGCTCTCTAGAAAAGCGTTTTATATGAAATCTAGCAAATGGCCAAACGTTGTCGCAGCGGAAACCTGAATGTCTTCGCAGTTTATTGACGCACAAATTTCATTTAAACATACATTTCATGAATAACTCCGCAATGTTTGGATGCACAAATTTTTACTTACCTACCATACACAATTAAATACACACTAAATATCTGTTAATCTCAAAAAATAAAATTCGAACTTTTTCCGCTGGTGCAACGCACACGCCGCTACTTTCCGCCATCGTTCGACACAGTAAAATTTTCATCCATATCACTTGGATAATAATTAACACTCCACCACTGTACGCTTTGCAAGACACTTTTTGTCTCGAACAACCAATCTATAGAACAAATTATCTTCTGCGGTATTCCTGGACCGATACGACCTTAAAAAAAGGGCGTTTTCCTTCCTTAAAGTCCGGTAACGTGCTTGTGACTCCTGATTGCAGGAGTTCATGGGCGGCGGTACACTTTCCAACAGATGACCCGTCTGCTCCTTTGCCCCCTCTTCCATAAAGAAAAATAATATTAAATCACTATTAGATCAATATCAATCAAATCAAAATCATGTTTTAGGTTCAGGGTTGACACTAAGTAGGTGTTTAAAAGATCTAGTACCTAATGGATTTACCATTGATCTTTCGTTTTGTTCATAATTTTTAGAATGCTGAACAACAATCATTTTGGAAGTTCTGTTTCTATTCAATTACCTACTTTTGGGTGTAAAACTGCAAAGCATGGGACGGCAGGGAATGAACACCAAACATGTGACTTAACAGGTAATTATTATTATGAACTTTACTAATTTTGATTATTTATTGATTCGTCCCAGAATATTTTTGTTATTTCATTTAATTTTTCTGATACGTAACCTACCTAACTGTATGTCTAATAATGATCACTGGATTGGGATATATAATTCAAGAACACTTAGCTTCATGGTAAGATACCTAGTTATTATGTAGGCACTAACTTATAGTTGTACTGAGTTCAATTAGTTACTAATTCATAATGATCTAAAATGTTTATCTTCAATGGTAAGCAGGACGTATCTAATGCTTTTAGTCGAGAATGCATTTTAGGTTCATAAACATAAGAACTAAGAACAGCACGTCCTTATTTCTTTGAAATAAAAACTATTTCTCTGGGTTCCCACGAAATATCAAATCGTAAACAAACGTGTCTGCCATTCAAGCGCTATGTTTTATTGGCGTCCCTTTCCCGCTGCCGTTTACCGCGCTTTTTACGTTTTCGAAATTAACGTTGGCGGCATTTAAAATAAGGCGCGAGTAAATTTCTATAGAAGTCTGGTGTTGAGTGGACTAGGTCATTTTTTGATATACTTCTTTTGCAAGTATATTTATTTTACTTGTAATAATTAAGTTATATAGAGTTAAGGCCCTTAAAATTATAATTTCTACCTATTTCTATACATATTTTCCTTGAAATATCACGAAATAATTTTATGAAGCAAATGTACCAGACGAACATCGATAAACGAAAATAATCCTTCTTCCCTGGTCTTACGCTTTAAATTTGTATAAAGAAAGTAATTGATACGTCACGGATATACGTAGTACAAGATGTCTCACACATTTGTGCAGTTGGCGGCCTTGTCTAGAAGGACCAATCACGTACGACATAGATGGCGCTTCGACACCGACGCGAGCCGACCCCAAGCTAGCTTGCTCTGGGAACATTTGCTTCGAGCTCCATACATTTTCTTCTGGTTCTCTACGTCTATAGTTTGGTTGTGCACCAGTTCAAAAATAATTTCAAAATTTTTGCCATCAGGTAAGTCTAATCATTTTTCCAATCAAAGTTAAGTGTTTTAATAAGTGTATTCGTGTTTATTACGGCGGGATTCATAGAATTAAATTTCGTTCCACGTTGGAATTCGCATTCAAACATGGCTATAGGCTTCGCTGTACTTTCCTTAGTACGCGTGGGTATAGAAAGGACGCCTTATTTCAATAATTAATTTCTCAGATCTTTACTATTGAAGCATTGAAACAGTTCTTCTACAACTTTTAGATTAATAGTTATCGGATTATTTGGTAATTATGTCATCTTTAGTTATTGCGTATTTTCAACACAATCCGTGAAAACAAAATGGCTCTTTCGACCCAAGCTTAGGACAGTGAACTCGTTATATAGGGCGATAACAATTCGTCAATTAGTTCGTGGTATTTAGGTTTCTTTAAATATTATTGCGGGTTATAATTCATTTATTAAATAAATAATGTCTGAAGATTTACGAATACTTGTGTAAAAGGCGTAAACGTGTTTCCCGCCAAAACGCCGCCCTACTGTGCCATATAAGCCGTGCGAAGGCTATCTTCCAGTCGAATTCTTTAAAGCATGGTCCGCATAACCTGTTGCCATATATTTTCTAGACATTTAACTAAAATTCTCTTTGTTTGGTTGCAGGAAAAAAGTTAAAATGACGGACAAACCCAAGCGTCCCATGTCAGCATACATGCTATGGCTGAACAGTGCAAGAGAACAGATTAAGTCCGAAAATCCCGGCATGAAAGTCACGGACATTGCTAAGAAGGGAGGAGAAATTTGGAAGTCAATGAAAGACAAGAGCGTATGTATTATTTCACCAAATACACATATCTTTGTTCTATTTGTGCCTATATTTTATATGTATTATTTCTTGTTTAGGAATGGGAAGAGAAGGCTGCTTTAGCTAAGGAGCAATATGCTAAAGATTTAGAGTCATACAACGCCAACGGCGGTGGTGGCGAGGGTGGTGGTAAAAAGGCACAGAAACGGGGCAAGAAAGGAAAGAAGGCTGCGCCAGCTGTAAGTTTATTCACTTTCATCTCTTTATAATGAGCAAATGTTTATTTACATCAGTTACTTACTATAAACTTGCCTTGTTTCATAGAAATCCAAGAAGAAGAAGGAAGAGTCAGAAGAAGAGGATGGAGAGGAAGAGGAAGAAGATAGCGATTGATCTCCCAACCCTTAAGACATTACTGTTCATATTGAATAATTTACTTGGACTTAATTTATTACAAAGTAAAATGGGACTGACTTTCCAAAGTCTGTATGACAATTCACACTTTTTTATAATTATATTTCTGAGTTAAGAATTTTATTATTTTGGCTCGTGTTTCTCATGCATTATAACAATTAATTAATTTTGGGTCTACACATGAAATTGTTGATTGTTTCAATGTGTTGATTATCTACTACTTGTGTTTTGTAGTATAATAGTAATAATATATGTGTATGTAAGCAGATTGCAGAGTTTGGAAAGTTCTGCCGTTGGCTAGGGTCTAGGTTTCTAAGCCTCAAAAAAAATAATGTTTAAGTGTTAGCATGTATACACCAGGGAATTGTACAGTTAGCCCTCCCTCGTTAAGTTCGCTGTGACTACTGGATGCTCACTTTAAGATGTACCTCTACTGGTTTCATCAAAACTAGTATGTCTGCAATACTACCTAATTTGGTGTGTAACATTTAATATAAAGCTGTGCTTTAAGTAAACCATATTTGAATACTGTATTGATAAGTTGTGTGCATTAACTTTGGACATAAGAGTTTTGGTCAGACTATACCAACATGTAAAATTAGAGACTATTTCATGGCAGTATGTGATGGCTTATTGTTAAATGAACCTACCTCTTCTCATTGTAAATTTTAATGCTGATACTGGTACCTACCAAACCTTTATGCTAAGAACATGGTGGAGATGTGTCCCCACCAAGCAATTTAATAATCTAGGAAATTGATGTGTATGTTGTATTTTTAGTTAGTCAATAGGTAGGTTTTTGATGTGATTTGTCTCTCAAATTTTACATTTGTGTTATTTTGTAAATGAGAAATAGCATTCCTCATGTCAATACGGATTTTACATGTTCAATAAAGTAATTTCATATAAAATATTCTATTTTTCAATTTGTATTTTCATTCCGTTATTAGGCAATGGATACCTTCTTCGCAGTTGTAACTAGAGCAGAATTAGGTATCTGCCTACTGAAGCGTAGACAAAAACTCGCCTTTAAACAAACCAAGCGCTTTAAGACGCTAACTGATTGACCGCGTGGCTTCCTGGGAGATAGGTGAAATATGACGTCACACTGTATAGTTACACATTTTTTTTGACACCCGTCATTAAAGTGGGAACCTAACTAGGTAGGTACCTACTATTTGCAAAAAGTTCTGCAATTTGCTTTCAATTTCGGGTACAGTAGGCACCTGTAGTATACGGATACCTAACTAAAAATAGCGTATCTTAGGTACCTGCCTAACCTTAAAATCGCTTAGGTTTAGGTAAGATACATGTACCTACATCAGTGTAAGTACCTATATGGGGACCAATCTATGGAAGGTAGATAGGTAGGTATCTACCTATATCTAATTATTTTAATTTGACAAGATTTTACTTAATTATGTGGCTCGAGTAGGTAGTGTTGTTACGTCATCGAGATAAGCGATCGATACCAGTTTGTTGGATACAACTTAGATTGTATATTTGTAGATATCGGATTGAGCGACATCCAAGTCATTCACTTTTTTTTATTATTTCTTAATTGTCACTACCAGCTGACCTGACAAGCAGTTCTTTCGTATTTTATTAAAGTATTGGGAAGTACGCAGAAAGACCCGTGGATTCTCCCGCGCTCTCACTACACTAGCTAGGTATGGCTGCTGACGAGAGTCTTCCCACATATTTTTTGTTGTAACGCTTTTTTATATTCTTATATGAATATAAAAAAGCGTCTAGAAATTTAAATTCTCATATCAGTCAAATTGATTATGATCGACGACGATGAAAATAAACGTACCAATAACGATAAAAGGCGTGATTGTAATATCCCTGAAGGAGTAGCAGGGATATCCCTGAAGAAGTAGCAGAGGCGTAAATTACATAATTTTGCCATGTATAATTTTAATCCCACTTATGTAAACAGGGGCAAAGCTATTGCCATCAACCAGGTCCCTTGGGGATTAGATAGGAAGACATAGCAGAAAAAGAACATTCCTGATACGGATAAACGGGGGCAATAGCTTATGTAAATCAGACTCGAACTAAATGTTGCTGAGAAGTCAAGCTTAACAATGTACCCCATTGTTAGGCTTGACTACACAAATATGAAAAACTTTATTCTGTCTGTCACAAATACCGATTTTCGAAATTCCGAAAGGCTCAAAACTCCTAATATTACAACTCTGATTATCATTTATCCTATTTTTATAATTCGTAAATTTCTATTTTCCTAACACATGAGTTTCGGTAAAAAAAATTTCGTGAATTTTAAAAGTAGACATTATAATTCTTAAGTATTATGCAATTCCCCTAACAATGATTATACAAAATAATAAATTACTTGGAAAGTATTACCAATAAAATTTTCTCATTAAATGTCCTTATAACATTCGCCGGCCGTAAAATTGTTGTTACATATAGAACCATATGCAGGTGGCAATTTTATTATTTGTCGTTTCCCTAATATTTGAGTATAAATAATATCATAAAGAAATTTTTATTTCCTTTATTTCATTGTGGATATGATGATTTCCATTCAGTTCAGTCTTACCAGTTCAGATTACTTCAGACACAACATTCAATGCATTTGCTGTATTTACAATGAAGGATACAGAATTAGTCTCTATTCCAACTGTTGTTACTTTATCTTTTCACCGTAGATATTTTCAAGTATTTCATAGTAGTAACTAGATAGCAGACCAATTATTACATTACTAAATAATGTTTAAAAAGTTAAGTCGTTTGTTTGCTAAAACCACCAAACGCCAATGGACTCAAAATAATGTAATTACTTAGTTGCACTTTTTTTTTAATTCTAATATTTAAGGAGCTTTTACTTTATACGAACTTATTATCTGCGATACATATAATTGGATCAACTTATGAAGGAGAATAATAATTCTCCTTCATAAGTTGATCCAATTATATGTTGTGCCGTATTGGGGTGCTTTTTAATAAAAAAGCACCCCAATACGGCACAAGTACTTTTTTTTTTGTCATTTTAGTTTTTAGGTTTGCTAAAATGCTGTGTGTTATCCAACATTTAATTTATTGCAATTGAATTTCTTTATTAATGATTCACTTTCAATTTTGTTCTTGACACATTCCAAGTTGCACTTATGGTATTTCCAACATGTTGACAAATTTCGGGCATCTCTACGTACCATAAACTCAGATTAAACAAAAATAATCAACAGTGTCAAAATCCCAACATGACACTTGACATTTGAAAACCTGTTTAAAGTCACAATAATGTGATGCTTTCAATTTTGTTTATTGTACAGTAATGCGTACCTGTTCTTGTATTTATGAAAGTGAAATAAATAAAGAAAATAAATTTTATACAGTAAGTCTTACTAACGGAGAAGTGGTTTACTTGATAGAAATCTGACAGACTATAACTATATATGTTGTTTGAATTTCAGTTTTAAAAGTTATCACAAAATACAGGTTAGCTGATAGGTATTTTTGTGTAAAAATAATCACACAATAAATAAGTTTTTAATTACGCGTTTAATTTACGCGCAGCTATGGCAGATGATGGAAGCGGTGCTGGGTCGCAGGTGGCGCTGGTTACAGGCGGTTATGATCACACAATCAAACTGTGGCAAGCACACAGCGGAGTCTGCCTGAGGACCATGCAACATCCAGATTCGGTTAGTAATTGATTTATTATTGAGACTGCACTTAAAAAAAAAAATCAAATAAGGACACTAACTATAAATTATACCGTTTATGTAGTTGCTATTAGCAATAAGACTAAGACTGCATTATGAAATAATATTTACTGAAGAACCTTATATATTCATCATCAACTCAGAGGTAAGACTTCCACTACTGGACATAGGCCTCCCCCAAGGTTAATTTAGTCTTTACACTTGTTTTCAGCAAGTAAATGGTCTAGAGATATCTCCAACGGGACAGATGGTGGCTGCATGCGGCTACCAACACATACGGTTGTATGATCTTGCCAGTGCCAACCCAGATCCAGTTGTAAACTTTGAGGGAATCACTAAAAATGTCTCTAGAGTTGGTTTTCAAGTGAGTATTTTAAATTAATATTAGTACTTAATTAGTTTTAGGTATTTAAAAAGTAATTGACTCAACAGATGTTGTTCTGTCACTTTTACAAGTTAGTCTGTCATCATTTTTATTCCTTAGAAAAAACCTGTCTGTTTTCTTAAAATCAAGTGTTTACCTGTACCATAATCATAATAGGGTTAGTAGACATTCACATTTAATAATTACTTCAGCCTTCCTCGTACAGGAAAGAATTATTCATAAATTAAACTTGGAAACAAAGGCAAGTTACAATGTTAGTTTTTTTTAGTGAAGAAACCCCCATGGATAAGCACCTCACCAGAGCTCACATTAAAGTGGTATGTCGGTATCAAACCATCTAAAACCACAGTGTTCCATGAAGTTTATTACAACGAACTCAGGTATAAGCTAGGAAGGATGTCCCCGAGAACGAACCATTGCATCCATAGGCAGTCATTAAATGCAGAGAGACTTGACGTCTTTCTGGCCAGGCCACTATTCATAAGGGATGGAAATTTTCGAACTGATGGACTACGTCCAAATGGCTACCGATTCTGAGCTGCATGCAGATCCCATCCGCAGAGATTGTGATACTTGGCGACTTTACCTCTCACAACGCCGAATGGCTTAGTTCACGCAGAACCATTCACGCGTTCAGATCTGTTCACGTTTTGGCCCTGACCTATAGCTTGTCATAACTGGTATCAACGCCTACGCGAATCCCAGATGTGGCAAGTCATGAGCCTTCACTGTTGGACCTTCTGTTGACCTCCGATCCGTTACAAAATCACTGTTAAAGCCCCACTTGGCTTCTCGGAGTATTATCTAATTCGGAGTACAGTGCCACTCTTGTGCTTGCCACGGTCGCGAGTTGCAGGCTGCCGCCGCGTGTGGCACTATAGGTCAGTGCACTGGAATGGGATGGAACTCCGGTACTTAGATGATCACCAGCTACTCAATGACCGACAATATGGTTTTAGCCGGGGTCGCTCAGTTGGTGATGTTCTCTGGCAGGCTGCCTTCTCTCAAAGCTCCCTTCCTATGGGCTTGACGAGACATTGTGTAACTGGCTCACGCTGTATGCTATCACCCACACTGTTTTTTCTGCATATCAATGACATGTTGCAAATTGGTAGCATCCATTGCTATGCAGATAATAGTACGGGAGATGCCCTTTACACCGGCTGCCCCAATATTTCTCGGGAAAACGTCATCGAGAGTCGAAACAAACTTGTGTCTGAAATTGAAACTTAATTAGGGAGGTTTCAGATTGGAGCCGACTAAATCTAGTCCACTTTAACCCAAAAAAGACACAGTTTTAGGACGTTCACCGCAAAGAAGATACCATTTGTCGTATCACCTCGGTTTAAGAGCACCTCCCTAACTGAGTCAGACAGTATCGTAATCTTTGGCATTGACATATCGAGCGAAGTCCAGATTCGGGGTCACTTAGAGGGTAAGGGTAAGGTAACTTACCGCCATCGTTCCACACGGCAAAGTTTTCCTCCCCGTCACTTGGATACTTGGCGCTTTTCGAGACACTTTTTGCCTTTTTTTTTTTTTTTTTTTTTTTTAACGTGTGGAAATCCCCTCGGACCGTCACCCCTCCGGGGTTTGCGGCGGGGTGGTGTGTCGGACTCGGACCGACTAAAACCACACGGTGTGCCACTCTGCGCCTGTAACAGGAGGGATCCGGGAACAGCTGTTGTTAAGACATCCGGACCCCTCCTAGCGCCAGCCCGCTCCTGGTGCGGGCTCCGTCTCAATATATTTTTCCTCTCTATAGGCGACGTCCGGCACACGCGGACGCCGCCCCCTCGCGGCTGGCCAAACTAATGCGGGTGGAGGGGACACTTTTTGCCTCGCACAACCAATTTGTGGAACAAGTTATCGTCTACGGTATTTCCGGACCAATACGACCTTCCTAAAAACCGGCAACGCGTTTGTGGCTCCTGAGTTGCAGACGTTCATGGGCGGCGATAGTCACTTTCAATCGGGTGACCAGTCAGATCGTCTGCTCCCTCTAATATAAAAAAAATCTTAGGGACGGGAGTACTGACCCTCTCCTGTTACCTTCCTGCCTCCTCTTTAGTGGACTACACTTCCTTACTAAAGGAAGCGGTGGATTTGCAGCACTCTCACTTTGGACCATGGCCAGAACCATGGTCTCTAACGAAACATTTACTACGCTAATAGCCACCGTGAGTTCGCAGCATTGTTGCGTCCATGCTGACCACTCCACTAGAGTCTGGAGTGCAGTATCGACAGCCTCCGAAATGATGGCACGCAGATGTTAGTTCCGACACAGGTACTTTCCGAAACAGCCGATAGGAGAGCCAGCCATGAGCCAAATCTCTACGATGGGTCTTATCACCGGTAAAATATTAACCTTAGCATGTCTTTGCATAGTATTTATCTGTGTCATCATCATCAACAATCCTTAACAGTCCACTGCTGGACATAGGCCTCTCCTTGGAAAGGAGGCTTCGGCCCACTACACCACCCTAGCCAGACGGGTTGGCATAGGATTTGTGTCAAGTTTTCCTTCTCTTTGCAAGTCTTTGTATTTCTTTCATGTAGACTAAGTAGTAATAGTAATAATAATGGTTAAATGTGATGTGTAAATTCGAATTGTTCATACAATTGGACCAATTTCACTCGTTTTTATTTTAAACTGGCCTGAAAATAGGCAGTTCATAGAAAACACATTACTGTAGACTTGTAGACTAACGATCCTCTAGTAACAAGGAAAAGGCCGGCTAGTGAGTGTCATTAAGCATGCAATAGCAAGTCCCATCCCAAAAAATAGGGCTGATTAACTTATTTTACTTTTAATATACTTTATTTTTTATTTCAGAAAGATGATTTGTGGATGTATACTGGTGGAGAGGACTGGACAGCTAGGATATGGGATCCAAGGTAAAATGGTACTTTTTTAACCCCTGACCCTAAAATGACGGGGTGTTATAAGTGTCTGTGTCTGTCTGTGGCATCGTAGCTCCCGAACGGATGAATAAATTTTGATTTTTTTTGTGTTTGAAAGGTGAATTAGTCGGGAGTGTTCTTAGCTATGTTTGATGAAAATCGGTCCAAGATGGCCGCCGCCACAAAATGGCGAATTATAAATTTGTTCACAACTCCTTCAATATGGGTATCAAATGAAAGGGCTGGACTAGTAGAATACTATACACTATGACAAATTTCAAATCCAAGATGTGTGTCAGGGTTTTTTTTGTTTTTAATTTATATACTCATTATTAAATTGCATTAATGAATTTGTCTTAAGATACTGACAGTTAATATGGACAGACATTTGGCATCAGTAATAATAAAATTACAAATGTGATACCCCTTTTTTTTGTTCTAAAGATGGTATATCATAACGATGTCATTATATATATACACTAGCTGACCGGCGCAACTTCGTCTGCGTCTCTCAATAGTAATAAATTTTCTCCGTTTTTGAAACATTCTTTATTGGTGCTCCGCTCCTATTGGTCTTAGCGTGATGATATATAGCCTATAGCCTTCCTCGATAAATGGGCTATCTAACACTGAAAGAATTTTTCAAATCGGACCAGTAGTTCCTGAGATTATCGCGTTCAAACAAACAAACAAACAAACAAACTCTTCAGCTTTATAATATTAGTATAGATTATATCGTTATATTACAGGGCACTTCCACAGTTTAGCTGTACAAAAATATTTCAAGTGCAGGCACCAGTGAATGCTGTTATGTTACACCCTGACCAGACACAAATAATGGTCGGCGACCAGAGTGGCATTATACACATGTGGGATTTACGAACAGATCAAAATGAACAATTAGTATGTGGACTATTATCTTATCTACTTTTTATTTTCTTAGTTTTGCAATGAGAATTGTGTGCAAATTGTAGTAAAAGTAACAACCTAATTTTACAACACACTAACATAACTATTGAACTCTTATTATCCTTCTCTAAATTTACCTCTTCTTAATGTTTTGTGGAAAGTGAAGAGCCGCAGCAGTCACCAGAAGCAATTTTAATTAGAATTGCCCTTAAATTCTATATTATTTTTACCCATAAGATACCAGAAGCGGAAGCGTCAATCCAGGACATAGCCATTGATCCCGAAGGCAAGATGATGGCAGCTGTAAACAATAAGGGCAACTGCTACGTGTGGTCGTTGGGAGGCTCGGCGCCGCACCCCGTACCGCTCAAACACATAGTTGCTCACAGCAAATATGCTCTCAGATGCAAATTCAGTCTTGATTCCACGTAAGTAACAATGTCATTATATCTTAATTTTGTTATTGATTGTAACTAATATGAGTTTTTCTTTTAAAACTTGTATAAATTGCTATATACTTTTATATACTGACCTTTGCATGGTTTAACTCTCGTACAAAGTTATTTATCTAACCCTCGGCAAATCTAGAACATACTAGGTTCAAGACTTCTACACCACCAAAAGGTCTGCGATAAGTTCATTCACATTTGTGCCTCGACAGACTTAATTGCCGAATTGCAAAGGCGAAAAATAATAATTAAGTAGTACCGTTTATTTGCATTTAGAAACTATATATGCCTGTGTTTTTATTTTAAATTTTGTTACGGTTGATGTGATTGCGTAACAAATAGACAAACTCACCTTTGATGTTCACACACCATCTTGGATCATAACATTAACATGGTAATCTATAGCATGTTCTTGGTATTGGCGTAAGACTCTAGTGTCCGCATTTAGACTAAATAAAGGTCCAATATGCGTGTACATGAGGTTGGCTAGGTGAACCAACTGAGTTCCTTCCAGAAGCACAGAAGCCTCATGAGGCGGTCGTTTCGGGGCGGTCGATCTTGCATAACATTAGCATATTTGTTCAATCAATCAATACAATTGCAGTATGTTAGTGACGACATCAGGGGACTGTTCGGCCAAGGTGTGGCGAACGAGCGATTGGTCGCTGCTGCGGGAACTGCGCAACGAGACCCAGCGCTGGGTGTGGGACGCCGCCTTCAGTATCGATTCCAGATACCTCTTCACTGGTTCGTATATCATGACATGTTCTTTTAGTTATTACACTTTTTGAATGTATGGTTCAAAAACCGATAACGGTATGAGAGATACAAACGTCAATCGAATATACTTACACACATATGGCAGGCATGATGTCTGGCTATCGAGAAGTGCAGCCAATTCCTCTAATTAATAAGAAAATTACACAATTTTGTTGTGATTACTTTGAATTCATGGGTATATTGAACCGCCTTATATCCCTATATTTTTTCTACCCTTCGTAATTAAGATGGTACAAGATGAATTAAGATTAATTGATTAATTATTATTAAGTAGATGGTATGAATACGCAAGGGTGCAATTATGAAAAAAAATTAAACAACATTGCGTATTAGTATTAACCCTCGCAATCTTATATTATTCTACTACATGTATTTATACTACACGAAGTGTTCTTCATATTATTTTTTTATGAATAAATATGTAACAATATATCACGATAGTTTTTTTTTAATTTAGTAAATTTCAATACTATCAATAACCAGTACTAAAGATTTTTATTATCCTAATATGTATTAAAATGTAAAACACATGCATACATATTTTAATGTGTATATCCTAATTACTTTTAGGTTCGTCAGACAGCTATGCTCGCTTGTGGGACGTGGAAAAAGGTACACTGGAGAGGGAATACTGCGGACATCAGAAAGCGATCACAGCACTAGCCTTCAGAGACCAGACTGTTTAGATCTTATGTTAGTGTTAATTTAAGTACTATTGTATATTACGATCTTGTTGTAAACTTTATAAGTATATAAAACTAGAAAATTAAACCTAAGTTTAATAGGGACTCTTCTGTCGAACAATTAAAGCATTTTCTGGTTTAGAAGAAATAACTTGGTATGCGCTGTACTACTTACATTGTTAAGCTTCTGTATATATGTAAATATTGATAGTAAATCTTACAGAAGGTAACATTTAAAACAAATTTCGTTTTATTCTATTACTTCACTTTTAAAAATTAGGGTTTCATGTAAATTAGGTTGACACATAAACGCTAAATATCGCAGGTTTTTTTGTACCAAAGAGTATAGCTAGATAAAAAAAAGAGTATGTTTCGTATCGCAAGGACGATGATCGTTATCACACTAATTTAAAATAATAGTGTGCTACGTTGCGGAACTGCATTTATTTTTGTTAAGTAGCAAACTACAAAAACTATCTAGTATTGGTACACCGGCATTGCTGGCCTTTGTTTCTACTGAACTCGAAAATAATATTTACTGTTTACAATGAAGTACATAGTAAAAGAAAGTGTAAAAATGCAAACCATTAGGAAAAGGAGTGGTGCGGTCTAACGAAAGTTACATCCGTTGGTAATCTCTTCATATAATCGCTTCCACTAGCACTTTATTCGGCCCAGGGGAAAATACGTAAGTGATGGAAAAGATTTGTTTTACTCAACTATATGACGATTTTTATTAACACAAAATGCATTGCGTGATTGACTTTGTGATTTGGTCACCCTGCGTTAAATAGTCAGCCTGTTTAGGGTAACACCCTATACATAGCTTGGGGAAATCGAGTGTTAAAGTAAATCGGGTCGTCGATACTTTTTCTATCAGATTCTTTATTTTAAAAGTGTATAGTTAATAGTAGGCCAAAACCTCCTTTCTAAGGAGAGGGCTATGCCCAGCAGTAGACTATTAGAAACTGATGAGGATGATAATTAACAGAATATAATGCCATAGTCTTACTGTACTCGATGATAATGCCATGTGGTTTCAAAATCATAGATGTTTAATAATCAAAAACTGTTCTGTTCGCTAGCAAACTTTACTATATGAATATTGGATGTTAGGTTACTATTTTGAATATCAGGCTCTAAACCTTACTCTAAGCATATTCGTGAGCAGAGCTGAAAGCCCTTACCATCACGATCATAAACATTTTAGAGTGGATGTACAGGTGTTACAAAATGTTGAGATCATATTTAAGAGATTATGACCCTCTCACGGTTCCTTATGACCGCTTCTCAGACCTTAAACCTTAAACTTATGATTTTTCTTCACCTCTTTGCCATTTATGATTTCATTTTGATGATTGTTACATTATGACCTGAGTCTAAACACGTTTTCAGGAAATCACATTAGCCAGGTTTGACTTCTTGATTGGGTTTGATGTATTTACTATGTAAATGGTAGTTTTTTGTAAGTAAATATTTTGTACTATTAAAATAAAATGTAATATTTATAAATATGGCTTTATTTTATTATATAAGTTATATGACCCCCTTATTTCTAAACAGTGTGATTCAGTGGTTTAATGTTATCCTGACACACAGAATAGAGTTTTCGATAATGTGCCAGAAGATGTAGCCTTGTTAGTACATAAGGTATTATTGAAATGTCGCGATTTTTAGTGACAAGTCCCTCTTTGAACAATATTTCTTTCCTTTAACATTTGTCTGCTCCAACTCTTAGAATGTTATGTTTACTTTGGGTCAGAAAGAGTTACGTAATAATGTCCCCAAATAATATTATTGTTATATTTCCATTGAATAGCAGCACACAAGCTTTTTATAATAGGTAACATCAACAGCCACTTGATTGCTGAAGGGAACACGCATTCGTAGCCATCACAAATCTTGAGCACAAACATCATTCTATTGTTACAGTTGGTTCCTATTGAACAATGTAATGGTCCTTTATATAAATATAATACATAACATATAAATGTAACCTATACGCCAAAATATGGTAATTATCAAGTTTAAGAAATATCATATGCTCATTAAAGGATTATATGGGATTAAAATTGATCCATTGTTTGCACGTTTATTCTGCTAAATTCATCATCAAAGTTTAAATTAATAAAAAGGGTGCAAAATCTTGAAATAACATGTAACTTATTGTAGGCATGCACATAAACAAAAAAAAAATAGATTTTACTGGTCTGTTTTAAAACAAGCAAACATCAAATTGAACCATTCTCATAGAATCCAAATAATTTGTCAATATAACTTTAAATGTAACTAACTAAAATCAGTTTTGAGATTTCTTTTCTGGTGTATAATTTAAGTGTTCTATGTTTAAAGCAGTTTTAACATTCTTTAAATTTGACAGGATAAAATATATTATAATCATGCGTATTTTGGGAAGATTGCCACTAACAGTTTTAATAAAATTGGTATTCAAAATACTTATTTTAAGTAAGTACTACTGCAAATACTTTATCATTTTTGACGTTAATGCACAGAATACTATAGTATTTTAAAAACAAAGTTTGAAACTTGGACCCACCAGGGTTGACGTCACTACACACTCGGCTACTTGATGCATAAAGATTTATTAACTTTTTTTATAAGTTAATCATACGGTACATTTTAAATGGTTTCTTTAATAAAGTGGTTAAAATATATTTACTATTAGGGTACAGTTTACTTTATAGTTCTAATATATGTTTAAATTATAGTCAAATACTTTTAGTTTGACCTTGTGTAATAATATAAATTGATGACATTTGTGCTGAAGCTTTGTTGTGGCTACTAATACTAAGAAGCATTTATCAACAAGGGGGCATGTTAGTGCCGACCTCTAATAATATTTGTTATATACATACAAGACATTTTACCTTAAATAAAATGACAGATAAGGTACACAATTAATGTAAGATCTTTTTTAATATTATTTTATATAATAGTTCAAATTATATTGCACAAATAAGTTTCACAAATACAAGTTATCTTATTATAGGTTACTACTCAAAAGCTAATTTAATAATTTCATAGCATATCTAGATAATTTATTTAATCTAGATGGATTGTAATAAACTTAATTCTTCATTCCTTAATTTTACACCTTTTAGGGGTGGTATTTTTTCTTCTATGAGACCAAAGGAGAAGTATCAAATAAAAAAGAATTTTGAACTTTGAACATTTAATCCAAATCGGTGCCTAAATGCTGGCGTTCTGAAGCAACAAACATAAAAAATCAACCAAATTGAGAACCTTCTCGTTTTAAGAAGTCGGTCAATCATCATCATCATCAACAGCCTTTAATAGTCTGCTTCTGGACATAGGCCTCACCTTAGTAAGGAGGTTTTGGCCTACTATACCACGCTTGCCAGACGGGTTGGTCCATACAAACTTGACACAAACCCCTGCTCTTTGTAGTGCTGTTGTCCTACGTAGGTTGCTCCCTTGACGACACCCATGGCATGAATAGGGGTGTTGACACTCTGTATTCTGAATCCGTTGCCACACGGACAATTGGTTATGAATTTAGAACAAAATATTTTTTGTTTATTATAAAACTGTTTTTTTTTATATTGTTTTTATAATCCATTGTTTAATCTGAATTGAACATTATGAACCAGAAGCTATAGTGTACTAAACTAACACTTATTAAATTCAGTGGACCATAGATTTTGGATAGTAACCTCTAACAAATTGTAATACACGTACAGTAGTTACACACAGTTTCGCGTTAATTTCCTAATAATACTTAATTACAGATCTTATAAAATTGAACAATGTTCTACACAATTCTATGAAATGCAGCATAATTTGTCAAAATAAAACTTTCTGTACCACATTTAATCATATTGCTGTAGACAATATATTAAGTACAATTGCATGTGGAGCATGGAATGAATGTTTAATAAATGCTTTATTTCCGATATTACATAATTGAATCTCGACTAGAAATTAAATAAATATACAATCAATAACATAATGATAGTTAAGTATATCCTCTCAGTCCTATGATTAATTTTTCGCTAATAAAGTCGTCAGTCATAGCAAAGATTTTGAAATAAAAAGTGGTATTTATAAATTAAAAATGTAACAATACGAAATAAGTGCATATCATGTAACATTTTATAAACCTAAAGGTGCTAGTACGTTTATATAATTTGAGTGCAAAAATAAGTCTTGTTAATTTAAATGTAATAATAATAAAAGTATAAATAAATGTCCTTTTCATTTGTATTAAATTTAATATTCCATAGATCTGCAACAGGCATAGCAGCAACAGGCTATACTGGTATGGACGACAGAGATGACCAAAATGCAGTAAATAAAGTTTTAACTATGGAAGTTGGCAGATATAAGATTATAGGACGTCTAAAGAAACGATGGATGGATTGCGTACAAGAGGTTGTGGGTCAAAAGAGAAGAGTGGAGGAAACAAACTCATTGCGGCGATCCCACAGCAATGAGAAAATACCAAGAAGATGATGATGAACAATTATCCCAGAATATCAAAAAAGCTTCGAAATATTTTTCAGCATATCCATTGAAGTTATCTAATACTCTTCTGTTAAAAGTAGTGGTGGCGGCCTCAAAATTTCCAGTTAGTAAAGAATAAGCGCCATGATTGCCTGGATTCCGTATGACCCCAGGAGTGGGGGAAGTAATTTTTTTTAATACAAAATTCACATACTTGGTCCATATGTTATAGTGATCAAACCTACGTCAAATTGTAGTTTAAGGTGTTATTCAAGAAAAAAAATGATTGCCTCGATAAAAATGACCCAAGTTGAGGCAATCACGAGTTATATGGACCAAATTAGTGTTTGAATGTTTCGATAAAAAACTTGTGATTGCCTCAACATGGGTCATTTTTTATCCAGGCAATCATGGCGCTTATTCTTTACTAACGTGAATACCATCGTTGCTGAATATTGCAGCCGTCTCTCGGCCTATAGATATTTCCTATCTCTAGAAATGTGCTTACATTTTAAAACCAAAAAAAATGGTGATATGAGATTTTTTTCAACATTTTATAAATCAGATCAAAAAGTATAAATGTCTTAGCTGACGACCTTGTCTTTTGTGAGTTTACAATTGAGGCTTAGAGATTTCTTAGCGTATTTTTTTTCAT
The DNA here is from genome assembly GCA_902825455.1 of Arctia plantaginis. NCBI lineage: Eukaryota > Metazoa > Arthropoda > Insecta > Lepidoptera > Erebidae > Arctia > Arctia plantaginis. Next base: position 205,474 of record CADEBD010000276.1, on the reverse strand, counting down.
ATCGCACTCCACCGTATAGCGTTAAGCGTGATATAAACGAATAAGCTATCAGCCAATTAATCAATAAAGGTTTACATCTTCGTATTAATACTATACACAATCAAGCGGCAGATCCTTGACTTCGCCTATTTCCGAGACGGTCTCTTCGTCCTGTGTTGTATATGTGATGACGAATTTGAGGTCTACCTGAGGACAGGAGGGCGGTCGTCCGACTAACAACACTTGCGTGATGGCCGGGGGCGGTAGAAAGCGGTTGTATGCAGGAAGCTTAGTATCTGATGGCGTCAGCAGACGTGCCTTGCATCCCTGCAGACACAAGGAAAAGTCTTACATATTTGTGGCTAGTAATTATACGTTTTTTTCATTCTCAACTAAAATAGAAAAGATGCAGCAAAATAAAACATCATTACTATGGATTTTCTTTGAAAGTTCAATAAAGAAATAAGATCGCAAGTTTTTCGTAATATTCCATCATATGTTATTTATTTTAATTGAAAAGTTACTCAAATTGTTTGTTAAACTTTTAAATGAAGTATTTTTATAAAGACCGGCAGAAACTGATATTTACCTTAGGAACCACACACCGAAATTCATATTCCTCAATGGCTGTTGTGCTTTTACTTGTAGTGGATACCACAATCACATTAACATCCTGCCTAGGTTTGTCTTTACAGAAGTGCAATACGACTGTCACCCCCTCTTCTTCCTCATACGCCGTCAATGGAGGCAATTTGCTAGGTTCGACGCTATCTAAAGTTACATGTATATCTGTCAACGCTCTCACTTCACTTTTACTAGTCTTCTCTCTCTTTTCCTCCTTAGAATTAATATCCTTATTTACTAATTGTTCGCATTTGGCATCGTTTAAAGGTACACTTAGATCCAATATATTCTCCAATGGACTGTTAGTGTTTAGATTTGTATTAGAAGTTGACGGATTAGTACTAATGTCAACGATGACGTCATCAGTAGGTGTGAGGGATTTGGGAAGTTCTAGTATCGGTTTAACGTCTTCTTCATGTTTTTTAGTAAAAAAATCGAGATCAAACAAAGCGCCATTATTTGGTGGAGACTCGTGTTTCGGCGAAGTTAGTGCGTTCATTGGTATTTTTTTCATTGCTTTTCTGTAATATAAAAGTAATTTTAAATAATAATTGTATGGAAGTATCTATATTTGTACAAGAGGAAAAAGATTGAAGGTCGTATCGGTCCGGAAATACCGCAGACGATAACCCGTTCCACAGATTGGTAGTGCGAGGCAAAAAGTGTCTCGAAAATCGCACTAATAAGGATGAAAATTTTGCCGTGTGGAACGATGGCGGAAAGTTGCGGCTCGTATTAGTCCGAACAATTCCTCGGAGCACTCTCCATGATATACATATGCGACAGAGAATGCAGAGTGAAGCCACATCTCTACGTAACGCCAAGGGATTGCCAGCATTTACGAATTTCAAGTCGGAGCATGCACCGTCGACGACGACCTACATGCTTCTGTCTGCAAGGAAACTGGTGACCCAATCAGAGCTTCGAGCTTCGAGGAGCTTCGAGAGAAGCGCTTTATGCCAGACCCAACCCCTTCGGTCGGGTCTGGCATAAAGCGCTTTTCTCGAAGCTCCCTTCGATATTGTCGGTCATTGAGTAGCTGGTGATCATCTAAGTACCGGAGGAGCTAGCAGTTGATTATGGATTCCATAATCTTAGAGAACGTAGTTGGACGGGTCAGAGCGGTCACCTGTTTTAGGGATCGGGTGCACAAACTGTACCTTCCAGGAGTTCGGGACGACGCCTTGGGAGTAGAAGAGTCGAAAAAGGCGCACGTCGTCAACATGATAGGAGAGATTCCATCGGAACCACACGACTTATGAATGTCAAGGGAAAAGAATGCAATGATTTTTGTGTGAACCGGATATCCGGCATATAGCTCTGGCACCGCGGTATGGTCGGCAGTACGTTTCTTCAGTCGAATTAGATGCAAAGAGTTTGCCTAGGAGATCGGCTTTCTCCTTGGCATCATAGGCCAACCAACTATCTCCCATCTGCAGGGGTGTACAGGATTGGCCACAGAAATTCCCCTGGACAGCCAAGGCAAGAGACCAGAATGCACAAGTTCCAGAATTCAATCTCACCAGTCTCTCACCGATCCGGCTGATGTTCTCCGATTTCGCCCTAGCAATGGCTCTTTTAAGGGACCTTTTAATAGGGCCTAATCCCACCCACACGCCCACCACTGTAACTCCTGTACACCAGGATCCACAGCAGTGACCCACGAACACACCGAGTTATGACACTCGAAGTCCCAGGAAGAAATTAAACTGTCTTGGAACCCGCAACGAAATTAATCAGAAGAAAATTGGAGGAGTTGGAAATACAGTAAATCCACTTCCCTCCTTAGCAAAGCGGGAGACAAAATGAAGTAAAATAGGCATACACCCTTTTAAAAAGGGAAGGCCACGGCCACAAAATATTACGGGTCCTACGTGAGCTATATTTGATTTCTATAATATGTATGGCAGAATCGCCTACAGGCGCGGAAATTCACTAGTGATGTGCCGGATATCCGTATCCGTATCCGTATCCGCGGATATCCAAGGGAGAAGAGAGATCCGTAACCGTATCCGTATCCGTGACTTTTTTGGCGGATCTTTCAATACATATTACATAGATGAAATTCTATATAGGTGATTTTGTATTCACTGTAAAACTCTTAGATATGTGTTTGTAACACTATAAACAGCAACTTTTTTTCTGGCCAACGTCAAAATGAAAAAAAATTGGCCCTCCATTCAAATTACCAATCAAATGTTATTAGTTTGTATGGAGAAACAATTTTTTTTCTTTCGTTTTCGGTGTTAGTCCAGAAGAAAAGTTGTTGTTTATAATGTTACTCGTACTAATATGCCCTTCAGAGGTTTTCAGTAAATTTAAATTTAACCCTGAATAATGGTTATTAGGTAGCTATGAAAAACTATTGAATTCTGTTCAGATTACTTTTTATTTCTTAAAACAAATATTTGGCACCTTTGTATTGCAATCATTTATCGTACTACACTAAATCAACTAGGCAGGTCGTAGGTACTGAAAGAGCTATCATTATAATGAGATCAATCAAATATCTTTGTATTAGCTTATTAAAATAATGAAATATTTAAATATCAACGGCAAAGCGTCAAGTGGTGACAACTATTAAGGTCACGGGCTCCGATTGAGTAAGAAACTTAAGATCCGTATCCGTATCCGTATCCGCGGATCTTGACACCAAATATCCGTATTCGGATCCGTATCCGCGGATATACTTTGTTAACGATCCGGCACATCACTAAAATTCACCCTAGTTGACACAAGATCCCCATAGTATACCGCCCCAGATGTCAAATGCAAGCTATTCAGCATTATATTACGTTCATTATACCAAAGACTACATTCCCAGAGGATATGATGAGCAGACTGTTCATAGTGAGAGTAAGGTGTTGAGCATTGACACAATAGTGACTCGACTAATTTAAATGAATACAGCTAGCTCTTAAAGTTACCATGACCCGTAAGAAATTGAGCGACACGGTGATCCACCTCAAGCCATGTCCTCGACAACCGTTCGCGAACAGATGGAAAGAATTGGTAAAGATGGCGCCCCTTGGATGATTCGTCCCAGCATTGTTGCCATTCGTCTATGAGGTCATTATAGACATCGGACGGCTGTTGAAGCAATCTTGAAATTTTACCGCGATCCCGCGCGCCCAAAAAATCGCATTCCATGTTTTGTTGTCTTGTTGTCTTTTAAGGGATCTGGAGGCAAAGTTATAATTTTTTTTTAGCGTGCTGGTATTTACATCGCCTGCCGTTGCTGCATTTACCCATACTTGGTAGCATTCCCGCTTTCGGCGGGACGCCGTTTTGCAGTATCTGTCGAACCAGGACCAACCTGCCACCGAAGGGAATTAATGTAGAAGGAACGAATAGTTCCATGCCCTGAAGCACTTAGAGAGAGAATCGGCAACGACGGTGGGATCATCCGGCAAGAAACAGACCTGCCTCCATGTGTAGGACGCAGTGCCATACAAGGCGACAGCCTGCAACTCACGGCCGCGGACTACGGATTAGACACTGATCTGAGGAGCCAAGTAGGGCTTCAATGGCGATTTTGTAACCGTCCGGATCGGAGGTCAGCAGAGGGTCCAACAGTGAAGGCTCATGATTTTCCACATCTGTAACTCGCGTGGGCGTTGATACCAGTTGTGACAAGAAATAGGTCAGGGCGAAATCGTGAACAGATTTCCCCGAGTGATCGGTCTTACGTGAGCCAAGCCATTCAGCGTTGTGAGCGTAAAGCCGCCAAGTATCACATCTCCGCGGATGGGATCTGCTGCAGTACGGAATCTGTAGCTATTTGGACGTGGTCCATCAGTCGGTCAGTTTCGGTGTCACCGCTGTGGGACCTGTAGAGGCATGCGTAGACGTGGGGATGGTTCAAGTTTTCCTTCTCTTTGCAGTGCTTTTGTCCCCCAAGGTTCACCACAAGAACCGGTCCTGTGCTCAACGCATCCAAATAAAATAAACCCGCATCTAAATATGTATAAATATTTTAATGAGTACTTGTGTTAGTTTTACATCTACTGTACATGGAGTAACGTTATCCCTGCATTGCAAGGTACAAAAAATATTAAAATATTTCATCCTGTTCTTACCCATTAAAACTTTCTAGTCGCTTAACATTGTCAGGTAATGACTGCTTTATAAGTTGATCACCGAGAGAGTCCAGTTCATTCCAACCTTCAATTTTACTTGTCTTATCACCTAATAGATCTACATCCTCTGTAAAACAAAATTCGTGTTAATTTATGCCTCTCGAATAGGTTTTCTTATCGTATAGGGGCAAACTCGCAGACCCATTCTTTTTCGACGTGTGGAGGCGAGGCGAGGCGAGAGGGTTCCTCGGGCCGACCCGACGCAAACCCCACCGGAGTTAGCGGTGGGGCGGCCCGAGGAACCGAACCCATTACAACAATGACGTGTTCCGATGTGAAATTGTTGTTGATTGTGATCCACAAATTGTTGTTCTGAGTCTGGGTATTTTTTGTCCGTTTTATGTATTTGTAGGGTCCCCCACGACACAGTATATATATTCCTAATGCTAGAGTTGTCTTTTAAAAATATATATATGTATTCCAAAACATCTTTTCCTCACCTGTGTTCGTAGGTATTAGACTGACAGGTTTCAGTGGTTCTGCAATATTTGAAGAAGCAGTTTCAGTTGAGAATATATCACCAAGTTCATCAATAGCATTATTCTTCGTAGAGTACATAGAATTGTTCGAAACATCGCCTCCGCCGCTACTGACGTTGGCCCCAGCAAAGTCCAGCAAACTCTCACTGTTTGTCCCTTGTGTATGCTCTTTAGGCTTTGTGTCATTCATATGGGCTTTCTTTTCTTTTTTATGCTTACAGTATGAATTGTATCTCTCGATTACCTCATCTAGAACTTCGTTAACGTGTGAAATGTCACCTAAAATAAATAGCATACATAATTACTTGTACAGCAATGTTAAAAGTTGTCTGTTTATTTTGCATAAGTCATGGATATGTATCCATAATAGAGTTATATAGAGGAATGTTCAAACATTTATCAACTGCTTAGAACAACAGAAATAAACTTGAGAAGGTAACAAAATAATGAGATAAAAATATGTCTGCAACTTTTTTTAGTGTACATTGGTTCTCTGTTTAGTTTTTATGCTAAAAAATTGTTAAGTTATTGTCAAAAAAAACCGGTCAGGTACGAGTCGAACTCGTGCGCCGAGGGTTCCGTACCTACCCAGATTTTACGTAGATTTTCGCGAACTAAAAATTCGTAAGTACCAATTTCCAACTTTTTTTATTTTTTGGAATTATTCCTTGATTTGTGCTACAAGACGTTTCTTTTTGCCAAATTTCGTGATTCTAGGTCAACGGGAACTACCATTTAGGTTTTGGACCCTAAACCTATAGGGTAATTCCGGTTGACCAAGAATCGACAATTTTGGTTAAAAGCAAGTCTTACAGCACAAGTAAAGAGAAAATTCTGAAAAATAAAAAAAGTAAGTAATAAGCCCAAACATGGTATAAATATGCTGTAATTTCAGCAACAGCAAGTTCCATTAACATGTCGTGGAAATACCATCAAAGTAACAGTATACCAAATTTCAGATCAATGGATGGATGGATGGATCAGGAGCTATGATGCCACAGACTGATATACAGGTTAAACTCATGGGGTGCTATACACCTCTCGTTTTCCATTGGAGGTTAAAAATACACACAACCCAGATACTAAACACCTTAAACATTGTATTATATTTACATTGCATATTAAAAACGGTTAGGTTAGTATAATATTAAACAAGGGCACTTACTGCTATCCACAGCACTGGAAAATCCAATGCCAGGCTCAGTCTGTGCGATGTCTGGTGCAGTCTGCCTCTGCAATGCCTGCTTTAATGTACTACATGACAAATGTAACTCATAAATGAGTTGCTCCTCCTCTGGTGAAGCATCAGCTGCATTTGCTAATAACTCACGCAATAGTTCTGCACTGTCAAGTGCGGTGCTTACTTCTTGTGCTCTCCGACTGCATTCTTCATTTCGTCGTTCTTCCTGATAGCCAGAGAATTAGTTGAATATGAAAGCTCAAGATTTAAATCACAAATGATTTAAATTTTATCTTCTAAATACTAAATATACAATTAGACCAGAATATTTTACATTTATTTTATAATTTAATTTATAATCAATGTCATCATTACACATATGTTATTAAAGTTCCTTCATAATGTGCAAATTCATTATGCCATGATATTCTAATCATTGAATGTTACTAAATGCATAACATTTCTAATTTACAAGAGAAATAACAAACTAATAAAAAGGTATGATTACAGCATATATGATAACTAACTGATGAATATTATAAACAAATTGAAACAAATCAAAAACTAAATTGAATCATCAACAGCCTTTACAGGACTATCCACTGCTGGACATTAGCCTCTCCTTAGAAAGGAGGTTGAATGCCCAATGAAATCCTGCCGGCATATGTTTTTATGGACCATAAAGTACTTACCTCTCTGACCATAGTTTTAATAAGTCTATTAGCATGCTGGAGATCTTCTGGTTTTTTGCTTTGTAATAATTTTTGTAAAAGCTTAGATTTTTCCTCATCCTCAAATACAGCACTTTTAACTCTGTTCCGAGGCATTGTCAGATCTTCTGGGGGAAGTGGTGGTGGAGTTTCTTTTACTACACCCTGGTTCTTTAGCATATCATATGCCACTTTAAATTTTGACTCCTTTGGGTATTCGATAGACCATGCATGAAGTAGTTGGAGTACCTAGAATTGTTGAATTGAAAGGAAAAAGAAAAAAATTGTTTATTGTCAATTACATTATAATATTTTTACTCAGGTAAAACCCTAAATGAACAAAGTTTTATTAACTTACCCTGGTTCTTACTTCAGGTGAAGTACGATCTGCGAAGTATTTGGGGGAAACTAATTTAATCATTTCATTGAGAAAGCGGAATTTGCCGATTTCACCATGAAAACTAGAGTCACATCGGCGCATACAGCGATCTAACATCATGAGAGCCAGCAGAGCTTCGCGAGTATTCGTCGTGTGGATACGGGCAGCCAGAGCCTGTGCTGCTAACTGAGGACCTTCGTTTGAGTCCCGCATAACCGTGCAAAAAGCCTCAAGCGCTGCCGCATCCGGACACGGTAGAGATTCGTGTGTTGCTTTTACTAAGTAAAAACAAAACAAATATGTAAATAAAATGTAACTTGAAATACATAGGAATCGCTTAATAATTTAGGAAGTTACTTACATATTAAGGCTTCTAAGCTGGTCAACGTCACGTTCATTTTGTTAATAATAAAATAATTTACATATGGAAATAAATATTCTTTGATTATTTCTGATCATTTCATTTCAATATTACTGACTGACATTAAGGCAATGTTGCTAAGTATAAAATAAAAACGTACGAGAGTGGCAGATAGCAGATTCTTACGATCAAAGGTACATTTTTATTTATTTATTTATCACAAACATAAAATAATAATGTTAGTATTTTATCGTAGTGTTCATCGAAACGGCAAGTTGTGTTACTTTTATAAAGAATGATAAAAATTCAAATTTTAGAAAATCTTAAATAATAAAAAGGAAAGTGAAAATTGTTCCTTTGAAGGCAATATTCCTTTTCTCATTTTTATTTAGAAATTAGTTGCACCTTACATTGCAAGAAGGAACTCTATGTAATAAATAACACTATACGTTTAGAAATGATTGACTACTGCTACCAATACCATTACCTACAGTGCAGTCAGTGACGTCACCTTGTATAAAATTTTGAACGTCTACTAGGTACGTCAAATTGATAAAAATACAAAAAATCTGGTTAAAAATAGGTTCCTATACGTTTCTGGTGTAATTGTGCACAAAAGATGGCTATTTTCCGGCTGTCTCAATTGCTAGTGCAAACTAAGAAGCTCTCCAAACATGTACATTTTATTCTGCGAAGGCCAGCAACTACGACACCTACTGGTGCTATTCTGCCCGAACCCGAGAAAAAACCTTTTGGACTTTTGAGTATAGTAATGGCTGTTATACCAGGTTTACTTATTGGAGCAGCTATTAGTAAAAACATTGCGAATTTCCTAGAAGAGAATGAATTATTTGTGCCCTCGGACGACGATGACGATGATGATTAAAGATCTAGGTACTTACTTCCAATTTTGTAACTGGAATGAACTTGTTCGTATAGTTACAGCCAATTCTAATTGAGTAGACAAGTAGTTGGTTCGCACTATTAAAATTTAATTTAGAAAAACATTATTTATGTATAATTTTTCCTGTTTCAGATTTATAAGCTTGTTGTGGATATAATAATACAATTTATATTTGTTAATACTTTTTAATATAGGGACAGTTACAAAAACGTTAAAATTTTGTGCTCAACATCAAAATTATATTGCACATAGTATTGATGACTTGTTATTCAAATTATTTAAAAAATCTATTCTTATTTACATCATTTACATAAATAAGTACAGTATAATGTAACATGATCATAATACAATATAAGACAGCCTTTATATACAGCTAGATAATTCAAATCATGTTTATAATAAATGCATTGTAAAAAGTGCAAGTTTTGTTTATCTAAAGAGTAACACAAGGCAATTTTTGCTAATCTAGTCATAAGTTACTCTCTAAGTTGTAGCAATAAATGTTTACGTAATCTCATCACACTTGTGCTTAATATTTCATAGACAAGTTCTAATAAATGAGATAATGGCATGATTCAGTCTTTCATTTTTGACAAACCAATACAAATTCTAACACTATAAAAAAGATGCAAGTAATACACAGTATAATATTCTCGGTACACCTTTTCAATTTGTAAGCAATATTGCATTGTAGAAATGTGTGGCAAGTTGAAAGATTATATTTAAATTCTGTTCCCTAGACATTCAAATATGAATAAACTATGTTTTTCCACTAATAAAAAATAATGTCTTCTAAAATGATTCTTAGCATTAATGACTTTTTATTATTGGACTTTCAATAGTTTTAGTCATATTATCGAATTTAATAGATCCCACTGAATCTGAAACTAGCAATAATTTAACATCTTATAACCAATAATTCTTTATAAGTACAATGTGCTGTAATTTTATAAAAAGAGAGCAGATAAAGTGAGTGTTAGAACTTGTAATAAATTAATTACTCCCTAATTATGTCTTTAAGTTATTATATTTAGAAGTATAGTAATATTGTATAATACTTAGGTGATGTTCACAAACATATTGTCAGTTAATATTTAAAAAAAAGCTACTGACAGTTATATAGTCAGATGCATATTACAATACTGTTCCTGTGACTAATGACTATCATAACCACTATGCTTTTTTATAAAATGTGTAATACAAAAATTATAGAGGTGTGGCTTAAACTAATAACGATATTCCATATTCGCAAATAAATATACTTGATGAGTTAGAAGATAAAAAGGTAAAAAAATCCCTTATACCGCAGGCCTTTTCAGCACTTTATTATTTCGGTGTTCTTTTGCTTCTATTTACCTAAACTTACATCTCGGGTGACAAAAATGGAAATAATTTGATCTAGATAATTTGATCAGAACTAGTTACCAAACAGCGAAAGAAAAATCTTTTCTTGTAACTGGTTAGGAAAATTAAGTTATCAAAGTTTAATAATTATTCTTCTCCCACAACTAGTTACCAAACAACGAAAAAATTCTTCTCTTGTAACTGGTTAGGTAAGTTCAGTTACGAATATGGACAAAGGCTAGCAGTGGCACAGAAATATCTGTTTTCGTAACTACAAAACTAGGAGTAATCATCAGGTTATAAATTAAGAGAAGTTATGTAGTGCTTACATTTAAATCGCATTAGACTGGTAACATAACATCTCTTAATTTATGCTAGCTGGTATCTATGGGTCTACAGGCTTATGACACATTTAAATGGGATTGTATGGTTTGCAGAAATATTTCGAATGTTTCGACAAAAAATCGAGTTTTGCAACATCAAAATTCTTGTGTTGTTAAAAGCAAGAAATCAACCAATTTATTTTCATAATAGTTAAAAAAAAACAAAATATGCTATTCCTACAAATTCCACAGACCCACACTAACCCAAAAATTTATTTGGATTTTTATCCACACCGATCCCCCAGGGGATCTCTTTGTAATTGGAATGTTTATCCATTTCGATCCCTAAGGGGAATACTTTGGAAGTTTTTGTAAACACAAATTCCCTTAATATTCATAATTTAAATTATATAATTATACTAATAAGAATAAACGTAGTGTCTATGTAAATCCACCAGGGGGTCACACTTAATAATGGGAACGCTGCAGACAAAAAAACCCAATAAATGTCCCAGCAGATTTAAGCAGGGGGTCCTAGGGGACTTTGTGTTGAAAATGACTTCCAAATAAATCCTCTTTGGGATCTAAATGGATAAAAAATCTAAATAGATCCCCTAGGGGATCGGTGTGGACAAAAAATTTAAATAAATCCCCCATGGGATCCTAGTGGAGGCACACAAATGTGTATCCTACTACTTTAGTTTGGCCTAAACATAATATGTATATATTTACTCTGGGGGTCTCTTGTGTTCGCCCCAGCCATGGAAGCACTTAGTGAACCTTCGTGATTCTTTATTCTTGAGTGTTAGGAATAACTTGCGCGATTTGTTTGGCTGCACTGTGTTCATATGTTGGATGTAAACCTTTTGAAGAAATAATAATAAGTATGTTAATATAAGTTTACAACTATCAATTTACTGCCTCAGTAAATCATTTGTTTGATAGTTAAAAAACATCAGATTGACAACCATTTTAGAATACCATGATATAATTGTTATGCTGTAGTAAATAATATGGATAATAAGCATAATATAGTCAATATACTATGTACTTACTTGCTAACAAATATAATTAAAATTAGATATTTCCTTCCTCCTATTCAAGCATAGGTATTTCATATATTTCAATAAGTATAGTGTAAGATATAATATCTGATTTGAGTTTGCGAATGCAATTTTTCACTAGCTAGACAAGAGTGGTTCATATTTCAGGCCATTTTATTTATGAGTGATGTCCTCTAATTTCGCAGAGAGCACAAAGGAGAAAAGTATGTGGAGTAGAAGGTAGTTTGTCATCTCTGCGTATATTGGGTCAGTGGATATGGATTAGGACTACATTTGTTATACGTAGGTCTAGCCCACATCAACAGGACATGGCTAAAGGAGGAAAATTCTATTTTGTAAAAATAATAGCTATATACCTGTGCAGATTTATAAGCGAGTTTGATTTCAACTTCGGAGCACTTGGCACCGAGCCATAGGAACACTTGATCACCGTTGTCCAAGATCATAATATCGTCATCCGCTAAATCATCCTATTTGACAAAAATATTACATAATTAGTTAATTTTAAACTTTGTTGTAGTAACTATCGCTTGTTGCTAAACATACAATTTTAGGGTCTAATCCATGACTACAGTCACTTATAAAATAAGAAGTAGATTGTTACTAGAATGTAATGATTCCTGACAACTTAATTTTTACAGAAATCATTTTATATTTTATTTTTTTTAAGAAACAAATCATTAGTCCATGACCATTCCAATTGGCTTTCATTGTCAGAATCATTTTATACATAAAACATGAGCGTATAGTGTACTGCTCTCGCCTCGCTAAACAAAATCAGCTCTACCTTGAATAGAACAGGAATCAATTAAGGTACCTTACCTGACAGAAGTCAGTACACTTCTCGGAGACGGTGAAGTATCCCTTCTCGTTAGAACAACGGAACAACCTGGTGTAGTTCAAATAGTCGGCTTCTGTCTCGTACGGTTTGCGACCACCCAATGCCACCCAGAAGAAGTTGTCTGGTTCACTTCCTTCCATCAACACCTGGATAAACAACATTTTGTAATTCAGAAATTCGCATTTGATTGAAATAATCAGCTGGTATTCGCAGCTCAAGGTGCCGCCTTTCTACTAAACATCTGACTGGCCTGACCTGGTTAGTGACCCTGACCGCAACGCCAGAGGTCGTGGGTTCGATTCCCACCCAGGACAAATAATTGTGTGATGAGCGCGGTCATTTTTTCAGTAAATGGTGTCCTCTATCTATAATAACGTATGTATTTATAAATGTATAAAGATGTTTATCAGCAGTCTGGTTACCATATTACAGGTTCTGCCTAGTTTGGGAACAGACGGCCTTGTGTGAAATGTGTAAAAATATTATTATATATTAATATTGTCTGCTAAGTATATGTACGGAAATGATAGAACTTATATGCCTACATATGTGCTCACACTATGTGTATTACAACTCTTCACTAAAGAATTTAAATTTCACAGCAGATATTACATTGATCCTTCGTAAATAAAGCAGTAGCTACGTCGTGTTTTAACCTATATTCAACGAACGTCAAATTGGAATATATTGTAATCTCACTTGCAAAAAAGTGTTAACCGTCGGTTTTCTGTGACACCTATCACTCTAGTCGACCCATATGCCAAAGCAGGGGTCTCTCACGATATAAAATTGTTTTCATTTCGTATCTATAGTACACAATAAAGAGTTTGTCTGTCTACCTGCAAGCTGACCCAAGGGTTATTGAACTTTTCCTCGGCGATTTGTTCGATGAGGCGAGCAGAATCTGCGTCGCTCTTACTGCCAATCCACGCGTACACTATCGCCGAGGATGTTTCGTTGGCGCCCTCTAGCGGTACGTTCAGGATATAGCTGCAGCAATTCATATAAAAATACATTTGATACTGACTGAATATTATTGAAAAAATAAGTTAAGAAAGGGTCAATAACTAATGAAACCTGTAATATAAATAAGTCATTATCACACCAATTTTATAAAGGCGAAAGTTTTGTTCGTGTGTGTGTGTGTGTGTGTTTGTAGTTTTGTTACTTTTCACGCGCCAACGGCTGGACTAATTTTGATAAAATTTGGCAAGGAAGCTGACCCCCTGGATTAACACATATCATAAAAAATGTAGTGTTTCCGTGAGTTGAGCAAGGAATTAAAATATATTTGATAAACCACGGGCAGCAGTTATAACAATAAAACATAAAAGATGATATTATGAAACATAAAGCATTAAAATTTAGAATCAAACGTAACTATTGGTACTTCAACATGGATTACAGTTAGTTAAAAGTATTTTGCAAATGGATATTTGCGTATTATTGACATTCGCAACAAGTACGTGGTACTAACCAGAAAGCACTATTCAGTTGCGTGGCATCAGCCTTGACCTGCACCAGTCGAGTGCAGAGTGCAGAGCCGTTGCTACGCAGTTCGTATAACTCCACCGGCTGTCGGCCTTCCTCCTACAATAATACATTTACAATATTACAAAAGCGATGTGCTGAATGCTGTTGTCCTGGCCATCAAATCCATAATGCACCAAGTATTCAAAGTCAGTAACTGCATTATACAAAACACTAGACATATTAATATGATTTCTACGAGCTAAACTGACTTCTTGCCGAAAATAAGGTGTAAAGATTGTGGAAAGCAGCCGTTTTCTGTATGAACACATGTCAGAAGAGCAGAAGTTGTAAATGAAAATTACCCAGATCCTGGAACCCAGGTATAGTGAATGGATGTTTACCCTTCTTTTTACGTTTCGTGATTCATTCCACTCAACTACAAATATAATGTATCACGGTTATATTTAAGTGTATGTCATAAATCAACAGAGTCTACAAACATGTTCCTTTTTTATTGTTCTTTTACTACCGATACGATAAACTATTTATAAAACTAATCCAAAATATATTTCGGGCCAAAAGCTAATATTCATGAGCAAATACTTGCCGGTTTTTGATTCCTTTTTCCATCTTTGATAATAAACCGCCTGTGGAAGTGCGACATGAACTTGAGACTCTCTTGTTGCTGGTGGGTCCTCACTACCTCCAACTTCTTGCACAGCTGTTTAAACTTCCGTTCAAGGCCGAATGTAAAAGTCAACCAGCCCATATTAGGCGCTTTACGACCTTGCCAGAAGTACACCACCCAAGTTGCTGCTTCAGATTCTGTATCCTCGGTCTCGTTATTAAAACCATCATTTTCGTCTTCTGGCTGCGAATATCATGTTTATCTATACTAATATTATAAACGATTTTTGTTTTTTTGTACGAATAGGCTCCAAAACTACTAGACCGACTTCAACTATTTCTTCACTAATAGAAAGCTACATTACCAGGAAGTAACGTAGGATATATTTTATTTCTAATAAACTTAGGCATGTGCAAGAAAAACAGGTTATGCTAACCATGGTGTAAAAGATCGTCTCAAAAATTTCCTTTCTTCGCGTGCGCTGCTTAAATGGTGAAAGATAAGACGAAATAATGTGCTATAATAATTTTAATGAACTGTAGGACTAAAAAAGATCTGCAAAAAAGTTCGCGAGGGGGTATATCTTTAACAGCTAAGCTATAAAAAGCGTTTTTATATTTTTAAAATTATTAAATATCCACTACATACTTTAGATGCATTTTTCGTGTGATTATATGAATCCTTACGAAATTAAAGCATTTTATCATCTAAATCATTTCAAGTAGATAATTTTTTGTCTTTATATCATTAAAATTGGTCAGTTCGTTAAGCAGATATCATTTAATTATGAATATTTAATTTTAAAGTGATGAGTATCAGATGTTCACGGGCCGCGATTTTTCTTATATTCTCTATAAAGTGGGCGTAGCCGGGGTCCGGGAGGGAGGGGTTAGGTCTATGTGGTAAATAGGTGGCGACATCTCTACTGTTAGGTTAGGGTTAGGGTTAAAATTAAATATCGCCATAGATTTTTGTACGAGTCTCAGGGCCGGAATCATTTGTTAGTAGGCATTCTATTGGTATTAGTAGTGGATGTAAAACATCGAATCCTAAGTCTCATAAACATGTAAGCAGCAGCGTGTCACAAAAGGAGGTACTCCAGGAACCACCTGGAATACCTCTTGATGTGACCGCCTTTATTGATTCCTAAAAGGATACAAGAATGTCTATTTTCCCCACAGTATCAAAGTTCAAATCAATGACATTACCTATTTCACAACAGAATTATATTACTTACTTCAGCCGGTAGTATATATCTACACAGGAACACGTAGCAGTCATGGCTGTGGAACACACCCAGTTCATTATCAGGTAGACGAACAAAGTGTCGTCCCTCAAGTACGAACGCCTCCATAGCCTCTAGGTCTTCGTTCCACTCGTCAGCTAACGTCTTCGCTTCCGCGCAACCCATGGCGGGCTGCCGTGGCGTAAATAATGCTGATAAGTCCGCTCTGTACAACAAAAAGTAATATTCGTTATAACAAGTATAGCAATGGCGAAGTTAATCTAGCCAGATTAATTTCATAATTTTTAGACCTAAATACTTCACTACCAGCATTTCAGCCTTAGGACGTCCATTTCTAGACATAGGCCCTAATAAAGACCCGCCCTCGGCATGCGGCCTTTACCTTTTTTTTAGTCTGTGGACTCTCATCGACCGACTGTTCTACGTGCTTACTTTTGGTATTTTTTTATAATCATTAAAGACAATATGTTATTTCGGCAAGGTAGTTAGTTGGAACCATGTAGGAACGCAATTCGTGAATGTCACGATATTGTTTTCAAAATTGTTACTTAACTAATTTTAATCGGCATGAGTTATTTAAATTACCACACTTTACCTTATACATACGTAAATTTAATTCTTTTTTCTTATTTATTTTTAAACTGTTGAGTATAAAACTCGAATCCTCCGGTCGTCTGAAATCCGTTTTTCTATTCAAGAGGTTGTTGTTGACCTATAGAATCAAATTTGCTTTTGCTTATAATGCATGCTTTGCATAATATAGGTTCAATACATACTTGGTTTCCTGTTGTTTAGCCCAGCTAGCCAGGTCGGCGCCTGTCCTAGCGACAGATTCTGCGGTTCGGGTGAAGTCTACAGCGATCACCTCGTCCCATCCCAAGAAATATGTTTTGAACACCTGGTCATGGACCATAAGTAAAATGTAATAAAACAGATCTATTCCAATGTCGATGAATTTATTTGGTACTTCGCGGTACCGTAATACTGTTTTTATAAAAAAAGTTGATAAAGTATTGTTCATAGAACACTAGCTGTTTTCTGCCAGTGAAATGCCCATTGAAATCTTTTGGACCACTTGGGCGAAATAAAATACCTTAATAAATAAAACAAAGACGGGTTAGGTAGTTCATTTATAACTCAAGAACAGCTAGAACGATTTTTGTGTTTCTTATTCTTAGGATTTTTCTTCTCCCCGAATGGCAGAATAACTATTAAAATATTTTGAAAATTAACGGCTTAATGTAATTAACAAATGAGATTTTTCTTCTCATACATTTTGTTTAAAAACTAACACGGATAAAGTGCAGAGCTTTGACTAAAATCGCAGGTGAAACCGCGGGGAAAAACTAGTATAAATTCTTTTCTTATAGTCTAAGCATGGTTAATATAATTTTAGTCCAAGACTTTAATTTTAAAATTACAAACAGAAATTTGATTTTGGTTTGTACATACCTGTGTTTCAGTTCCTTCTTGTAACCTCGTGACCAGTGCATGCGGAGGTCTCGTTACCATATTGAACAATTCCTGAGCTAATTTCACAGCCGCTGCTCTTACTAGACGAGATGATTTTTTGCCAAACCTAAGAGTAATGTTGTACGTTAGAGTAATGTTGATCATTCTTAAGCTACTAGCATCTATGTTCGAATCCCTTTACACTACAATATGTAACGCTTTTGTCGCTAATGAACAGATTAAAAACCGGCGCACCGTCCTTACGAAATTGTTTGGTATAAATACTTCGGTTAAGTCGAGAGGATAGAAAGTAACAATCTCGAAAGATTGTTACAGGAAAAATTGAGGGTAAGAAAACCCCCAGGCCGAAGCGGTTACCCTGATCCGTTTTTATCTATTCAAAGTGCTTGTAGAGCACACTGTCTAAGATAGACACAACACCAAAATCTATAAAAGAAGTCATGACACTCATAATTAAGGAACACGAAGAGGATAAAACTATTTTGCCATTTCATTTAATTACAGTATACTTACCACACAAACACGTCGATATGAGCATCCAGTATGTAGACATTCCGAGTAGCCAGAACACCTCGAGCCAAAGGAGTAGCCTCAGGCTGAGGCAGCTCTAGGTATCCCATACCCAGCTCTACGCGGTACAGCCGCGCCGATCGCCAAGAGAAGTCGTCCGCTACGTGTTCCTGTAAAAAAATCACCATCATCAACAATAGCTTTTAATAGTCCACTGCTGGACAAAGGCCTCTCCATAGAAAGGAAGTTTTGGCCTACTATATGACGGACCACTGGCCAGAGAATTGGCATAGAGTTTGTGCCAAGTTTTCCTTTTCTTTGCACAAACGAAAATTAAAAGCAGTTTAGATGATAAGACAATTTCGCCCAGTTAGAGGCTAGTCCTAGACTTCAATACACAAAAGTGACCTACCTGTGGCACATAAGGCATATCTCCTTGGTAGCCGAGTAACTCCCAGAAGCTGCGGGGTTCCTTTCCAGGCGGTTCTGCAATCAACTCCGCCTTATTCTTTCTCTCTTCTTTGTTTATTTTCTCAGCAAAAAGTCGTGCCTTCGACTTTAATGTGTTCTTTGCTCTTTTACCATACCTATTTAAAAAAAAAGTAAATATTATACATGTAACGGTTGATTTATAACTAGTTGGTAATATTTTTTCTTTTTTATCCAATTAACAATGCACATGTGCATATTTTTTTGTTATAGTTTTAAATACATTCTAGACTCTAGGAACACTTGATATTTCTGGATTGTTACTCAGTGATATGATACGGAATTTCTTGTACGTTTGGCAGAGTATAAGTCATGTTAGTATATGTTCTATATGATCTGTACTCACCACAGATAAATAACTAGTCCCGTATCGAGGACGAACACGTATCGCGGGTCGAGTGTCCCCGCCTCCACCGGTACCGGCTCTAGGTGTATGCTGTTGCCGGCGCCGTGGACTCTATACAGCCGAGTCACGTAATGCTATACAATAAAAAAAATGTTATGAGTTCCTCTATTTTTTATTTTATTATTGAATGGATGTGACTATTTTTGTTTCTTTATCGTTTACCCTTTATAGATATTTTAAAACAGTTTAAGCATTTTCGGGCGCTTTTTTTTTGTTTTTTAAACACAGACAACGCCCGCACTAGAAACAAATCCTGTGTCGCGGGGAGTTTACAAATATTCATGAAACGGATACAAAGAACACCCAGACACTTTGTGGGATGCTCAAATTGTTGCTCTGTGGGAATCGAACCCACAACACTCAGCGCAATAGGAAGCGGCGAGGTGACCGCTTAAACCACTACGCCTACCGTGCAGTCTTTTGAAAGTCACGTCTTCTAAAGCGTGAAGCTATATTGTAGCATAACGTTATAGGTATACGGACGGGGTCGTCGACGGTGAAGAAGCCGGAGGGCGTGTGGCTGCCCTGTATGTAGAGCGGCGGCGTGGGGAAGAGCGCGAGGAAGTCGGGCGCCTCGTCGCCCTGCTCGTGGCGCTGCGTGCGGCGCGCGCCCAGCAGGTTGCGCAGGTTCACCGCGTGCATCGCCGCACACGCCGCCTTGTCCAACTGGGAAATACTACTTTATTAAACACTTGCGAAACACCATCATTCGGATAATTTTATTGTGCTACCGGTAGAAAGACGATTTTTGCAACCGGATACGTTTAAAATTTTTATTCCATACATGCAACGTCGATAAACTAAACTCTTTTATCTTGAAGTGCGCTTCTATGACGGAGTCCCTCTACTCGTAATCCAGGTTTATTCCTAGCACGAAATTATGGTATCATTATGATACATCTAAATAATATTATATTGTTATAATAATTATCTATGTTTATTAGATGTAAGTTTTTTCATGAAATAAAGCTTAATATTATTATTAATTATAGACTTCAATGCGCCGACATCACGATTAACTGTAATAAAAAACTGCATAAAAAAACGAAGTAGATTTTCTGTTTTCATATTTCCATAACCAAACGGGATTTTCCAAATCAGCTCATAAATAATGGTTACAAATATAAATAATATAGCTGAATAGAGAACGTCCTAATTTTTTTTAAGTCTCTTAAAAACGTAGATGCAATTTTAAATAAACAAATGACTTAAATGTTACTAGTTAACCCTTACAAAAAATTGTCACTACGGTTATAAGAATTTAAAACGATTTAATTCTGTTTACTTACAAAATAGGTAGTCATTTTGTAAGTAGTTTATTTTGTGTAAAATTATGTGAATAACTATAACTTTGATAGACTAATTTAAAAAACTACAAGAGTGCATATTACTGATATATATTGTTGTTACTATATGTAATTACCGTAGCCTTTGAGCCTATCCAGAAGTGTATGTCCCATGAGAGTTGGCCTTGTTCTTCAACAGTTGTCTTCAGTACTATGTAGCAGTCGCCTTCGAAGAACTTGCCGTGCGCAACCTAGGACAAATTAAAATGGTCAGTCGTAGACGTATAATTACATTGTGTAATATAATATTCTTTTAAATATACTGTAAAAGATGAAGTTTCCTGTGGCGGAACCAGTAGTTTTAAGCCAACCGTAAATAAGAATCCGTTTACCCTTTTTTAAAATTCTTACCTCTTCTACAGGAGCCGGTATAAAATTCTCAATTTCCCACACTTGCATACCAGGTGTTTGGCCGGTATCCTCATCGAAGAACTCCGAATAATCTAATGGAGGTTTTTCTAAGGTTTCGTCCCAACGTTTCGGTCTAAAATGAAAATGTAAAAGATGCAATAAATTAACAATAAGTTTCTAATCAAGACATTATCTCGCATTACATATTTGTAACTGTTAACACTGTTGACACACATTAGATGTGAAATTGCTGTAATCAAATATGTTGCCGAACTTTATAGCGTTTGTGCGAAAGGTTATGGTTCAGAAAAGTCTAATTTGAAACGAAAGAATATAAATTTAATGATGTATGGTCTGTACTCACTTTAGCTCCGAGTTTGGTTGTTCCAGGCTTTGGTCGTTATGTTGAGTGTTGGCTTGCTCCTGCATGCCTCGCAATATTAGAGCCGAGTCGCGTTGTTCCGGTTCGGCGCGGCCTCGACGTAAACGCAACTTACGGGCTATTGGGTCTGACTTTACACCTATGCAGGAAAAATAACAAGAGTATGAGTGTTTGATGATAATTATATCGAAATCACTGTTATCATAATTTACAGTGTAGATAGTACTTCGAATAAAATTATAAATGCAAGGCAAGAATTACATTTATAGGCGTAAAAATAATTATTATTAGACAATTTTGAGAATATCTTGGGAGAGCCATGCTTCGTTACAAATGGGTCATCTCGACCGGATCGATACCTCGGTCTCACAGAAAACTGGTGTTCAGTAATTCAACGAGTGAGTGATGTTGCCGAAGCACAAACCCCTCATATCCCTCATTCTTGGGGTAGGACTCAAAGTGACTCTTTAGTTGCAGGTATCCATGGGCGGCGGTAGTCACTTACCATTGTGCTCTTATATAAAAAAAACAACAGTGGCACTCCGGGAGTGCCGACAGAAGTGAAAACTTGAAAGTTTTCGATTATTACCTTTCTTGTTTTATTATTAGGATCTTTTTTTGTTTTGTTTTTCGTTTCGATAAGTTCCGACGTAATATATATCTATGTTGTACGTATATACACAATATATGTTTATACTGTTTATAGTTATATTATCAATGTATTTCAACCCAATTCAACTTTCGTGTAAACGGGGCCAATATATGTAGGTATACAGAGGTGTCGGTAACGGCAACAGTGTTACGAGTTCAATGGTTTTTTCCCATCTCAAAAAATACTTTCTTTTGTTTGTTGTTCAAAAATGCCCAAAGCTAATAAGTGCCCAACGTAAATAAGTTTACACTTCAAAAAAATCAAGTTTTAAATTAAAGAAATCCAATTACTCACTTGGCGTGGTTGGTTCATTAGTAGCAGCTCCGGCTAGTTGCAGTTGAGCTTGTAGTGAGAAATCAATGTTATAGTATTGCACACCGGCGCCTCTAGGCCTCTCCACAGGTTTCGGCGGCATAACCAGGTCAGGATTACCATGAAGCTGAAGGCTTTCTAGGTCACTCATTAGGTGGATGGCATCCGGTAGTGTAATCAGTTTATTGCAGCTAAGGTTTAGTTTCTTTAACGAACCACATCTAGAAAATAATAATTATCTATTGGAGCTCTATAAAGACTTACCTATTATTATTTATTATTAACTATTTGGAGCTTATAAAGGGTTACCTATTACGTAGATTTTTTTTTGTAAAGTTTTTGTGATAGCTTTAAAAAAATGTTTTATAATCTATAAATAGTTACTTTAGGTTACTGTAGACTACTAAATGAATTGGTAATGCTAACAGAGAAATGTCACTACACTATCAGAGAAAATAACTTTTACCATTCATTCATACCATTTCAAAATCATCTATACTATCCACAAACGAATAACCAAACAAATCAAAGTTTAAAGAAATAAACAATGAAAAATAAAACTATCTTTATTACATTATTATATTAGTGTGGTAGACTGATGATAAATCAACGTACTTTTATATACACAAATTTATTTATAATCAATTTTTAAATATTAAAAAAGAAAAAACACATATTGATTTATTTGGTATTTATTTACAAACATCGACTTTGACGAAGTTACGAACTAAACCTGCTTTTCTAACCTAAATAGAACTTATTTAGGGGCAAATTAATTCTACTTTCAATAAATAAGACAGTGAATAAAACGTTTTTTGTATCTGGAACAGACACACAAACGAGAATAGTATGTATATAATTTTTTATTGTCCTGGTTTATTTGCACATTGAAAAAAACATTTCGTTATATTTAATTATACAATTATTCTACAATCTAGTCAGATCGAGTGCACACATAAACTTGACAGGCGGCCACATGACAGTTTCGTTCCAAAAAGTCTATGGATGTCAAGGTTGTGCTATTTACTGTATGGCTAAATTAGTTATTCGGTTGTAAAATTATATTTAAAATCTATTTTTGTTTAACAACTGCATGATAAAAATGAATGTAGTTCAGGAGTGTCTGGAGATATTCCAAAATTCATGTCAACCTATTTTAGACTGTTTAGGTTATTGTGACATTATTTACTGACATTCTTATTAGATGGATAAACAAAATGAAAATAAATAGATAGATAAAAATAAAAAAGTGTGTGGGCATGCCTTTTTCAACAGTTTTTAATACAAATTTTATCAACAAGAACTGATTTTCTTTTTTAAAATACAACTGCCGCACTTGGATTATATCCTGTATCACGAGGGACTTTACAAACAGTCATGAAACAGGCTTAAAAACACCCAGCCTCAGAATGACAATTTGTGGATCGCCCACAACACAGCGCAGTAGAAGGCGGCGAGGTGGCTCCTAAATCACTACGTCAAATGGTGTTTTAATATGTAAAAAGAGTACTTAAAACATAAACGGTACCTGCAAAGTCCTTCAGGTATCATTTCTAGAACATTATTGGCAGCAGAGAACACTTCAAGACTCCCAAGCTTCCCGATACCCGATGGTATCCCTTCAAAGTCTAATTTATTGTCGTCTACGTGTAGTCGTCTCAGGTTCTGTAGCTTGCACATTGAAGCTGGTAGAGCAGTTAGGTTGTTTCGAGATAAGTTTAAGCTCTCTAGCTTCTGCCAGTTGTCCATCGCTGCAAAAGATATGCTGCTATAGTCGTTGATACATTTAACAGTAGAAAAAACCAGTAGGCATGTCAGACAAAACTTAGTTCCTAATCAAAGCAGGATCTTACGCAGTTGGTTTTTAATTTTTCAACTTATTTTTTGTATGTAATAACTTACCTTGATTTGTGGGCTCAAGGTGAGTACAAGATTGTACTAGGCTTTCAAATGGTTTAAAAAAATGTAACTTTGTTAAAACGAATCAAATGGAATTCTTGATATTAACTGCCCTAGTTCATTAGTAAAAGATCAGTTACATGTAAATGTAGTGTTGAGGTCGAGTTGTGGACGTGGATGGACAGATGTTCAAGAGCGTAACATAAAAGATTACATTACACTATCAGGTGTCTATGTTTATATTTTAAATATAAAGTAGACGAATAGTTGGAAGAGAAATGCCTATTCTAGTGATAGGTGTTTTTCTTACAACTTTCACTTTCCATCAGGTGACCCATCTGCTCGGTTGCTCGCTTTTCCATAGTAAAAAAACTCATCCAAGTGTAATGTGAGCATAACGACAAAGATAGTAAATGCCTAACCTAAAAATGATTCGGTCTACTCTTAAATGTTTCAGAATTATAATAATCCGGCAAAAATAAAAGTAACACGTAGTTTTTTTTTCCAACTGCAAAACAGAGATCATTGCCTTGGTGAGGCAAGTAACTTTTTTAATAAGAGGAATTCAGGATTCAAATACTTCGTACTTTACTTGAATGTAACAAAAAATATTATATTATCGTATGTTGAATTTACTATTTTCCTACTAATATTCAAAACAAACATTTTAATAAAAACTTACTTCATCAGCTACAAGTAAAAAAGGAAAGTTAAGTTATAAATATTGAGACATGCAAACGCATCAGTGAAACACTAGCAACGTCGATTAAATCACGTAATTGATGATCAATCGCAAGCGCAATTAACATGCTTCCTAACGGTATAGTTATCAACTGATCGATGAAATGATAACAATAATGGGTAAAAAAAAATAAGCACGGAAAGTAATTTACTGTAAGTAGATTCGCAATATATACGTATATGGCTTTTTTTAAATATGATAATCTAGTTATGGAATAATTAACTGAGTTACTTGAGGCCCGACCTGTGTGTGCCTGACCTATGATCTGCCTTAGTCGTAGGGATGGAGATAGAAGAAGTCGTCTGATACGAGATTAGGATTTAGTTACCTACGTTTTAGTACCTAAAAGTAGTTTTAGTATCTGCGAACAAGCACACATTTCAACTACATATAAGCGATTAGCGGTGCCACTGAGATACAATTATGAAGCCAAACCTATTCTCTCCATTCGGGTTTGTCAACCCTAGTTACAACTCATTAGCAGAAACCAAAAGCTACGTTAGCAGTATACGATAAGACGATTCCATTCAGGCCACGATTTGACTTGAATCTTCTATGACCTACTTTCTCCGCTAGGTGCCTTTTTTTTCCGTGAAGAAATCCCCTCGGATACCACCTATCGGTGGCATGTCGGACTCGAACCGACTAAAACCGCACGCCGTCTCGGGTACTAATAGCCGGGGAACCAGGTATACCCTAGAAAGGAAGTCCCTGGTGTCCGCTAGGTGCCTCATGGCGTATTACCTACACGAATTTTAAAGTGAACTGTTAGAGGGGAAAACTGTTACGTGATGAAATAACTACGAGTATGTTGGTTAGTTTCTTAATACTTCAGAAAATAAACTATTTCAAGGGTCAGATAACATAGAAGACATAGAATTCTGTTCAAGCATGCTAAATAATTTATTCGTTCCGGCTAGTGTTTTAAGACGAGGTTGTGTATAAAAGTCTTACGACCATTTTGTTGCGAAGCAAAATCGCTTCGAGTTCTGTAGTTCGTTGTTGCAGCAACCAACCCTCATATTTACTAAATACTATCATCCGGCATTAATGTACTTTCAGACACCCGAGATATAGTGCAAGTACCCGCCTTTTTCCGTATCAAACATTTATTCAATATTTGGCTTGAATACATAGGAAAAAGGTTGATTATTAGTTTTAAAACTAAAATTTATTTGTAGCCTGTCTGATCTACGCCATCGTTATTGTATCTGAAGGCCAATTCTCGCAATAAAAATTCGGTCAAAATTCAGTTCCGATGAACTCTCGATACAAAGTATTTTCTTAGTAAAGTATTAAACATCCAACGTTGACTGTAATGTGTATTGTGACCGATTGTATCGTATTGTGACCGAAAATTAAATCAGATACCTGTTAGTCTTAGTAAAACTTTACTACGAAAATACTTTTAATGACAGTTGCGAGATCGAAAGTTGATCGGAACTCAATTATGACAGAATCTTTATTCCGAGAATTGGAATTCAGGAATACCTTTCTTGGCCATTTTACCACCTTTCTTCCATTATCGTCGTTGAACTAAGATTTATTAATAACTAGTTAATTTACTTAAATGAATAATATTGTAAGAATAGCGTAAAAATAACACAATCAGTCATCGGTGTTTACCTTTTTATATGCAAGTGGGTCATGAGCAAATCATTAATTCATAATTATGTAATAGAATTATTAACAATGCTTAACAATTTGTCAAAAAATTTTAGTCCAATGCGTGTGGTTTTGGGAAAAGGGACAGATGTGGGGACGGACACCGTCCCGAAGAAGTGTGCGATACTAGAGTTGGGTTGCATAAGTTGCATTGGGTGGGTTGGTGTCGTAGACAGCAGATATTACACAACATATATAAGGCTCGCTCATTTCAATGTTTATCTTTATAAATTCTCTATTGGTCTTAGTTAACATAATAATTTTAATAATCTTTATTATGTGAACACAATATTCTTATCATATTGGATTATGGCAAACAGTGGCGGATAATATTATTATGTACATACGTAAGTTAAACAGTGAAACACAAAATGTAAACTAATTTAAAATAAGACGACCATTAATGTATTGCAAACATAATAAAATAATATAGCCATAAATTTAGGGACATGATATCAAGATTATTGTTGTTCCAGTATAATCTGCTTTGCTTGGTCCAAGCATACAGTTTGTAAATCATGCCAAATTACATTATATTTTTAGAGGATTTTATAATTTACGTAACAGTAATTTCATACACAAAAAACAGAGGACCCGAAGGCTACGAAAATACCTGTTATGACATTTTTGAGATCGAGAGTAAATCGGAACTGAATTTTGACAGAATTTCATTACGAGAATTGGGCTTCAGAACTTTCTCAATCAGTATATAATTATCTATCATAAAATTGTTGATGAGTTATGAAGGATCCTCTACAGGCGCGGCGAATATTAATTGGGTTTCAACAATTTTAAGCAAAAGATAGCTCAAAAATATATTTTTAAGATTACATAAATTTACTGCTAAATAAAGTTTTTCACTATTACTCGTATATTATTTTTAGTTTCTAGCTCTAAAACTGAATACTACTAGTAATAATGACTTGAGCAAAATACAATAATGTGCTAGAAGTTTAAGGAAGGAATAAAGAAGAAACAGGATTTGTCAGGCTATAAGACAATATACATTTTACTTTGATTACTAGATGGGACTGTTCTATGTCGTGTTTAGCGTCTACATAATTATGCATGCCTTCAATTTCTCGCCTATTAACATAGCTCAAATGAAAAAAGTAACAACTTACCAGCAGATATTTCAGTGATTTCATTGTCGCTCAGGTTCAATCTCTTCAGACTGAGAAGCGAATACAGCGCGTCAGGCACTTTAGTTAGGGCATTCTTGGAAAGATCTACGTCACTCAGATTGGATAAAGTATCAAGAGACGACGGTAGATTCGCTAGTGTACGTTGAGTGTTACGCATGTGCAATGTTTCTAGACTTTGAAGAGAGGGTAGTTGCCTGTAAAATAAATTTATATGTAAAAACAAAATATTATTATTTAATATGTATTATGTATTGCTGAGTGTATATTTTTTAGTTTTATATAATGAAATAATAACTGGCCCTTTCTGGTATACAATTAAACCAGAACCACTTAAGAATACTGGACGCGAAACTCACTAAGACATGGAAGTCATGGCTCGAGCCAGCATAATCTGCAGATGTTGCTGACTCGAATAACTTAAAAAGGCCTTCGGCACTCTACAACCTCCCAAGACCAAAATGCATGTCTTGTCAAAATCAGTCTAGTTTTAAATCACACGATCTTGGTGGCCAACTGATCGGTCCATTTCTCGAAATTAACGACTCACCAAAATTTCCACGCAATAATTCCATGTTCACTCGAGTAATGTGAGGTGGTGCACCGTCTTATTGAAAATAAAGGTCGTCTGCATCAATATCATCAAATTCCGGAAAGAAATATTCAGTTAACATCGAGTTATTGCGCTCGCCATTCACAGTAACAGGGTTTCCTTCGTCACTTTCAAAGAAGTTTTGGACAATTTCCAAGCGTTGGTTTTAAGTGAAACGTGACATGATAAAATGGCAAACCTTACTGAACACAAATGTCAAGAGACGTCAAAGATCCATCATCAAACATGGCCGCTATGAGCTGTCAAAACCAGGTCATCCCTATTGGTAGACCCAGTACATTATTACAAATTTCGACAAATTGAACTAAGTATGTATATTTATCGTGAAAAGAAATGCAACACATGTACTCGCAAACCAGCAATATATTTTTTTGTGTTATGTTAGAGGGGGCGGACAAGCAGACGGGTCACCTGATGGAAAGTGACTATCGCCGCCCATGAACGTCTGCAACTCAGGAGTCACAAACACGTTGCCGGCCTTTTAGGAAGGAGTACACTCTTAGGATGCTCTTCTATTAGTATAATTTTGTGTATGGTGAGTAACATAAAACAACTGACTAAAATATGTTTCGTTTCATTAAAAGTGCACATTGTCATGTGCTGAGTACAACATAAAACAAGACTTACATATTGAGAGAAATCACATTAAGGACTTACCTCAATTGAAACACTCCCAGAGGATTATCATTGAGTATAAGAGTCTGGAGGTTTGCCAGCCTCCTTGTCTGAGGTGGAAGAGTCTCAAGCATGTTGTTAGAAAGATCCAGGAACAATAAATCTGTCAGTTGTACAAACAAGGAAGGTGGGATGCTCTCTATTCTGCAATATCATACATTTAATGTAAAATTTTAATTTAATTAAATAATAATCCGTTATTATTATAACAGCTGTTGCAGGCTGTTATCATGTACTTTTATCTACATGCACTGACTAGATCATAAGTACACAAAACATTGTGTACTTTTGATCTAGTCATTTATGGTCTTGGAAAAGTACACACTGAATGTTTTAATTAGAAGTAAGCTCTGATTTGACTTCTATTATTGCACTTGTACACTACTATAAAGACAGTTATCTACTCTTTAAATTTTTATTATTATATTATTATATGGTATTGTATGACAGTCTAAGGGAAATTTTAATAAACAGCCCAATGCCTAATCGTTCAATAGATACAGGTGATTAACTTTTTTACACTATATTTGGAATACATACTATATTTGGAAGAAATATGATTAGAAACTTACTTATTGTGGCTGAGATTTAAAACTAGTAATGATTTGGCTTTTTCTAGCCCTTCAGGTACTTCCTTCAGTCTATTATGAGACAAATCCAAGGTGGTGAGTTCTTCCAAACGGAACAGTTCCACAGGTATCCCTGAGCTTTTCACCTTATTGTGTCTCACATTTAGTGACCTTAGACATTTCAGTTCAGTCAATTCACCAAATAACTTCTCCAAGCCATTCTTCTTCAATGAAAGGTTTTCCTGTTTTAAAAAGATATTCATTTTATACATTACATTGTATACTCTTCTGTTAATATATTTAAAGCAATATTTAAAACAACAAAATTTAGGTGAAGTAGAAAAAATTTAAAATTACTTTTTAAAGTAATTCAAATGGACATTATGAGATAGTGAGATATACACCTTTGTGTTAAAGTACATTCATAAATAGTAACTTACTTCTACACTTAAGTTATTTACTAAAACATTTGTACTCTCAAATTATTAATAATAAAGATATATATCAAGATTTATAACTTTTGTGCTACTGTAAAATCATAAAGGTGTTGTAGAAAACTCAAGGAAATAACACAACATACAAGGGTTTAAGGAAAAGAAAATTTTGCTATTTAAATTCTATGGATATTTAATCTACTTAATTTATATTTCCATTTAATTTTTATATAATATAAGTAGTAAATGAACACCTTCAAGAAGAGTTCTTTATAATTTTTAGTTAAAATTTAAAAACTGAGTTCAACTATAAATATCCAAGAACTTGAAAAAAACATTAAAACTTTTGAGTTACAATTTGAAGATTGGTAAACAACTATAAATACCGAAAAACTCTTCATAAAAAAACATTAAAACTTTTTTATGATAAAAAAAATAGAAAATAACTACATGTTTGTATCGCTTCCACTTAGATAAGAGTAATTTGTTGTTAAAAACCTACTTACCAATTTCATAAGCTTCCCAAGTTCTTCAGGGATATCAGTCAGATTTGTCTTGTCTAGCCGGAGCCATTGAAGACCGGTCATGTATCGAATAGCATCGGGAAATTTTTCGTCCTACAACGTAAGAATATTTAGCCCGAAATAGGAAAGCAAAGGTTATGAGGTATGATATCATCAATCATCACTGATAGTATATAAGTGAAACAATTACATATTACTTACGCTGAAATCATTGCAGGTGAAGTCTACACCTCGAACAAATGGCAATAAACCCGTATTTGCCATGTTTACAACAAATTACTTATGAAAATACATTAGTTTCCTAAATAAAAAAAGTTGTCAACTGTCAGATATAGTGACATTAATGACATTTGTTGTCAGTATTTCTTCGAGTTTACTACAGTCTAACAACTTTAGTAGCTTAATCATTGGAATTTACTAAACTGTCCTACAAAGTCTACTATCAGAAAGATAAACAAACATGTTAATACATGGAACTGTGTCACTTAAAAGTTTTGAAATAAATTAAAAGAAGTTGGAGGTAGGGTTTGTTTTAAGCTTTCCTTCCCTTTGCAGTGTTGTTGTTTATGCAGTTTGTTCCCTTAGTCGGCTCCACAGAGTACAGTAATATCTAAGACACCCACCGGATCACAGATTAAGAGATATGTACATAGCATTAGTAAGAGATATATACATAGCAGATTAAGAGATATGCACCGGATGAATAGGGGTGGGACACTCCGTATTGTTAATCCGTCAACACACAGATAAATATTGACGGTTAAAAAAATTACATGAGTCGTGATTATAGATGTAAAACAGCCGATTTAAATCGTTTTAAATAAAATGTTGTCGTTTTAAACCCCAAAAAAATGTTTAAAATGGTTGAAAAGTCGCCTACAAAAATATAACTGTGTATTACATTTAATTATGGGCAATTTTTGGTCACCTGATGTCATGTATCATTTTAATTAGTTTATAGAAAATCAATAGAAAGTACCTTTGTATGTAGGTATACCTACCTATACCTATTTACTTGCACATGAGAGACAACGTGATGTCCTTAAGAGTGTCGCGAGTGACGACGTCAAGGTTTTAAATCGAATCCAATTGATTATTTATATTGTTTGAAAACAATGAAAAAAAAAATTTATTTACCAACACAGAGTTTTTAACTTATCAATAAAGTTTTTATAACTTAGCTAAGTAATACCTACGCTTATATCAAAATCAGTATATCACACATATTAAAAATCTTTACACAGTTTATAGGTACTCCGTCATATCCCTACGTCGGTAAAATCAAGAAAATGTAGTTATAATTAAGAAAAACATAGTCATCAACACCTTTTTAAATAAATAAAAATGGTTTATTTCGATTTTAAACGGATTGGTTTAATTGGTTTTAAACTGGCCTTACATCTGTAGCCGGGATCAGGGTGTATATTATTCTGTATATAAGAGAGGGCTATTTGCATAAATTATACTTTTATTAATGACGGGATCATGGCTAAGTGGCAACTAAGTAGGTTAGCATATTACAAAGTAAAGCAATCCTAGAAAGTCTATGGATGGATGACAATTTTTAACACGTTGAGACCGCTGCGTCCCTCGGACAGTTCGTATCTGTGGTATATGTATGCATTTTTAGGGTTCCGTACCTCAAAGGTAAAAAAGGGAACCCTTATAGTCTGTCAAGATTCATCTCGGTAACTCGTAGAGGTATCGAGTTAAAATTAAAAACATATAATATATACTCCGGTCTACAGTCCTTTGAAACTGTAAAAATTCTAAATTTCTAAAATAAATTCTAAATTAACGTAAAAAAATAGATACGCCAGTTTCTGCCACAAAAAATACATAATTTCACACTCTCAAGGGAATCAAAATTTATAGGGTATTGCCCGTTTCGCAAGTAACATCGTCTTATACTACAAGGACGAGAAAAATCTGAAAACTAGATTTGTAGGTAATCGAATCACAAAAAAATAGTCTATTTAAAATACGTAATCAATCATCGGGATACATTAAAGGTTTTGGAAACTGAATTTCGGAAAAGCTCGGCAAAAACTGCTGGACTCGATTCCTGAACTATTTATATTATGTACTTACAAATTCGTACGGAACTCGTTACATATTTGTACATTTTTATATCATTATTATTTAATTTTGTACTTCAAATTTTTGGAAGATTGTGGGCGTATTAGCTTGCCAAGCTATTCCCGTGAATTTATTTCTTGTTTTCAAGTTTAATAACATTACATTTCCTCCAACATGTAGACTAGCCATGAAGCTCAATTGAAATAATGCAGTGCCTTAACAAAGTTTATAATTTAATGTTCCCAAGAGAAAGTTTAACAGAAGGGTTAGGAATTTTATTTTTTTTATTTATTATTTCAATAAAATATGTTAAAATAAAAGATTTTCAATGGAATTCTGTATAAGACGTTTATATTGAAGGTGTTCTATGGCTAATTTTATCAAATGATAAAAACTGGTTTTGAACAGTATATTTTATTCTAATAACAAAGCATCACCTATAAAATGGTTTTTACAAATCAAACAACTATCTCACTAATAATCAACCAATTATTAAGTATATAATTATACTCAGTGATTGACGTACCTGTAACCTTCAAGAACGGGAAAACAGATGAGAAGAATAGACAAGGTATAGAGAAAATGCAACTTATTTTAATACAATTATAATAAGACTTTTTAAACAGTAATTTGATTATTTTGTCCATTCATGACTTAAATGCAATAGGGAATTTTTATATACAATCCAGTAACCAGAAATATATTAATTTTCCCATTACAAAATATTTCAAATCATGTTTAAAACAGTTACCTATATATTTTTAAACTAATAGACTAACATTAAAGCATTCAGGATGTAGAATATATCCATTTGTATATTGGAGTTTGACAAATAGGTTACAATTAATGTGCTTGGTAAATCTGATAACATTGAAATTATCGTGGCATTGGTGGCAGGGCAGGCGTTGGACCCGATAGTGCTGTATTGGTTCCTAGCAACACCTGGAATTATAAAAATGTTAATTTGTGGATTGAAATTAGAAATTCATTGTGTACATCTTTTCTTACACTGATGACCAATAAGATTTAAGACAGACAGACATGTAATTTTTCATTACGAAACTGATTTTTCCATGCCAAATTCAGTTTTATCGAGCCCATTGCATAAAAATACAACATTTACAAAAGCCAATGTGGATCAATTTATTTCCATACTCAGATAGTGTACAACTTGGGAAATTAATTCTGACGGTTTGCTGGTACTGATAGAAAATAGAGATATACTAGTAAAGTCCAAAAAAGCAAGCAAAGTTTGCAACTAGATACTACGGGGTTGTACGCTAATTCTTAACACCCCGGTCTTTCATTTGGTTTTTTTTTAAATTCTGATACTATCTTAGACTATTATACCTTGTTAGATAGTGGAGAATACGTGCATGTTTTTTTAACAAATCTGCAGTTTAACTGTCATAGATTTTTTTACAATATGTATGTTTTCTTTTTTTTTCTATTATTAACCCATCTACTTCTCAAACATTCTTTATTTTAATTAAAAATGATTTTTACTGAAAAAAAAAGACTGCTGTGTGCGTTTACCAAATCTACATACAGCTAATCTTAAGTGAATATCTAACCTGTTTCTGTTGACTCTTTTCCATTTCAGCCATTTGAGCCCTCTCTACTTCAAATATGACTGGAGCAAACAGGATCACAGAGGAACTCGCTACCACCCACATCACAGAGCGTGATAGTCCATACAGAGATTTGACACCGGACCTAAATATACATTTAACTATATAAATAAAACTTCAAGAAGTACAATCACTAACAACTTATTTATTATGTCACAGTAACTTTACAAATATATCTTGTCAAATCTATTACTTAATAGGGTCCTTTAATTTTCTTCCAATAATAATTTTATAGTTTTGATTCACATAATGTTATACCCTCATTATAAATTTGAATGATCCTATCTGGAATCTGGAATGGATAGACATGGGCATAAATATGAATAGCCGCATGCTAATGCACCTAAAATTCGCTGATGATATTGTAATATTAGAAAAACACCAGAAGATCTAAGCAAGATGATAAATGATCTAGCATCAGAAAGTGCAAACGCCATTTAAAGTTGAACCCAGAGAAAACAAAAATCATTCCCAATGGCAACAAAGATGCTGTAACAGCGGAACAGACTCAAATTGCCTTTGCTGACATATACATATACCTCGGTCAACTGATGTCTCCAGAAGGCAACAAAAACAACGAAGTGGAAAACAGTATTGTGAACTGCTGGAAAATATACTGGGGCCTAAAAGAAACAATGAAAGACATGAACCTACACATCTCAACAAAAAGCAAAATATTTTACACATGCATCAGTATGCATGTGTAAAATATTTTGCTTTCTGTTTTGGAGGACAACCGAAACATGGTCTTTAACAAAAAACATAGCAAAAATACTCTCTATATGCCAACATGCCATGCCAGGATCAAAAGAAAAGACAAAGTAAGGAATAGCAGCATCAGAAGCAAGACTTAGGTCCAAGACATAACGTTGAAAAGAAGGAGACAAAAGTGGAAATGGGCAGACCACATAATCAGAGGAAAAGATAAATGGAATAAAACAATCACACAATGTTAGTACCCAAGGGATAGAAAACGAAAGAGAGGTAGACCACAAAGTGATGGGAGGATGACATTAGACATAGAAAGGCCAGAATGAAGAAGATTGAAGAAGACCTTTGCCACCTGGCAAACGAACACACAAAAATGGAACAAAAGAATACTAGATGAATAGCAAAGGAATATAGTTGTGCTCAAATGAAGGCATATCATCATCATCATTACATTAGTAGTTTTTTTTAAGATACATGACAAGTCACCTCAGGGACAATGACTACCGCCGCCCAAAAACGATATTAGATGTTTCCTAACTTCCTTTTTTAAGACCCTTGGAATACCATCTTGTATAAATACATTATGTGCATCACTAGATAAACGAAAGAAAAAAAGAAAAAAATCACTACACTATAATAGATAACGTTTATAATAATTTCGAAACATAATATGAGGAGACATATAATTTCCATAGACATACCATGTATTTGAAGTAACCGAATAAGTGCAGCTTCGAACACATTCAGGGAACATTTCAGTCAGCCCCCATAACCTCTCTGACAAAGTCTCATCAGGTTCCTGAAATAATGTGAATTAATCAGGTCCAGACAAATATATGCCAATGATATGTTTGATATATATGCCGAAACAGAATACGATTATATTATGTTTTTAATAAGAAAAATTAACTCACATCATCATATTCTTTAAGGGGCCCAAGAGGAGTCCCGGCGCTCGGTGATGATCCTAACTGAAAACACCCAATTATTAATGTACACAGTCATTACTGTTGCGTCGTTCACTCCTTATCTAGTTACAATGTTACATACTGAAGGGAGTGAAGGGGTTATGAAATAATCCTCAGGTCTACGCTCTGGAGTATCATCTTTGCTAGCTGTCAAAGACTCCATACCGCTATCGCTCTGTTCCAGTTCATCAGTCAAATCCATAAGTATATAATAACACTGTGAACTCTTGATATACCTTTACGTTTATACTTATTTAGGATTATATATAACTTTTCGATAAAATCGTAACATGCACGCACAGGTCTTGCACACAAAGAGGTGATAGGTGTTGCCAAATAAAATTCATTAATAAGGTACAGCAAAAAGAATGTCAGCGATTAAAATTAAAATAAATTTTGTACGGGTTGTATAATATCTTACTTTTATTTAACTTTTTAAATTAAAATGTATTTTAGTTAACTGAAACAAAAATCAAAAAGACTAATAATAAGATAGTCATAGTTAGACCTAGTTTCCAAAATGGTTAGCGGTAATCATCATCATCATTAAAAAAAACATTTGGTTAACCTATGTAAGCGGTAAAAGGCAATTTTAATTTACAAAATTTTATTGATACAAAGAGTTTTTTTTAATGTACGCAGTAGAAGATCAATATTTAGGCTTACAGAGGTCTTTTCTCTGTTGGTTTTTTCAGCCCATACAATCGAGATCTCAAATTGAGAAATACTAAGTTTCAACGGTTTTGAATGTCGCTTTCTATAAGTCGCAATCTCGAGTTTTACCGAAATGTACATTATTCGCAAGTGCTTGTAACACCAATGCACACACCGCCTTTAAATAAGGCAAGACATCTTAAAATTTTTAATGGCATGAAGACTTGAAAGATAAAAAAATAGCTCAAATAACTTTATAAAAAAATTAATCTAAGTTACGGTTATTATGATTTTGGGTGAAACTAAACCTTCTATAGAAAAGTTTATCTTATGTCAGTTGAACCAAATAAACGAACTTTTTGAAAAATATCCCCTTCTCTGTCTAATATCGTTTAAAAACTTGAATTTCTAATTACGTTGAATTATTATTATACAATAGGAGTAATCTTGCATTTTACAAAAAAACTGATTTTGATCTTCTTCACTTCACGTTAAATCATTTCAATTTTTTTAAATACGCACTAGTGGGAGAAAACCCCCTTTCTAAGGAAAGACCTATGCTCAGCAGCATAGAGCAACACAGGACTATGTCGAGCAGCAATGGACTATATAATTAAAGGCTGTTGATGATGATTGAGGAAGTAGGTACTAACTTCATAGGTAATGGTGATAGAAAAATTCAACATTCTAATTTCAATGTTCATAAATTGCGAAAACAATGTATGAGGTTATTCATTTTGTACTTTTTTACTTTACGGTATATACCTACTACTTATTTTACTGACATACTTTTAATAACATGGTGGCTTGCGTTTCACATATTGTTTATTGGTGCACCTTTCATGGCAGCAGGCTTCATGTCGGAGAAATGATATATTTATCATTTTGACTTATTCGATAACCGAATGAAGCTCTAATGTGCATGATGTTCATGAATTCAGGGATTCTAGCTTCAAACGGGTCTTATAGTCATTTAGGAACGTAGTGGCAGTAGATTAAGATAGTGATTAATACTTGCTGTGGACGCCCTCCGCCCAATCCAGGGTACATAGGAAATTTAAGAAGAAGATAGTTTAGACATTTTTTTCATCATCATCATCAGCCTATTGCCATCGCTTACTAAACGGAGGCCTCTCCCGAGGAGTGCCACCCACCCCGGTATTAGGCAGTCTGCATCAATTGCTGCCAGTCATTTTCCTCAGTCGTCAGTCCATCGTGCCGCATGGCGCCCTACACTACGTTTGCATAATTGTGGTATCCACTCTAGCACATGTCGGCTCCAGCGGCCATCAGTGCCCACCTGGCGACATAACCGGCCCACTTCCACTTCAGTGCGATGTCGGTGAATCTAGTTCTCTGTCGAATAGTTGCGTTTTGAATTTTAAAGACTAGAAAACACCCAGCATCGCACGCTCCATCGCACGCAAACTTGTAGACTAGTCCAACGGTGAGGGTCCACGTCTCAGCTCCATATGTCATTACAGAAAAGACGCACTATGATCGAAGATATGACGAAGCTTCCCATATGCCGCCCAGGAAAGACGAATTCTATCGGCCTCCAGTTCAAAGTTGTGCCATCTGAGTTGGATAGTTTGGCTAAGATAGACGTAATCTTGCACAACCTCGATAGTAGCGCCATTTAAGGACACGGTGTTCGGGGATATATGCCTATTATACATGGTATTGGTCTTACCAATGTTCATCCCAAGTCTAACTCGTCTTGAAGAATCGTCCAGACTGTTGAGGATTTCTTTCAGATCATGCAGAGGTTCCGCTAAGATCACTATGTCGTTTACAAATCGCAAGTGTGAGATCGCAAACATCCGTTCCAATAAAGCGTCTTGAAGACGTCTTACAAAACATCGGTAAATAGTTTCGGAGAAATAACGACTCCTCTTGTACTTGGATCTTGTGCTCTGTTCTTGTACTTGGACGGTCATCATCGCGGCTTAATAACGACATCTAAGCACTTGGATATATCTGCACTCGACCAGGCATCTCTGAAGGACAGCCCAGGCTCCATGGTGTGAAGGCCTTTTCGTAGTCTACATACGCTAGGCAGAAAGGCTGGTTGTATTCTTCTGTCTCCTCAATTATTTGCCTTAATGTGTGTATGTAGACCACGGTGCTGAGTGC
Organism: Arctia plantaginis; assembly: GCA_902825455.1. Classification (NCBI taxonomy): domain Eukaryota; kingdom Metazoa; phylum Arthropoda; class Insecta; order Lepidoptera; family Erebidae; genus Arctia; species Arctia plantaginis. Next base: position 167,437 of record CADEBD010000276.1, on the reverse strand, counting down.
TTTTCGCAGCCCAGCCTGTTCCACAGGTTGGAATTCATGGAATTTATGGGCAATCATAATGGCCCTCTAAAACAACTTGTGCCTATGGCTCAAGAGTGATATGGGGCGGTTGTTGTTAAGTAGGCTTTTGTCTCCTTTTTTGAAAAACAGTACTACGACGCTCCTGCTCCCTACCTCCGGTGTAGTGCTGCTCCGGTGTATGAACAGTTTTGAAAGCTCCATTAACACAAGAGCTTTTAGGAGTTCTATTGTAATTAATTTGTTGTTACTAAGTTGTCCGAATCCGTTGTCCATTCTAATCTCGCCCAGATCGGTGTCAGGAAACTCGTCTGTGAGGTGGTCAGCCTTTTTATCACGATCAAGAGATATATCAAATTATCACGATTGGTGGATACCAATCACGGTCAAGATGAAAATATAATTTATAAAGAACTATTATACATCTATCCCATCACAATGTCTATCTTACAACATAACATTGCAGCTGATGCCACAAGGGTCAAGTCTCGAAAAGTTTCAAGGTATTGTGTTTTCCCTTCCTCCTTGGCATTTGCCTCAATAAAGGTGGGCCTGTCGTGATGTCTATTCATGAAATGCATGCCAGGGAACAGCACAGTAACTTCAATAGAATAGACCAGAATAGTAACAAACTAAAGCGGTGGTTGGGGTATTTACACACAGCCTGAGATTCGACCCTGACCTTTTTCATAGGCCAACTAGAACAACAATGTCTTTGAGTCAATAACGTGGAAGTTTATCAGTCTGTCAGTTTATTAATGATGTTTATTTCACCGATTTAAATATATCCTTAATTTAAAGATTTAAATATATATTATTACATATATAGTTCAAGTAGTTATAATTAAATATATATAGTTCTTTTTTATTTTCGATAGCTCACGTACAACGTACACGTACTCTCATGGTAAAAAAATGATGCAATTCAATCTGGGAATTGCTAATTGCTATACACTTCAAACACATGAATGTTCTGCGTATCAGTGTTTTGAAGTCTATTGATTCTTCATATTCATTAATTCTTCATTTTTTCATTCATTCAGCATTCAGCAGCAGATTCATTTAGCTCCTTTCAGCAAGTCTGTCGAAAGGATCTGCTAAAGGCATATGTTGATTTGCATAGGCCAATGCAGAAACTAGTAGACACAGTACATGCAAGGTATGTAGACTGTCGAAATGAGTAGGTGGAGTATGGTAGGTACACCATGTATGTGTATCATAAAACACAATGGAAAATACTTTGATTCATTATTATAAAATGTTAATAGTTTTCAAGCAATGTTATATGCAAAAAAAACTAAAAGAACGATCTTAATTTTCTCTCTAGATCTTATTATTACACATTTTGCATCCAATTCTTTGCGGGTTTAAATCTGAAATACTTAGTCGATGGTGTTATATGGCTAATACGAGCTGAAGTGGTCAGTGAGAATATGAAAATTTAGGTTTGTGAGTATAATTTAAAAAGGCACAATAATAACTTCATTGTTCCTCTGTTCATGCCCTTATTAAAAAAAGAATAACTTTTTTAGTAAATGTGTGAGTAACAAAATCACTAGATTTCATAAACGCTTTTCCTTACCCTCCCAGGTTAATATTAATAAATTAGTTTACGTTGATTGAAGTAAATAAAGCTAGTGTTAGCAAAAACCTGGTTTATAAACACTAAAGTCTTACCATTTCAATCTTACACTAACAATATTCACATTGGTTATCTACTTACTAGATAATTTTAGTATTAAATATCAAACATTACTTGGCAACTATTCGGCGAACTGCATCTACAAGGACTTTCTGTGGGCATTTCATAAAGCTTTAGTCGTAAAATTTCTCTCCGTGTTTTTATTTACATTTGACAATAATGGTAATGTCAATAGTAAACTGAAAAAAAGTTTTTACACTTGAAGACCTCATTAATTAAGTTCGAAATTCAAACATAGTTTTATGTAAAAGAAAACGCGGCTCTAGACTGGGTCTTGCAAAGTGCAATTTTAAAAATTCCTTGCCTTGCTTTATAGGTTTACGTTTCGTATGACTACTAAACTGTTAACATTCTTGTAATGAACCGTAAAAGATTTCTTGTATGTGTTGATAAATCTATCTCAAAAAATTTCCTTTCACCACCTTTATGATCTTTTATCTTTTTTTTCTTCTTGAACCTGACAATAATGTTGTACTGTCGATTAATACTTAAGTTAAGAACTTAGTAATTCTGATTGATAGTACTCTATCAAGAGGTTGATGCCCTATGATAAAGTACTATCAATTAGAATTCAATCATGTGAAGTTAATCGAAAAGTGTTTGTAACATCAGGCTCCCTGCAACTCGCAACTTTCTACCAACGGCCACTAAAATGTGCTGGCTGAAATTCTCCTTCTCAGTACTTTTTTTTTTACATGTGGAAACCCCCTCGGGTGGTGTGTCGGAATCCACACCACACGGTGTGCCACTCTGCGCCTGTAATAGGAGGGATTCGGGCACTGCTGTTATTAAGACACCCGGACCCCTCCTGGCAACGGCACCCCGCAACGGCACCGCGGGCACCACCTTCGGGTACATTTTTTGTTTAGGACTGGCCGTTATGGCAGGTGGAGGGCAAAACCCGTCCACCCACAGGTTTGTCTGGACAAGGGGCTTGGAGACTTGGTCCATTACTAGACCGTCTCTAAAACCTCCTCCATAGGCGACGACGTAGCCGCACGAATGACGTCGGAGACAGCCTGGGCCGATTGACTAGCCCCTGATGTTTTCTGAGAATTGCGGGGAGGTTTGCAGCCTCCCTGCCCCATCTGGTGATTGGCGGGGTTGTTACCGGGCACGCCGGGCAGTGAGGGGCGGTAGAGCGTTCTACTGTCTTATGCCCCGGTCGAACGCAGCGGAAACACAGTCCGCCGCAGTCAAAACAGCTTTCGCACTTGATGCGAGTGTGTCCCGTGGCCTGGCATTTGAAACGCCTCATCGGTGTCGCTGCCAGAACTGTGACTCTGATGTTCACGAAACCGATTTCTTCCTCAGCTTCTCAGCGAATATGATTCGCCACATGTGACACATTTGCTGATTCAGCCTCAGGGAACTCGAGAACTCGAGCTCCCGTCTGGGCCAGGCGCATAAGACAACTTGCTGTTAGGCACCTCCGGGGATACGGTGACCACTACAGCCGCAGTTTAAGGCGCCTGCAGTTACTGCCCCCTCCTCTTATTTGCCACCGCCACCGAAGACGACTGCGGAGTAGAGGCTGCTTTTTTGGCCTTCTTACCACGCTTTCAGGACTTCTTGGTCCCCCCGAATACCTGCCACCCATCGTTTGAGGGAGCAGTCGCAGAGGGGACCGTTGTTGAGTTCCAGATGTAAGAGGGGGGGGGGTCGTGAAAGCTCTGTTCCTGCCTTTGCCACGGTCTTAGGTGGAAGCCCTACCTACTACAACAAAAAGCGGTGTCGACCGTGCCCGCGGGCTTGAATCATTAATAGAGTGTGACCACAGATAACAATACACTGGTAAGAGAAGTGTGACTTCAGTGCAAACCAAAAATAAACTTTGTTGTCATACCATGCAATGGCCACACTTTTCACTGCCACACCTTGCAACACAGGTGTAAAAACTTAAATAAAAAAGAATTACATTGACAGGTGACACTTGACAGCAGTCTTTTTTCTGGAATCTGCCATATTTCGTGCAATTGGATAAAATTAATTTATATCAGTTATACTGCATTCATTGATTTATGATTTTATGGCTTTAAGTTCCTGATATTCTTTACTTGAATTACATATAGATCGTGACCTTAGTTACAAAACGTTAGTTTTAGTAGGTTCCATTTAAGTTACAATAAATTTGTACAAGCAAATATTTTATAGTAATCAGTGAGTGCGTTAACATTGCTAAAATTGGCAAAGTCTTTTATTGCACTATCCAGAACTTTGCAGTGTACATATAAGGTACGTTCACGATATTATTTCTTTTAAATTAGTATGATTTAGTAAACCTGATGAAAACGTGTAATGGAATCGTTACGGACTATGCGTTTATATTTCGTGTATATGTGTAATTCCTTAGATCAGCTTTATATATGAAACTATATAACAGTATAGAAATTAAATATTTGAAAGTGGTTCGCCTGGAAAGAGCCTTTTCCTTTTTTTGTAAACACAATCAAACAGAACCTATCAAACAGATTATAAAAACAAATTAATGTTATGTTAAAACGTATTATTCATATTGGGAAGTTGGCAGAGATAATTAAGAATGGCATCATTTATTATTATTATTAAATTTAATACACAGTTTTTAAATGTTAATTGGGTCTATTTTTTCAAATATTAGTATTCGGGGCACACACACGCACATATGCACCACTCGGTTAGGAAATAAATGTTTTCTGGGATTGCTCATGCACAGATGCTTGCTAAGCTTCATAGAGTGACCTCTTAGTTATAATAATAAATAATAATAAAAATGTTTATTTCATCTCCACAAATTACATTTTGTTTTATATTTAACAGTTGACAGGAAAACTGTCAAGAAATTTGCAATTTGTGGGAGATCTGGAGTCTAAACTAAGCCGAGGCCTGTACTATAGATCTCCAGGCCCCCCATTACATAACACTTAGCAGATTTGTCAACATGTCAAAAGCGTACTAGAGTGTGTGAATGAGTAAACAGTAAAAAGATTTTGCATTAAAAATATATATACGAATGGTTGCGCTGTGAGGGCGTGTGTGTGTGTGTGTGTGTGTGTGTGTGTGTGTGTATGGGCGTCTGGTGTGTGGGAGTGTGTGTGTGTGTGTGTAGCGTGTGTGCTAGGATGGTTAGGACTTGTACTTTTCTTTTTTTTTTTTTTTTTTAGAGTATCAATTTTGCTTAAATTTTCGTCCGTGGTATGTAGATAGGTGTATAAATAATAAGCATAAATAAATGTGTTATAAATTAAGTAATACCTATAGTGATATACAAAGTTTAATGTCAGGAGTGTAACATATGCATAAGTATACATATACAAACTCATACGTACACGTAATGAACATATCAATCTATATTCTTACATCTAAGATTTTTTCTGTTTCCGAGTAACTAAGCTTCAGTAACCATTTTTGAATTATATTTTTGCATTCGGTTTTACAAGAGTTGGACAAGGGTATTATTTTGTTTACTTTGTTATATAGCATACCTCCTCGGTATGATAAAAACCTTTGTGCAAATGAGGTATTTACGGTAGTAGGCTAACATACTGCATAGTTTCTTCTAGTCTGAGCTATGTACTTTCTTCTGTCTTCTGACAAGTCAGTATGTTTATGAAGCACAGATAGCATTATATAAAGTTGGCGTACAGTGAGGACCTGTGCTTCGTCGTAAAGCTTAGAAGTTGGAATAGCCGAGGTTTTGATAGGCTTACTTTCAGTATCATCCTTTGAGCTCTTTCGAGGGTGTTGCATGTTCGAGTTCATTGTGAATGATTAAAAATCTCACATTGTAACGGTGGTTGAGTATTTTGTAGGTTTCTATGAGGGCTCGTTTCATTCTTTTCTGTTCCAGTGTTGGTAAGTTGAGTTCCAAGACATGTTCTTTCTATGACATGTTAGTAGAGAAAACCATTTTAGTTGCCTAGTATGTAGAGAAAACCATTTTAGTTGCCCTTCTTTGTACCCTTTCTAACATTTGAATGTCCTTTTTGAAATATGGATTCCATATTTTCAAGTTTGGCCTATTAATAGTCTATGTTAAAACATTGGTTGCTGATGATTATCCCAGTCCATCGTCAGATTTGTCTATTTGTCCAAGCACAAGGAGTTTCAAGACTAGACCTTTTAGGAATAAAACCATGCTGTTAATCAAAAATGATGTTTTCTGTATGGTATGATTTTCTCCATCGTTTGCAGACAATGCTTGTGAGACTGATGGGCTGATAATTAGCAGCCAGGTGTTTATCACCCTTTTTATATATTGGAGTAACATGGGCTACTCTCAAATCTTGAGGTAGTTGCCCATTCCACAGTGATAGGTTCATAATGTGTGCCAGATGAGAACCAAGAACATCACTGCATTGTTTCAATAAAATTGAAGGCAAAGCGTATGGTCCAATCAAATTTTATTTGTTGGTAAATTTGTTTGGTACTATTAAATTGTAATGGTTTATTGTAATTATTGTAAGTCACTGCATTGAATATATAATAATTTAAGTTACAGAAATGTAAATGACTGGCTTGAGCTTTTATTTACCTTCTCTAAAACTGATACATAAGAAATTACACTTTGCTACAATTGCAGTGAAGGCAGTGGTAGGAGAGTAACATTGCTTTTTATCTACCCTTCCTTTTAGTAGACTGCTAATTTTGCCATCTAATTTGGTATGTTGATATGACAGTAATGGTTTACTGCCTTTTTTTCCTGTTGGAAATGCCCTCGGATACTGCCCCCTGGTGGGTATGTCGGACACGAACCAACATAAAACTGCACACCGTCTCGGGTACCAATAGCTGGGGAACCCAGGTAGGAAATAGATGTTACCCTGACAGTCCATGGGCCATCTACGGCTCGTACATGACCCCTTCTTGTGTGGGAACCACGATGTTGCCATTCTACAAATGGCAATGGCTTACCCCATGTAATGTATAAGTGGAGCTAAAAGTATAAAATAATGGCAAAATGTATTTAATATGCTTTACGCTATACAGGGTCAATCGAGCTGACTGGTCCCCTGAAGGTAAATGACTACTGCTGCCCATGGACTTCTTTGCCCTTTCTGCCATATAGCCCGTCCCCCTGAGTCTATGGGGTATATGGTTTCCGGTGATCTCAGTCACAAAGAATTGCTTAACACTGGTTTTCAGTGTGGCTGCTATGCAAATTATTCAATTGCATTAACAGGTACTCTGCATTCTTCTCAGTAAATGGAATTAAAACGAGCAGGTACTCAGGTACACATTTTCCTTTGTGTGTATGTTATGCTATATCATCACCATATAAAGGTGGCAATTAATAAATAAACCTTTTCTGATAGAATTATTTTAAGTCTGTAGTTATTGCCCTATTTATTGAACTTGGAGATAATAATGGTACTTTTAAAGGCAGAAAATTAAAGGCTATGTGACTTAAATACTTCGACTACCGCAACGAACAGTATCGAACCTACAAATCACATACTTTACAGTACAACTGTTTAAAACTTTATTTTGATCTATTATGATTAATTATATTGATGTTATAAAAGTTATGCCCTTATAAGATAGCTTATTTTATGTGTTTTCGTTTGGCTGTACCTGATTTAAATATTGTATTTGTGTTTTATTATTTTTCATATTCGACGGGATACCTTGTTATAATCAACTGCAATTTCATCGAAAGTGGCAGATTCCATAGTATTCGTGGTTTACAAAATTATAAAAAATATCGAATATACCAGTTTCGATATTGTTCTTTGATAATCTATGTACGAATCTAAACTATTGATACATTTCAATAGTTGGTTCATATGTAATTTTTTATAATAGTAACCTTTTGAAGAAGGAGGAGGAGGTACCAAAATCAAATACAAGTTTTGTATTTTAAATAAGGCACATTTATTAATAATGAAACAAAAAATAGCCATCTTAGCTTGACGTAGTAACGTACAAGTACATACTTATACAAAACGAATCAAATTATGCATCACAGAATTAAATCACACTACATACATATCTAAACTTGTTTAAATTAATACTTTGTACTTATACCCTAAGAAAATTAAGTCATATTACGTAAATTAAACAATCTTACCATGTAAATAATCATACCCACTCGTATGTGTTCAGTCTTGTTCTCGTAGGTAATTATTACAAAATTAAATAAAAATCCCTTCACTGGGTTTTTAACAAAAAATAAATGCTAACAAATGCTGATTGCTCATAAAAAAATTGTAAAAAAAATATTTTCATAAAAATCTATTTAGGCTGTTTAATTCTAATATCTAAGTATCTTCATCACTTCCCGAAACATTTTAAATTTGACACTTTTTAAGATTTTTAAAAAAGGTGTGGTATTGCTTAGGTATATGTCCTGCTTCGCAAAGAATCATTAAGTCTTTATATTTAGCTTCCGGAATTGGCAAACTATCTGAATACAGTGGCGTCTGCTTCTTGTTGTGTATGACCAGACTCCAGAAATGATGAGTTATATCAATATTAAATTTGTTACTTGTGTACATGTAAAGACTGTATAACACTCTATTAGGATTTTGTCCATTACAGTTGTCCGACCAAAACCTCATATCTAGTGCACCTCTAGATACCTTACGTTCAATAAAATCTAACAAGCAACTACCTTACCTCGTTCGCTCCTCGTTTACCAACATTTTGTGGCCATAAATAGCAAGAAGCCTCTTTAAGCCCAGCGTCGAAAACTGTCAAATGCATCAGTGATAACTTTCTTTTATAATAAAAAAGAGACACTTCGCCTTCGGTAGTTCAGTGATTTCTGGAAGTCGAATGTAGCGCAAACTATTTTTGATGCACTTTGAATGGATTCTTCTTTATCTCTTGCTTTATACATTCTTGCAGTTTCCTTATTTGAATTGTGTTTGTTATGAGCCTGTACGTGTTCTTCAGTGGGATGGAATTTCGTTGCTAAACGCGTGGCACTTGTCGCACAAATCTTTTTTCGGAATAAAAAATGCAATGTTTGTGTGCTCGTTTACAATATTTCGGTATTGTCTTTCAGTCTCTGCTTTGTTATTATATTTAGATAATTCAGACCAATCTTTGTACATTGCAAAAATCTTATTGAAACTCAAAGAGTTGTCTAAATACAATTTATTGGTATTTTTTTAGTGTTGTGAGATGTAACGGGTTGAAAAGACTTTAGGTGGTCAGTAACACTTCGTATCATCTCGTCGTCCACCTTTTTTGGGTGCTTTACATGTTTCCCTCTATTGTCACTGCTAGTAATTCCACAAGCATCTAATTTGCTGTGTGCTGTTCGAATTGTTTGATCAGTAATAGCAAGAGTGCCACAGTACATCTTCAAACACACTTGCTGAGCCTCGTAGGTGGAATCATTCGCAGGCAAAGGTAAGTAATATTTTGTAGTAAATTTTCTTCTAGATGGTTTTTTCAGTTGTCATTCTTTTTTTTATCGAATCTTTTAGTAAATTTATTTTTATACTCCCACTGCTTAGTGTGATCGGATAACCGACAAAACTCATTAAAAATGTTTTTTCGAATTTCTTCACTAAAATATTTAGTGCATTGCAGCTTGCAGGAATAAGGACATGGTGGTTTAATGATTTTAGCTGGAACGGTTTTACCTTTTTTTGAAACATATTGTTGCCCAGAATTATTCAACATTTTTGTACGAACATCAACCCACTCTTTGACATGTCGTTTTCGTTTACGACCAGGATCAGTTTTGTGTGTTGGTATGCGCTTGTGTGAAGTAGATAAAGTAGGAGTAATACAGCAGTCATTGTCGGATGTCGAAATCAGTGAACTTATACTTGGGATGTTTACGTCAGTTACAGATGGCGTTGTTTCAATGAGAGGGTTTATTTATTAATACTTATTATTACTACTTAATTTACTAAACTGACTAAAGATCCCGTTGCCGTCCCTACAGGATCTTCAGTCAGTGGTGATCCGAAATTAAGGTCTTGTGAGGAGAGAGGTGAAGGCATTGGTGTACCTTCTTCACTGTCACGTATAATATTGTGGGAGTCATTTGCCAGACTCTCATTAGTCTTGTCTTCGTCGGCTTGTGAAGTGGGAAACACATCATATAGTAGTTCTAATGTACAGGAGATTCTAAAACAAAAAAGAACATAAGTAATTTAATATCTTACTTGAATTATTAGATGAAAAGAAGACCCAATAAAAAACTGTAAACAATCGAATATGTAAATGAATCTCATTTAAAAAGTATTCAGCGTAGAATAATATAATAACTGGTAGATTCGATAAATGTTTTCCATAGTATACAATCGAAAGTATCACATTCGATAAATGTCTTACTTATAATGTACACGTATACTATCGAAAATGCCACTTTCTATATTTGTCAACAATAAGTACACTTGGAACACTATCAAATCTACCACACTCGATAGTTTAACTTGCTAACCGCCATGTGGACACGAGTAAATCATAATTATTAGTTATTTCAAAAGATCGAAGAACTAGACATTAAAATAAAACATATTTTCAATATTACATAAATAAATTGTAAAGAAAATGTACACTTACCGGGATGATCGTAATTTTTATCGTTGGGTGTGGTTTCACAACTCTGATGTTGTTCTCTTTTTTTAACTAAATCAACCATACATCTACCTCGACTATTCATTTTGAAACTTATAATAAGAAATAACAAAACACTAAACTTCTTAAAACTAAACGAAAACAACCCGCGCTTCCTCTCTCCCATCACGACGAACACTAACGATTCAGGCAGTTACGGAGTGTGCGCGCGTATCGACACATACGAACACTATCGAACTTGTAACATTCGATGATGTTCGCAGCTGAAAGTGTCAAGTATCGATTGTATTCGACTCAAAACTTGTTTAAATACATTTATTTTCAAAATTGTTTTTATTGTTTCTAAAACTATATTATATGCACTATCGATTAGTACAATAAAAAAAAAATGATTTTTTTCAGAATCGATACTGTTCGTTGCGGCAGTCGACTTATTAACATTGTTATAATTTAGTTTCATTGAAGTTAGTTGTACTTCTTTACAGTAAAATATATGTATACTGTAAGTGGACCAAGGCTGAATGACAGAAGTATTTTTTTTATACCTCCTTTTAACTAGAGGTATTTCAATAATTGAGCAATATATAGAACAAAACAGTTACATAAACTATAGAGATATTAATAGTAATGAGTGACAATAAAGAATGGTTCAACTTAGTTGTTGTTTATTGTTATTGCCTGGGCCTGTTAAACTATGCTTTAATATTTGAGTGACTACTAAAGTGCTAAAATGGGTAGTTTGAAAGTGACATATGAAAGATTGGCATTTAATTCTTCAAGAAAATGAATAAAAAAATATTTCAAATTTACAAAAAAATAAAATTTGTTCTAAGAGAAACAAGAAAAACCTAGCACTATGCCTTTGTTTTGTTCTTCAAAAACATCCATGTCAGTTATTGTTCCTAATCCAGATTAATATTCCAGTTAAAGTTAAAGTACTTTTTTTGTTTGAAATGCTTTTACATCTTGACTATATTATACCAATCATCAACAAATATTCATACAAATTGAGAGGGATATAGAAAACGACAAATAATCTTTAATTCAGAAATACTGTTTTAGATCAAATAATTTTTATGATGGGTGAAAGATAGTTTGAAGAGTTAAATTGATGACACACATTGATAATTCTGAAAATAACAAAACTTAATTGTGTTTTTAGAATTCTGAATTAGGAATAATGTCTAGGTAACTACTAAAATCAGGAATTATATAACACCGGTAAAAAGTATGACTGGTTGTTTTATTTAATATTTCACTGCTCTGCTCCTTAGAATATTAGCATAATATTACAAAGCCTACAAGAATTCTTCCTTAAAGAATTCTACTATCCAAACCAAAAGGAATATTAAACACAGTGAAATATTCCTTTTGGTTTGGATAGTAGAATTCTTAATAAAAAACAAGAATAAAACAAAAATAAACAAACAAGAAAAAATCTTCAATTTATTATATATATTATAAAGTTGCAAAAAATAGCTAAATAACTTGAATTGTGCTGTACATGTATGAAAATTTGAGCTCAATTGGTGCAGAACTGAGATGAGGCTTGAAGCGTACACAAACCAACTTAACATTTTTATACATAAATATTTAAGTATGGATTATATTAAATTTTGTGTAAATATAACTTCAGTTATGTGCCTTATTGTAATCACAACAAGTTTAAGTACATAAATATATACATGACATACATATATAAATCGGCTATCTATTTTCTTCTTCTATGTAATAAAAGTGAATTGCTGTTCATTAGTCTCGCTAAAGCTAAAGAAACACTAGACAGATTTGACTCATTTTTTCTTAAAATATTTGAGAGTCCAGGGCAAGAGTCCAAAACTGTTGTTTTTTTACATTTTTCTCACCCTTTAGGTGAGAAAAATGTAAAAAAAAACAACAGTGTTATTTTATACCTATCTTCTGCCCTAGTTTAACTGTAAATTTTGTCAATAAATTTGGCCTGTATAAGTTGAAGCCTCTGTGCTATTCAAAACTATAATCTGAAATCAGCTTTGTCGTGGTTCGGTACAAACATAATTACATTTTGAAAAGTTAAGTTTGGAATATATAAGTTAAAAAAAAAATTGTTCCCATACAAACTTGCACCCCTTTTTCAGGGTAGTTTTGAAAAGTTTGTAACAACTATTTTAATTATTTTCAATAAGGAGTATTCAGTGTGAATTTGAAAAAGCTACTAACAAAAATAACAACGTTTCATACCAAATTGCCAAACCTCATTTTGCACCCCTAGGGGATGAATTTTCAATAGAGATTATTGAAAATTAAAAAAAAAGACTTGGGTGCTTTTTACTATTGACAACAGGCACTCAACGCTTTTATTTTCAAATTTATTAAAATTTATTTTCTATTTTATAGTTTGCTTTCTATAAAAAGCGTTAGCTAGTGTTTTTTAAACTGTTTATCATATATACATAGATACAAAATGTTCCTACCTGTCTAATATTTTGAGTTCAAAAATGCCAGTGTCTATAACTATAACATATTTATAGGTTGTCAAATATGTACGGGTGTGTTCAAAAATCTCATTCAATCTTGACCCAATATGTATCAAATGTAAGTTAGATTAAAAAAAGATAGGTTCACATTTATTTAGTTTTACTAAATATGTACCAAAAGTTCCTAACTTAATAAGTACCTAGTATAATTAAAAAATAGGCTGTGTTTTTATGTCATCGTTGTTTTTTTACATTTCATTTCATTCTAGTAAAAAATAAAACTTAACATTTCTAACTAAGTGCCAAGTAGAATATCTAGCTAAAAAAAAAATAGGATATGTTTTTGTTTCTAGGTTGGTATTTTTAACATTTTATTTAGTAATAGTAATTACGACCTTTTCATTATTGGTACATACCAAGTCTGGTTTCATACCAAGGCTGTGCAGGGGAATTTTTGTAGACCATCCCTTCCACCCCTGCAGATAAGAGACAATTCGTTGGTGTGGGATCTTCGTGGGGAAGCCGATCTCCTTAGCCAACTCTTTGCATCAAAATCAAAATCTTTGGATCACAGGGGAAACGTGCCGCCGACCATACTGCAGCTCCAGAGCTTGTAATATAAAAAAATTAAAAAAAAAAAATTGTGAGTGTACTACTGGTGTAATGTTAATGTTATCTGTGTTCTAAACAAACAAACAAACTAACTGGGGGCACCACAAATACTAACAAACCAAATAACTCGGGCGCCAGGTGCCCCAACCTTAAATGAACACAGACAACTAACCACAAATACAATAAATGCCTCGGACAACTCGGTCAGCGCTAGACTTTTAATCTAGGATGGGGGGCAGCTATTAAATACAAAGATGTTAAGTTCAAGTGGCAGTTTATTATCCCGTAGTGTCTGTAGAGTACATGGTATCTTAAGGCTCTAATTACAATAGGTAATTCTTATACTCAAATTAGTACTGTCGTTAATGCAATCTGTTTCAAAAAAACGAATAAAACAAACTAAAATTAAATATGTTTTAAAGAGTCTCATAAAGACTTAATAGGAAATGAATCTAAGGGTAGTTGTAGCATCGACCTACTCCCTTAATAAAAATAACACCCCTTAGGGACCTGCAGTATCCGATGCCACGACGCCAACCAAATTAATAAAAAAAAACATACCATTGACTTTGGCTCAGTCCGAATGAAATGAAGGCAAATTAAGGCTAATAAATCTCACTCCTGTCCCACGTGGTGGAAGAGGCGGGGTAGTATTCCAAGGTTCCTGATAATGGACTGCAGCTAAACAGCTTTTTCTACCATTATAGGTGCTCCGCAGCAAACTAAATCTTTGGGTCAGGCCGGCAGTGAGGCAAAATCCAAATGTAACGCAATGACATTACAATCCAATAAGTGAACTGAACTAGAGGTTATGAAAATAAGGTATAACAAGAAATTAAGGTTTAAATAAAATTTAGGTGTAAATTAAAAATTAAGGTATAAATTGAAACCCTGTTTCAATCTGAAACAACGAAAATCATAGGTTAATTGCCTATCTCAAAAGAATGAATCCTAAATCTGGCAAGATACAATAATTTACTCACCAGGGTTTCAAAACGTTTCACCAACAAAGCAGCGGCATTATAAATAATTCCTGTAACCAAATAAACAAAGATTTAAAACAACTAATCTCGACAAGCCAAGCATGAACCACGTGGCTTAACAAAACTTACCTTTACAATGAAAATATCAATTCGAACAAATAACTCGAGTCTTTAACGAGACTGGCCAAACAATAAAATATGAAATATGCCCTCGTTACAACAAAAAGACTACATTTTTAAAAACTATATCTTACTTCGACTCGGACGAAATCCATAGTGACGCCATCTTGCCTTTTCACTATAACGCGTCCAAATGTTGCCAGAACAAGAAAAACCAAATCGATAAACTACCATAGACGATCAGCACCGACTATTATTCTCGTCCGTGTCACCGACCGGAGCTCGCTGAAACGTCATAAAATTCAACTGACAAACCAAAAACACGTCGATTATTCAATTTTCTGTAATGGTGCGAAATGCACCGTTACAAGCTGTATGTAGGAAATCAATGCGTTTTCTTTTAAAATAAATTACTCTTTTCTCTCGATATTCATAAGTCATAATGGAATTTCTCCTATCGTGCTGAAGACATTTTACTCTCAAGGTGTCGTCCCCAACTCCTGAAAGTCAGGGTTTATGCATCCCAAAATAACGTGACCACATGGATCCGTCCAACTATAAGCCTTATAGCCATAACCCCCTTGTTCTTAAGGGTTACGGAATCCATAGTCGACTGTCGGTACTTAGAAGATCACCAGTTCCTCAATGACTGACAATACAGGTTCCGTCAGGGTCGGTCAGCTGGTGATATTCTCGCATATCTAACTTACATCCGGGATAGACATGTGCGGTTAGATTGTACATAGCAGAGACCTTCGATCGCATCTTCTCGCAAAGCTCCCTTCCAATGGGCTTCCCGAGAAATTCTGTAACTGGGTCACCAATTTCCTTGCTGACAGAAGTATTAAGGTTATCTACGGTGCATAGTTCGACTCCGAATCTGTAAATGCTGGCAAAGCTGTGTGCTATCAAACATTTTTTTCTTCTGCACATCAATGATATGTTGCAAACTAGCAACATCCATTGCTAGGCAGATGACAATACGGGAGATGTCTATTATACCGGAAAACGTCATCGAGAGACGAAACAAACTTTTGTCTAGAATCGAAACTTTCTTAGCGAAACTTTCTTCTTTCTAAACTTTCTTATTGAGATGACTGAATCTAGACCAATTCAACCAGAAAAAGACAGGTTTGCCTGCTTACTGCAAAACAGATACTGTTTGTCGCATCGTCTCGGTTTGAGAGCACGTTTCTAACTGCCTCAGCCAGTATCGGAATCCTTGGCAAATACGTATCAAGGGAGCTAAGTCCAGTTTCGCGGTCACTTAGAGGGTAAGACCAAATAAGCTTTGAATAAGCTTGGTGTGCTGAACAGATCGAGACACTATTTCACTTCGGCTTACCGCCTGCAACTCTATAAGGGGCGCTAGTGATGAATACTATTCTCATCTCTATGCAGAGGTACCTCAGTACCAGCTTCTCCCTCTGGCCCGCAACGAACAGAGAGCGAACCTAATAGTTTTCATCAAATCTTTGAATTTGTCCATGGTTTGCCATTGTCTGTTCTCAAAGTTGCCCAGTCCGTGATGCAGCAGTTATGGTAGCCCTACGTTGGATACATAAATATACAAATAGATGTAGGTGATACGAAAGTTGACCAGGTCATCTAGTATATGTGTATATTGAACGGGTAGAAATTTTGTTAAATTTATCAATTGTCTGTAATGATAAAGTCTATCATATTTGAAACAAAGACATAAAATACATATGATCCATGTACAATGTGAAACTCTTTGAGAAATAAAACGATACTCACGTTTTCTCGAGGCATGACAGTCCAATAATAAAACAGTGTCTGAAATAACTCAAAGAGCTGCCACAGATTTAATTATACATATTCTGCATTGCCAAACAGACTGATGGAATTTTTTAGTTAAAATATTTTTTATTAAAAGACTCGTTTGTCTTCTTGCTAAACAAATATTATAAACTATCTTTATAGTTTATAATATTTGTAAGGCACTGCCTGTTAGTAACATACCAGTATTCAACATTTACCTAAATTTTATGGATCTATAGTCACCAAGGAACCCTAATAGTTAGTTTTTTTCATGCCTTCTGTCATAGCAATATGGCATAGGTATACACACGAACGTAAAATACAATCTTAAATAATATATTTTTTTTAACCTCTTCTAAGCATAAAATGAGGATGAATTTTTCCCTCGTGTTTCACATTGTCAGAGGTTTCGCTGAAAAGGTCTTAAAAAGATACGTTCAGATTCCGGAGTCCGTTTTGAGAAATAGAGATTAAAAGTAATAATTGTTGTTAATCAAATGTTCTCTCAGCAATTTAAATGGTTGCTTTTAGGTGGGTGGAGATTTTTACGACAGTAGTTCTTACTACTGGTTACACACCTACTTTAAAAGTAATAAACAACATTTTATACAAATTCCATTGAAAATTGCTTAGACGGAACTAACTACGGCATCCTACATCGCACGTGGTTCGATACACACTTTTTTATTGTTTTGCTCCTATTTTCCTTCTTTAATGTTTTTGCTCTTGTCCCACTTTTACCTATTTTGTGTGCACTGATGCAATTAATAATTTAATAAGAAATATATTATGTTAATATTAACATCTTAATTCCACAGTACAATATGTTCCAGAAAATCCAGACATGTTTACATATGTTACAGAATTTGTTTTATTATTGTATATTTCTATTACTAGATTTAGATCAAGAAGATAATATCTCGGAGTTCAAAAATAGACTGCAATGATAAATATACTTTTTCATTAATTATTTTTCATCTGTAAAAATTTTCAAATAAGTTTCTTAATTGAGATTTTAAATTAAATTGAAATCTTTGCGCTATCCCCTCATCTGGTACGTCAATATGAGAGGTGGCTGTCGGGCACCATGTCTCATATGTTAAACTGCTATCTACAGGATTTTCATCTTAATCTAAACTTAACCAACGTACACTCTCTAAAGCTGTCCTATATCAAAGACTAGCTGACCCGCGCAACTACGTCTGCGTCTCTCAATAGTAATAAATTTTCTCCGTTTTTGAAACATTCTTCATTGGTGCTCCGCTCCTATTGGTCTTAGCGTGGTGATATATAGCCTATAGCCTTCCTCGATAAATGGGCTATCTAACACTGAAAGAATTTTTCAAATCGGACCAGTAGTTCCTGAGATTAGCGCGTTCAAACAAACAAACTCTTCAGCTTTATAATATTAGTACAGATAAATAAAAAAAACTATAAAAAAGAAGCAGAATTCTAGCTGGCAGGCTGCGTACAAGCTTAGTACAATCCTCCCTTGTAATGGCATGCCATTTTTGGACTAACGCATTTTTTAATGCCATTTTCGATGTGATACTATGCTCTTTAATCTTGCGCTTCAAATTGCTCCAAAGATGTTCAATTTGGTTCAAATCTGGTGACTGCGCTGGCCAATCAAACAAGTCAATGTTGTTTTCAGTAAACCAACGCATCGCAGTCGCTGACTTATGACAAGGTGCATTGTCTTGCTGGAATATAACTCCCTCTAAGTTGGTATCGCCGAAAATACTTGTTAGCGAAGGCATAAGCGCAGTTTTAAGCACTTTTATGTACTTTTCGCTGTTCATAACATTTCGCCAACCCCATCAGTAGCCATGCAGCCCTAGATCATTATGCTGCCTCCTCCATGCTTTACTGTCGGTACGACGCAATCTGGATGGTATTCTTCGCCCACACGTCGCTCCACGAAGGTCACACCTGGCGTTCCAAATATCTGTTGAAAAAAGAAAAAAAAAACACTTTTTTTAAGCTGCCTTAACTTTTATTATTTTAGTTAAATAAATAACTGACCATGATTATTAATAACAAAAGCAGTAAAATTTACTTACTACTTAACTTTGAGTTAGATTCGTCAGATCATACCACATTGGCCCAATCTTCCTCAGTAAAATGTTGATGCCGTAGAGCTCATTCAAGTCGTTTTCTTTCGTTAGCTTCTGAAAGCCAGGGCTTCTTCCTGGCTTTGCATCCTTTTAAGCCTGCTTCTCCAAGTCTTCTTCTGGTGGTCCGAGCACTTATTGGCTTTCCAGTCTCTTCGGACAAAGTAGCAGCAAGCTCTGATGATGTTTTCTTCCGATCTTTCCTAGATTCGCGTATTAATTTTCTATCCTCGGGCTTCGAAGTCACACGTTTTCTGCCTTTTCTTGGTTTATTAGCGTGACTGCCAGTCTCAGCAACCCGTATGATAGCAGATTGCACAGCGCAACGCGAACATTTCACTAACTTAGCAATTTCTTTTTGCGACTTCCCTTGTTCATGGAAAAGTTGTATTTTTACTCGGTTTTCCAAGCTAATTTCACTTCTTTTCGGCATTTTTGAATAAATTACGAGTCAATTTAATCACTATGTTAGAAATATCAGCTTGTTTACTCGTTAGAGTCCTGAACACAAGTGACCAAACATTGACTGATAAGAACGCATAAAAACAAATCCTTTGTTTTCAGTCACCAGGTGTTTTATGACCATAACAGATAGCTGCTTGCTTTTCTAGGAAGTTATTTGTGACCCCGGCATGCAATCTAAGATAAGCATTTATTAATTGTTCAATCAGTAAACATGAATTGTGCATTTTTCTGGAGTGCCTAATACTTTTGGCCAAGGCTGTATTTATGTCTGATATGATTAGTAAAGAGCACACTACTTCCGTATTAGTACACAAATATAACTCTTGTTTATTTTTGCTCGCGAACTGAAGTAAGCCGCGTAAATATCCAACTCTATTAATATATGGTGTGAAGTCGTAAATACGTGCTTGGTTTAACTAATGTATCATCTCGGACGGATCGAGGATGGAATAATGATCATTTTATGTAGATTTCAAAGTACTAACAAACAAGAAACATTATACAATTTTTTATTTTGAAAAAGCGTGACTCATCACAAAGTGAATGCTGTAGTTGTTAAGCAGAAAAGTATTATTTCAAAGTATATATTTTAATGCAAGGGCGCACAACTGCAGCGTTTAGTGAATACTTACATTTCACATTATTTTGCGCGCTGTACTGTACTGTAGTGTGTTATAGGTGCAACAGCATAACCTAATGAGTCTTTAGTATGTAAATTTATGTACCTAAATGGTATATGGTTGGCCTTGGACATATGCAGAGGCAGCTGGAAGTATGTGCGTGTAAAGTCTTTCAAATATGTGTACGTACCGAAATATAATATTGTTGTTGCGACTATTTTCCTGTCTAATTATCCCATACAAACTGTTACGTTCCTTTCCCTTTCACCAGTTTCGAGTATATGTCCTTTTCCAAAGTCCCCTAAGTCTTTAATTTGGTTTAACTGTTTAGTATTACTAAATAAATACATAATACATTTGAAGTTTCAGCAGAATTAATCTCAGCTGAGCTGAGATTAATTTTCCGATTCGGGAAAGAGCAAGTTGAACTTTATCTTGAATCTGTTACGAATCCTGCCCATCTTGGCTTGAGTAGGATTTATATTCATGATAAGATCCATGTCTACTTGGAAACACGAGCAAACACGCTATGATCTCAAAAAGTACCTAATAATAAATACTAGAGATAACTGTTAAACTGTGTCATTAACATACTTTCCGTACCATGTCAGATCAACGCGTAAACAACAGCTGCGTACACAGGTTAATGTAGCCCTTTTCACGTAATCTTTTATTAAAAATATTTACAAAAAAATCTCTTATTCAAGTGCTGTGTTTACGTAGATATCGCAAGAGAACTGTGCCTACCGGCAGTCTGTAGTGCTTTTAGTCGATTTGATCACATTATTATCTCGCCATGAGTTGAACGGGAGTCTGTATACAGAAATAACATGGTATTTTTAGTACTAGTTCTACACACAGTTCTTAGTTAAACACGCACCTGAGTACTAAACTCGGTTTATACTAAATAATGTTGTGCTTATATCAATATAGGCAGCCCGTGGGTATATTCGTTTAACTTCCTATTCCTCTGTGATTAATACAAACAATAACAAAAATCTATGCTAGTGCGATAAAGTAAAATAAAATATTGTTAAATTAGGTATATTTTTATTTTGAATTTCGAATGATCCTTCAATAAATAAACACAAAGCAATATTAAAAATTTAAGTGAGGATTGTTAGTTTGTTATTATGTTTGTTTTGGTGATATTCTATTTAGTGTATAGCAGTGTCTATATATTTTTAGAAGTAGTCATTTTGACATCGCAATACAACTCTTATTTTGCTTCTATTTATTTCAGTTAAAATTATTTTTATAGCTCTAAGTGTATTGCTATAGAAAATTCTTAGTACATATATTTCTTTGTTTTACTTGTAATATTTTTTTCATTTGTTAAGTCGCCATCCAGCATTCCAGTAATCACCCGGGTATGAAAATAACCGGAAAATACATAAATCGCTATATTAATCTCTTAATTCGCACATATTTTACTGTGATTCGTGCAATAGAAGAATCAAGACATTTATATCTTCCTGATCGATCGAAATTAATATACAGTTCTTAACTGCGACGCTTGAAAAAATAGTGTTTTCTAATAGCAGCTCACTTTCAAATTTATTAGTTTTCTTTGCTAATACTGCTATATCGTCTACAAATTTTATAAGTCTATTTTCTTTTACTAAATTTTCCAGCGGAGAACGGCAAGAATATTTATAATTAATATTTATGATTTGACACGGAAGGAATCTTTACATAATATAAAATAAAGTCGCTTCCTTTTGCTGTATGCTTAGATCATTTAAACTAATCAACGGATTTTAATGCGGTTTTCACCAATAGAGAGACTAATTTAAGAGAAGGGTTTATGTGTATAATACATGCATATTATAGTAGAGAAAATGCAAACCTTCAAAGATTTATAGTAAAAAACATATTATATTACAAATGCTGGCTAATCCAAAGTGGTTAAATCTAATAGTAAATCTTAAAATTATCTACAAAAAGGCCGAGATGGTATATGTCTATCTCCTAAGGATAATCCACATGATATAATAGGATAAAACTCCTAATGATAAATTATAAAAAAATAAAAGGTTATTTACGAAGCTATTTTAAACAATACATTATTATTCCTTATCCAATTAAAAAATCCGTTAGATACGTAGTGCATTTAATGTAGATTAAAATTGCACTTGACAGCATATAATGAAAATTAATATTTTAGAAGACATTTGAGGTTTAAAATGCGGGGACAAAGCGGCCGTTGCCGCTTCAGGCCATAGCGTACGTCTATCGCGGCGGCCGGTATATAAAAATATTGCGTATAAAGATGTTCTGTAGTATAGTCCTATCATTAAAATAATTACTCTACATTAGTAGTATCTACATTGCACCCGTGCGAAGCCGGGGCGGATTGCAAGTAATAATTAAAAACATTAAATACATTTTTATTTTAGTTTTTTTTTTTAATGACAATTCCCGCACTAGGAATATATCCTGTGTCGCGGGGGATTTTACCGACATACATGAAACGGACACAAAGAACAACCAGCCTCAGAACAACAATTTGTGGATCATACAAAGTGTTGTTCCCCACAACACTCAGTGCAGTAGAAAGTGGAGAGGTGACCCCGCTTAAACCAATTAATTATACTCATATATATGCAATTCAATATATTATATGAGTATAAACAAGCTATTTATTATACACGTTGTCCACACACTGTAACAAATCATAGGCAGATTCTTCTTTTTAAACTAATTAAAAGCAGCAACAATTTTGAAATTCGGACAAAGTAGTAACATTGATATTACATGCGAAGAGCTAGTTAAAATGTGAAATTAATCATCAATACCATAGAAATTTGGAACCCCTATTATCAGTACATATGTATTTTTGTGTCTTTAAAGCGGGGCGTGAATAAACGTCTATCGAGGTCGTCAAACTGAGAACCAAATACGGACGGTCTGTATCTTTTATGGAGACCTACAATCTGTGGACCTCAATCTAGTTTACCATTGGGTAGGTTGAGGTCACTCTGATGAGATACAAAATAAAACTAACAACCTATTTCAAAATCGCTGCATTTTTTTTTAAATCGAAGGAGCACCAGTCAATTCGTTCATTTTCTAAATACCTTGTCCTTATGTTAAAAAGAAGAAAACAATTGCTATTAACTGACTAATATTTTCATGTAGATACAGATAGGTAGCCTGTCCAATCTGCTTTAATTCAAATATCTCTGGTTTACATTTGTTCAACAATGATTCTTTGTTCCTTATAGTTGAAGTGAATAATTTGTTACAAAAGTCTCTTGAGACCGGGAAACATGCTGATGAGTTAAATTGGATGATTTGGTTATGAAAGCTGTTTGATTGACTGCTTATTACGAGGGTGCGTTTTTAAGTTCGCAGAATGAGAGGGTTGGAGGGGGGTGATTAGGCTCATTAGAATCGTCACGTGTTCAGTGACTCATAATTAGTATAAATACCAGGTTTCATTGTTAT
This sequence comes from Arctia plantaginis, assembly GCA_902825455.1. Lineage (NCBI taxonomy): Eukaryota > Metazoa > Arthropoda > Insecta > Lepidoptera > Erebidae > Arctia > Arctia plantaginis. The sequence goes on along the minus strand of CADEBD010000276.1, from coordinate 144,595 downwards.
TAGACAATTAGTCTTTGAGTTATCGTCAACCAAGCAACATAATCGGGAGTGAAAAGTTAAACATGGAAAGAATCGAATAATATCGTGCCGTTATAAAGTTCCTTACCAAGCAAGGAAAATCAGTTGCGACCATAATGAATGAGATGTCATTGGTTTACGGCGACTCTTGTCCAGGAAAAACCATGGTGTACAAATGGCACAGTTTATTTAAACAAGGAAGGGAATCCCTTGAAGACGACCCGAGGCCGGGCAGGAGCATCGAGGTGATCACGCTAGAACTTATCCAAAAAGTCTAAAAAAATTGTACTCGACGATGCTCGGCTAAAGAAGAAACAAGTCGCATAAATGGTTGGAGTATCTGATACAACCATTTTTAGAATTCTGCACGATCATTTTGGCATGACAAAGGTCAGTGCAAGATGGGTGCCGAGAATGCTCACGCCGACGCAAAAACAACAGCGCGTAGAGTGTTCACGTGCATTTTTAGACCTTTGTAATGAAGACAAGGATGCTGTATTGAGTAGAATTGTTACTGGAGACGAAACTTGGGTTCATCATTATGAACCTGAGTCGAAACAAGACTCCATGCAGTGGCATAAAAAGGGCACAGCACCTAGCAAGAAGTTTAAGGTGTCACAGTCAGCTGGAAAAATCATGGCAACGGTCTTTTGGGATTCAGAAGGAATGTTATTGATCGATTATAAAGATAAAGGTGTTTCTATAACCGGAGAATACTACGCTTCAATATTAGAGCGACTCAAAGAAGCGATTAAAGAGAAAAGACGGGGAAATTTGACAAAAGGTGTGTTGTTTTTGCATTACAACGCGCCCACAAGAGCCGCGTTGCGTTGGCTGCCCTGCATAAGGTGGGCTTCGATATTTTGAATCACCCACCCTACAGCCCAGACCTGGCCCCCAGCGATTATTACCTGTTTCCAAAAATGAAAAAAGAGTTGCGGGGTAAAAAATTTACCAACGATGATGAAGTCAAGGAGGCAGTTTCGGCGTATTTTGAAGACAAAGAGAAAACATTTTTTTATGAGGGTATAAACAAATTAATTGAAAGATCTGAAAAATGTATCCGTCTTGCAGGTGAATATATTGAAAAGGAAAAATAATTTGGTTTTTTTATTTCCACCCCTTATCCTCCATTCCGTAGAACGTCATTTGAGTTAGTTAAAAACAGTAGGAGTTGGTTTAAACATCCATACCAATTTTTTAATAGTTCACTTCTCAATTGTTTTTTTACTTATATCACCAGACGGTAAGTGACACGCCCGTGAACATTGGTGGCTGTAGCCACAAATGTGTTGCCTCCCTTTTGGGCAAGAAACCACAGGCGACCATTTTTGTTCCACAGATTCATTGTACGTAGAGATTCTTGACAAGCGCACAGTGGATTTGAAAATATGGGTTTTATGATTTAAGACGTAAGGTCTCAAATTCAGTTACACTTACGTGAAATACGAGTAGTTGTTGACATTATGTATTAAGCAGTAAACATTTTATCGCTCAGAAGTTTTTGAGTGATGACAATGTGCAAGCTAAATGATATTTCCCGTTGCATAGAATGTATGGCGCAAGGCCAAGTCTTTCAATGAAGCTTGAATCATTAGCATGATTCGATTCTTAAACGACTTGAGTTTAATGATAATCAGTAATGTAAATTAAAATAGAGCTTTTTTACTGCTTCAGTTATATGCAATGCTATTAATTCGGTTCTTTTGTAGCAATTGGTTTGTCTGACATTGAGTGACATTAAATTCACTTGTGGTTGATACGACCATTCGCTTAGCCGGGTATTGCATCATCCTGACGAATCAACATTAATCTTTATTTAAAAGATTCCGAGTAGTGACGATTTTGATGATAAAACATCAATTTATTTTTATAATATTGTAGTGTTCATGTGGGTACATATGCAGTAGCTTAATGTAAAGGTTAAGGCTGCGTTAAGGAGGTTGTTCACCCTATATTCGAACCGTTGATAAGCACAATGTCCCAGACTAGTGTACGGGTTACAAATTCTTTCTGTATAGTTTTCAAAATGTCCACAAGCGCCAAGGTTTCTAAATTAAATTTTAAAATGCACAAACAAAAATGCAAACATTTACTACTTGTTATCCTACGTGAACATTTTGATATTATCCAAGTATTTATTTTTGAAAAACTATTTAAAATACTTGCAAATAAAAAGACAAAGATGCACCGCATCCAAAAAATTTAAACTCTAATTGAAACTGAACTAATATAATTGAACTCTACCTTCTTAAGAACCTACCAAAGATAAGAGTTTTTGTTAGATTGAATTGTAAAAAAAAATGTGAGATATTAGTTGGGTAAGCTTCTAAATAATAAGTACCGATGTAGACAAAATTAAATAGTTGATTCACTGATTTTATTGTGGTAGCCAATGTGACAAGAATAGCAATTTGTGGTTATTCTTGTTAGTTTCTTGACCGAATTACCGTAGTTTATTTGGTGACTAATTGTATGACTGTAATAATTTACAACATTTTTGTCCAGTCGAAAGGGAAATAAATATATATTTCACTTGTCACATAAAAATAAAAAAAATTGCTCCGTAAAAGTGGTTATTAGTAATAAATATGTCCATTAACATGTACAATAATTCGCACCATACTCATAACAAATGTCTTCTATTTGTAATGAAAAACCTGGCATTTATTAGAAATATCGTGATAATTTACAGCACAATAATTGCGATTCTAAATTTTGCACGGTTCATTATTACGTACATTACTTAAATTAACATTTCTTTTTTTTAACCGACTTACAAAATAGATTCGGTTTTATTTCTTAACTTCGTCATAAATGAATCGCATTGGATTCTTTTTGTTTTGTATACGTCCACCTTGGTCCCAATCAAGTTCGAAGATAAAATACCACAATTAATTATGATTTATCATGATGTAAGCGCATTGAATAAGAATAAAGCTGATACCTTTTTAAAAGGTAATTATTGACTCTAAGGGAAGACCATGATATATATATATTTCTGCTAAAGGCATTTACATTATGCATTCTTTGTGCAAATTGGAATATAAATTACATATATAAAAATAATAAGTGTACGTAAGAATTTCCAGGATTGCAATGACTGGTTACTCACTTTGTTTAAATATCAATGCCAACCACTGCAGTAACAACTAAAGTATGTATTTAAAATGTATTAATTGCACATTGTTTTGCGTTTAGTTTTTATGCCGGTTGTAATGCACTGCTCATTCAGTCATTATTATATAAAATTAACGTGATGACATTTATGATCATAAGCATTTGTACTCGTAGTGGCAATATTTCATAGTGGTTCGACTTCTAAATTGAGATTCTCAATTCAGTTGAATTTTTGTTACCCCAGAACGTCCTTTATAATCTGGTAGTTTCAAGAATTATTTTTTGTTTGGAGGGGGTATACTTCCCGTTTAGTCTTATTCAAATTTAAAGCAAAAGATGGTCAGTTAAGGAAGGAAAAAGACGGTTCATCGGTTTCATTCGGTGACACATTTTAGATAGTAACTAAAGTAAATATGTATGTGTATATTTAAACCGATTTGAAACCGCTCATTCAATCTAGGTATACTAAACGTTCTGGGTGAGAGCGGGAACGACCAGGTCGAGCTCGAAATGCGGCGAAACAGGCCCTGGCGCAGTGGCGCGCGCGGTTGGAACAGCCGCGGAATACGCGCCAACGTGCTGTCGGTGCCGTTTTGCCTAACCTCGAAGCTTGGGTAGGAAGGGAGGGAGGTCGCGTCACCTACCGACTGACGCAGGTGCTCACTGGGCATGGCTGCTTCGGTGAGTACCTGAATCGGATAAGACGCGAGGAGACGGCACAATGCCAGCACTGCGCAGCCGACTGGGACTCCTCCCAGCACACGCTGGAAGACTGCCCCGCGTGGGCATCTGAACGCGAAGTCCTGGTCGATGAAATCGGACGAGACTTGTCCCCGCCAGCAATCATTACTGCCATGCTGGCGGGTGAGGAGGGCTGGGGCACAGTGGTCTCTTTCTGTGAAGCTGTAATGCTCCAGAAAGAGACCGCTGGACGGGATCGGGAGAGGGCCGATCCCGAGCGAAGAAGACGTCGACGACGTAATGAGCAGCCGACGGGACCGCGGGCCGCCAGAGAGTGGGGACCTCTGGTGGCAGATTAAGTGCTGCGGTAGGGGAAAGGATGGCAGCCTGATCGCACTGAAAATGTGATCGGGCTGCAACATCTGGATAGGCTGAGAGGCAGGGAGAAGCCACTAAGGTATACTAAACGTTAAATAAAAATAAAATGCATTTTTATAATGAAACAGAAATTTTCTGATTTAATTAAACGCACACTTGGAGACATAGCAACTAAAGAAGACAGCAGTTGAGTAGTACTACTAGCGTAGTAAGATTGCTTGTGTCGTAGACGTACACAGGAGAAAAAAGTGCATAAACAACAACCAATGAGACTCCTTACCATGTGCCTTGGCCATAGGCCATGTGCTGGTTACCAACTTAGTTATTAAAATAAAGTTGTAGGTTGCTTATAAGTATTTGCTTTGATGTACATTATGAAATAACTATAAACGTCTTTACATCGTATAAAATAAAGTCGCTTTTTATGTTGTATGCTTAGATCTTTTGAGCCGGCAGGATCGGAGCGGGCCTATAAACATTGCATATCAAGATATCCTGTAGTATAGTCCTATAATATATACTATACATACGAGTAATAATACTATAATGAATAACTCCAGACACCACATTAGTAGTATCTATATTGCTCTTGTGTGAAGCCGGCTTGGATCGCTAGTATTTTTACAAATTAAATCAATTGCCAAAAGCATAAGACAGGCAAGATAAGCCTTTAATTGACTTTAAACCTTTTTGACTATGCTACAAAAATAACATGCGAAAAAATAAACAGATTAGTGTAAATTTACGTTCCTATTAATCCGTTAAGTACTATGTAAAATACAACAACTAACGATGTTTTCACTAGAGTGTGATTATTTACACAATGTATTATGTGGTTATACTACTGTTACTTCGTGGACAATAATGAATCATTATTTATCATACTCTTGTGTAAATAAACACTGCGCAGTTGTATTCTATTCTAATCTTTATTTTAAGATTAGCTATCTGCTAATAATTGCTAACTCAGGTTGTAGGTAATGCTGAGCTAATGATCATTTTCGGTTGATACAGAGGTATTTATCTAAATGTTTAACAGTGTTTGCTATGTGTTAAACGTATGTAATGGAGTATAATTTGAGGGACGTTTCGATCGAATTAGCTGATTATTTTTTGTTGTTTGTAATTGCCAGGATAAGGTTTGTCTGAAAGACAAAGTATGGTAACTGAACGGAAATTAATTAAAATCATTTTCTTTACATTTGGTGTTAAATAGCATTATGTGAACTAAGAGACAACCGAGAGTGAGAGAGAAAAGTGGATAGCTTATCAGCTTGATTTGACAGCAGACGTATCAAGCGCAGTCTTGTTTCACACTAACACGCGCGCACTAAGTGGTCACCAAGTGGGTAAGGCCAAATTAGCCTCGATCTTGGTTGGATGATCAAGAAAAGTATGGTATGTTTCAATGCAGGGATGCCGTAGTAGTTTCAGCGGTCACTTCGCCGCTTCCCACTGCGCTGCGCTGAGTGTTATAGGTTCGATCCCCACACGGGACTTCACTTTGTCTTATCCACAAGCCCCGCAATGAAGGATATATTCCTAATACGGGAGTTATTTTGTAAACAAGAACAGAAGAAAAAATTCTGCCCTCATCTTTGTGCAGTTGCACCCAACTACCAGCTTCTCCTTATCGACTTTGGCTTTGCACAGCCAATCTGATGAATAAATAATCGCCTACGGTATTTTCGGACCGATTACTTAATTAGACGACCCTCAAACATTCGAGCAAAGAACCTATTCCCACTTCTTTGAGGTGCTAGGGGTATATGAGAGACTGAAAAAAAAAAACAAATTTAACAAGTAAACTTTTGTCAAATCCAGGAATCCAACTCGGAACTTCACGGCAGCAATAGCAGTCGTGTCGAAGCTACTAAAACGAGGCAACCAAGAGTGAGTACAGTAGAATAGTGTAAGCAATTCTTTAAGTTAAGTAATTCTTTCATAGCTTTTCACCCCCTTATCCCGGGGTAGAGGGGGCCAGGGAGGGTCTTTCGAAAGGGCAGCAACGCATTTGTAACTCTCGGAGGTGTTAGTTACTTACTAGCAGGTGAACCGTCTGACCCTCAATTCCGCTATTTTATGTTAACGTCTAAGCCACTGTCATTCTATTGACAAGCTATTGAGATGACATTGACATCGATCAAAATATTGGTATTCTACTAACATAAATTTACAGTGTCAATAAACTGTCGATGTAGTGGCAATGGCGCGTCAATGGTGATATCAACAACTTTATCATATCTGGAAAATTAAATAAATCATTTCCTTACAAATTTAAAATGTACCTTTTACCTAACTACGAGTATTACAAAGACATTGACGATATTTGTATTAGTGGCAGTTCAGTGACAAGTTATCGGAAGACCATTGGTGTTACATAGTTACTAGAATACGAAAAGTGCCAAACTATTCCGACGACAGTCCATCGACAGTCTATTATATGATACAATACATACTATAGATACAATATTAACCAAGATAAGCTTACTGTCCCATATGTAGGACGTAGAAATAAGAAAATATTTCAACTTAAGCACATATTAACAGAATATTTTTAATGGATTTGTAGTGACAAGCTATTGTAGTAAAAATTAAAAAGGTGCAGTTATAATATGTATATTATCCATTTTATAAATATTTCATTGAAAAGTATATCTAAAGTGCATTGCAGACATACGAGTATAGGGGCAGTAGGCTTATCTGGGTAAAATAACCGAATTGGGGAATAAGCTGTGTAAGTGTGTGGCAGTGGCATAATACTTTTTTAAATTGTCTTCATGGGTCATCTCAGTCGACCCTAGTCACTTTTGAAAAGAACCTCTAAATCTTGCATATTATATTAAGGTACAGGAAGTGACGTAACCGTGCATAGAAATGTACAAATTTATTTATTCACTTACAAACTTGTTAATTTTTAAAAGTTTTTTGAATCGGCTATTTACAAGGGTTATGAAGTACTTTAATAATTATAATTAATTGCAATTTTTTTCTTATTATAACTATTTTTACGTGCAGCTCTACGTGCTTCCCTTTGAAAACAAGATGGACTCATGAATCGTCGTTTTTGCTCCATTTAGCCAAGTATTTCTTTAAAAAAGCGGGCATTAATTAATTTATTTAATTATAAAAAAATATGGTAATGTATATTATGGTTTTATATATTACTGATTTATTGGATACTGCGATAGCGCAAAGTGTAATGTAAAAGTTGTTTACTTGCATATAACATTATAAATAGGTTATATCAATTGGATTTGATCGATAAATATTTTTGTTTGTGACTGATAACTTTGTAATCCGAGATAGGAAATGTTTGCGTCATTTCTTGTTTTGTTTTTTTTAGCATTATACCAAGTTTTATGTATCTAAAGAATCTTACATCAAAAGACAAGTTACGAGTGTCGCTTTATGATTTTAGAAAGCCTACCGCATTCGATAGTAACTTTATACATATTATTGTGGCGATACCAGGCGGACTTGAATAAAATCTTAGTTACGTAATACAAGTGTATTGTATCTCTCTCTCATCAAGCTCTACCCAACCCGCGTATTTTTTACGTGTATTTGAATTGTATAAACAGTAAGAGGTAGTGTCAACTACAAGTGGCTGATTCTTTGAAATACAAAATCAACGACGACGTCTGAAATCTGAAAATACACAAGACTATATTGTAAGAGCTAATATAGAGGCCACACTAAAACCTATTAATTAAGTAAATAAAGCGCCACCGTGGCTTAATCCATGCCCTGGATGCAATGAATTTGTTTTTGTTTATTATCATCATCATCATCAACAGCCTCTAAAAGTCCACTGCTGGACATAAGCCTCTCCTTAGAAAGGAGGTTTGGGCCTACTATTGGGTTATAGGTATTTAACGCTGTTTCAATATTGATGGGAGCTTAAAATGTTGTTATAACGTCTGTGAATCTCTATTCACTTGAATTATTAAACAACTTTTACCGTTCCCCTATCTACATATATCTTAAACAACTTCCTGACCTTCAACATGTTGGGTATGGTTCTCGAATGATCTAGAATGTATATTCAATTTCCATTCACATTGTTTGTTCTGGAAACGTCAGGGTGCTTTTTTTTATAACAACGCTTTTCTTGTATAAAGGTGAGTTCCTATTCATAGCGATCGATGGCCGTGAACCACAAGTCTTTACTATATAATGTGGGATCTTCTTTGCAAATTCAGCACTCACAAGTGTATTGAAATGAGCTTCATTTTGTTCTTCCAACCACAGCAGTATTTTGGCCATTAGTTTTCCTTATTGATTACGTCATCCATGAGCGTTAGCTTAATATGAAGACGCGGGCTCTTACGTCATACCTATCATAAGATGCCTGGCCGGGGAATATTACTTGACAAATTTCGATCCACTTTAGATTTAGCTAGGTATTATTTTGTGATTCATGTTCACGGACGTGCAAAATACGTCTGACACGAAAAAAGACACAAAGACCTACAACTACAACCTATAGTTTAGGTAGAGCTGTTTTTTAAACTTTTTTATTCATTGGCATCAAATATCTGTGTTTAAACGATCAACGATCGAAGGTCTAAATGATATTTTTCACCAATTATGAAATCGTCTACTTACGCTCCAGCAATTGCGCAGTTATCAGAAACAGACCTCTACATTGTCTGATTCAATGTTGTAAAAGTTCTGAGAAGAAAACCTTAAATCTCTTTAGCAAAAAACCGATGGAAAATAATCGCATGTCGTGTTTCTGCTCCATTTCCCACCGTTCGCTGTTACTGTGCCACTTTAATAAACTCACAAACAGCTGTGGCGTCGTTGATACAGGATTGAATAACATTTTCCCTTTTTTTACATCTTTGGGTCGTTAGACGACGGACTGGCTGGCGGGTACATTCTGTTCAGTGCCTTGACGGAACTGTCCATTGTTTGAGCCTTGTTTGAGTCTACTCAGCCGTACACCAAAGAAAATTATACGTTTATTGAATTCAACGTCGATTACATCAGGTGTGTCAAATTGTACATAATAGTACTGTTTTATTTGTTGCATTACAAAGCCTGTAGGTCGGTTTAGTTAATGGACCATAAACTTCGATTAGTGATCTTGGCGATGTCTATTCCACCAGGTTCCATTTTTCCACTAAATCAGTCATTATATTCATGTGATCACATGACAGTCGCATAACAAAAACGACTGTCATGTGATTTACTTGTCAAATATACTCAAATACGAATTTGAGTATGAAGGAGTAGGTAGTCATTTCCCGCCAGACGCCAACATAGCTGAATAATTCATAGTCTGGCGCCTTGTAATGTTCGCTTTTCAAAGTGTCTAAAATATATATACATGACTTGACAAAAAATTGAGAAGTTTTATGATTTGAAAACAACTCTCAATAAAGCCCACATGTCTGTTTGTAATTACTCACACGTAAGTTGTGTAATAATAGGTTATAGGACCACTGCAAAGATACCTTAATGGTAATCATCAACGAATTGCTCCACTATTCAATTTCAATTATTCACTACATTAGAACAGATTTTATTTTTACCAATAGTAACACATACCTAGACAGTATATCTCATAACGTACAGTACTCGATTGGCAAGAACTCGCATTTATTTTATTGTAATACAACATATTGCCGTCATGTAACGTCTGATTCAATTAGTAGCTAATCTAAGATTGGTACCAGAATCATGTAGAATGCGTGTGCATGTGTATTATTCTCTGTCGGCTAGACAGCTGTTTGCCCTCCCGACTCTTATGTAATTTTCCGTAATTAGAACTGTGTGTGTAGACTTTATAATAGGTAATTTGCGACGTATTATGATCCAGTTGCCGACTAGAATATGAGCAGCGATGTTATGTCACAAGAGTAATATTTTTGTTTATTCATAATATATACTGTTGCTATGCCTATTTACTGCGTTCATCTAATCAGCGCAAATCATTATGTAAAGTAGACGCAAAACCTAATATGTAAATACATTTGCTAACACAATGAATACTTACACTTATTATGCGAAAATCAAGCTCGATTACATTATGAGGTTTGATTTTGCAAAGTAGAAGCTACTAACGTAATACCTGTATTAAACTAATAACAACTACTTTACGAAATCCTAATAACACTTAAATGATGGCTAAAATATGTATTCATTGTCACATCTTGATATCTATTTAAACAATAGCAAGACTTGACCGATATCATACTGGCACTCCTTTATCATGTAACAACGTTTGGGCTTGTTGCTTTAGAACATTACGTTAGCAAAGATAAAGTTCTTGAAACTGTCCTGAAGGAACATGCGGATTATCTTTGAATGTTGCAGATTGTCGATTTATCTATTTTTACGTACGTATTAGTTCTTCGAATTTTGTAGCAATCATGTTACCATATAAATCAATTATACCTACCTACCTAACAACATACCTACCAATTACCAATTTAAAACGTGTAAGACAGGACATCGAAGCGCTGGCATGCGAATCGTGAGGTCACTCTTGGTTCTTTCCTATACCTATAATTACTTGATTTTCACATAATTATTTATATTTCGTTTCCAGGCCAATCAATTAAGGATAATAAGACCGTTTAAGTTAAATCATTCTAAAACGTTTGTAACAATTTATCTTAAAAAGTTTTAGTATGGGAGCAACGTCAGGAAAACAAGAATTTCAGTAAAGCTAAATTGCCCATACGGTCTCTCTCACTCCCCCAGACATTAAATAGACTGGCTGCGTTCATTAGTTAGTACGCATTACCGCACGCGTACCTGTACAGGTAAAATAATTATTTTTCAAATATTTTGAAGCTTTTTTTTATTTCATCAATTTAACTTTACAATTTAAAATTTAACTTAAATATATTATTCCCTTCAAAACTTCAAACTTCAAATTATTTAAAAAAATAATTTAACTGTACAAGTGTGATGCGTACTAATGAACGCAAGCTCTACCGCCAGCAAGCCAGCCTGTTTAATGTCTGGAGGACCGAGAGAGACAGTATAGTAAAAATTTAGCCTTGCTTAAATTTCTCTCTTAAAAACGTTGCCAGCTCTTAGACTATTTCAGAAATGTAGGGTTTTTATTTTTATGGGTATAAAAATATTCATAACTCGCTTTAGCCCGCGCATTTGATTATTTGCCTTGGGGTTTACGCTTTCTGAGTGTTTATAAATTTATGTGCTTTATTGTATTAAAAATCTTTATCAAACGTATTTCGTTTTATAACTAAGGCTTGTTGCTGTGTTGGAAATGTCTTAATTTATTTTCATATTGATTTTGAAGCACAGATTCGGCGAAAGATGGATGATTGATTAAATAAAGCTTTCGCTCCTTTTTTATTGAATTTGCGTGATCGACTGTGATATTTGCGTTTACGTGCGCACTGTGAAGCGCGCGCGCCCTTCAGGAAGTAGAATGGGAACACCGTGGTTCCTACATACGAGGTGGTTATCTACAAGCTGTAGATGGCCCGGGGTACCAGGGATTTCATTCCTAGGGTACATAAGCCGGTATGTGGTATCCGAGAGGATTTCAGCACAAAAAACAAAAGGGGATCGGAGTGAGTGTGTAGTGGAGGAACACGTTTTGGACATTTCAGGAGGCCATGTTATAGCGTTAGCAATATGAGTTTTCTTGAATTTTGTGTGTTGTACAATCCCCTGGGCGATTGAGTCAGGGGATTCATGTGGAAAGAGTCATTATTTTGAATACTCACCCTTAGCACATACATTGTTGCAGTTTCTTGCTCCGCTATTAATTTATCTACTACGTAAAAATAAATAAGCACATGCACGGCTAGAATCTAAACTCGTTGATTCTATTTAAACGTTAATATTATTTTCGTCTTAAATTATGACTAAAATGTACCTTTAATTTCATCTATTTACGTTCTATTTTCAAGGTGAGCCAATTTACCAGATGCGTCATTACCCAAGTATTTTGCTCCACGAATTCTTATCCAATATTTTTGTTTACGATGATAGAGTTGCGAATTTATATAATTTACGTTAACTGCACTATTTTCATCACTAAACATTACTATTAAAAGTGCGATCTGGCGCCGGCCAACGTTCACTATTTATTACATTTCATTGGATAAACGCCAAGTGTCTTGACATTAGTGAGTATCGACACATGCCAAAAGAAAGTCAAAGTTCGACGGCATGCGAACAGAATATAGTGCACCACCTTAATTATGTACGACAGATTGACAGTAAGCTCCAAACACACCCAGATAATATTAGACATGTGCTTCAAGAGTTTTCCTACGTTAAATGCCAGCACTACGTCAGTTATATTTAATTTTTCACCCGCTTATTGCCTTTATATAACGAATAATATTATAGCATTAGTGATTCTCGTAATGATGTTCTGAGGTGAAATCCAAATACATGTTATGGAATTCATGGTTTGACTTGAATTCACAAGACTAACAAAGTTCAGTTACGAAAATATTTAATGAGCTTATCATAACATCGCACTGTAAATCTGAATAGCTGCTAACATGAGAGCTATTGACGTCTTCCTACTATATATTTAATAGACACAGAATAGCTGTATGTCAATTATAACACTAACTCCTTAACAATCAATTTAGGCGTGGTCTGCTACCACAAGGCTACTGCGCTACTTGATTTTTTTCAACTGTTTAATGAGCTATTAGTTACTTTGTATTTAGTTAGCATTGAACTTTCGACGTAAACTTACCCATAACAATAATTGTAAACCTTTGTGGTTTCGATTTATTGTAAAAATGTTAAAGAATTTTTCTTATAAAATAGATATTCTCATAGTTTCTTACAATAACTCGTAAGCGTAACACGTTTTGAACGTTAAAGGAGGCCATGTTATAGCATTAGCAATGTGAGATTTCTCGTATTACATCAATACCAATTACATCAATACCAATTACATCAATATGCCAATTACTACAGTGTGTCATATTTTGCCATACTAAAGAATTGATAAGAAAGTGTATAACAAAAGAATAAAACAAAGCTTTGGAAACCATTCCGTAGATTTTATTACTATACGAATTACTTACAGGCAGCCTTTCGTCATCGAATGTACCATAGATACTAACACGTTCTTTAACAAAAATCACGTCAAACATACGTAGGTACGTAATCATATGTTCCAATAAGCCATCCGAATAATTATACGTTACAAACACAGAATACAGGACAGAAGCTTCTGTCGTTTTTTTTAATTACCACAATGGAACGTATTAGGCTCGTGGGACTTATCACAAACCTATGGCGTCACCTTGTGAATATTGTAATGAACAATGAGTTTGTATATTACTTACAAGAGAAATCGAAATAAATATTAATTTACAGGCAAGAATGATTTTTCCTACTGCCTTAGTGATGGACAAAGTAGTAATAATCATCTTTAACTAACTTTTTTGTATGTAATGTAGATAGGAAGATATTGGACTTCCGACTTGAACTTGAACTTTATCGCATTTGTGGCGACAAAATTTCAATGCTTTTTCATACTAGCTCTTGCCCGCGACTCCGTGTGTATGTCTGTTATAGACTATTTTACTCACTGATAATGTAGCGGGGTGTAGTGGATTAGGCGTGAAAGCGTAACAAACAAACAAAACAGCTATAAGTATGGATATCCGTGCAATTACATTTAGCGTAGTTGATTTAGAGGCATTTATTTAAAATTAAAGAATAATGGCCGAAGTAAATTAATAACAACAAACACGCAAACTAAAATAAAAAAATTCCGCTTTTGAATAATTTATAAAAAAGTCTTGTTTTCGGACTGTTGTACCTACCGCATGAAGACTTTCAACACGTGCAAATTGTTATTATTACGAGAATAGGAATTTGCAGAGTACACGGCGTTACAACCTAAATATTTACGTCCAGAGTGTGTAAAGTCTGTAAATTAAGCGATTCCCTGAGTCTTGTAACAGAAATAACAATATGTAATCAAGAGTTCACGCGAAAACATCGCCATTAATAAGATTGTGGAAGTACAAATAAATGTTAAGTACAATTTATGAAATGCATAGTTTTATCGTTCGTTTTGGGTTGAACATTGATGGTTTGTTTGCCCGTCTTATACTCAGTAATATATTCTACAAGGAGTTTAAAAATTCATTATATCATTCAATAAAAAGTCGAGGAAGTGACACGGTATAATGTTTCCATATAATTGATATTATTTAAGCTTTTAAAATTAAGTATACTAAGGGTTTAATTAAATTATACATAGTAATATTGAAATTCATATTGGTTCATGTACGTTAATGATTCTGGCTGAGGTTAACTTCTATAGCACCCTAAGGTGACACTTCTAGAATGTTTAATGGCAAAAGAGAGGATGTTTTCTACGCCATTTCTCAAAAAAAAGGATGTAGGTTAAGTAACTACACACTTTTTATGAAATCAAAGTTAGTAATAGTCACCTATAATAATTATAGGTTTTTTTATGGTCTTACTATGACATTGGGGGCAGACGAAATTTAATTTTATTTTATTTCAGGTAATTTTAAGATTTCCTAGAAAACTAATTCAAGTTTATTAACAATGCTTTACAAAACGGAAAATCAAATTGTCTTGTTTAAATGTCTTTAAGAGTGATTATTATTTGGCAATTCTTTATCTGGGCGAGGCGAGGGCGCAAGTACAGCAGGGGTGTATGCGGCGGAGTGACGTCATCGGCTACGTGACGCCAGCACCCCTACGCACTCGAGGCCAAGGTCTAACAGTACTTCGACCCGTTATACTTGGCATTGGGAGGACAAATAATTTGAAACGCGTATAGAGGTTTTAAACCAGAATTTTTCGTAACCAATACTTACATTTTTCGTTTATGTATGTAAAACTAATTAGCTGTTATTTAAATTATATCCAACTAATTTATGATCCAATTAAAAGGTTAATGTAGTAATATTTAAATAAAATGTTTGATATTTACGATAGAGTCGAATATTTGTTTAAGAATATGTCATTACTATTACTAACAAACCGTTTTACATTTTAGATTATGTTGTATATGTAAACACAAATAAAAAGTATTGACAACTGTGTTGCATGCAATATTATTGGCAAACAAATATTTTTTCAGGCAATTTAGCAATATACATCAGCAAACAATAAATAAGTACCACAATACCAATTTTAGTCAAGATTGGCTCTATTTGACGTCTTAATGTTGGCAATCTCAGTAATTCGTTTACATTGTTCATTTCTTTAAGGAATGAATTAGAATGTTACAAGAATGCTGATTACATACTCCATAATATATGTAATTTTGTTATAACTTATACGTAACTTCTGAAGAGATTTTAACTCAGTTAAAGACATTTAATTTACTTTAAACTGTCAGATTTTATAAACTGTTAAATATATACGAGTTTATATATTTATTTTTTTTGGTTTCCTACCAGTACTCATGTCTGCAGTTCCTTGAAGCTGTAAAAGAAATCAAACTTAGAAAGTTGAAGTAAAAAAGATACGACCGTTTATGCCGCATAAACGCATTTTACATTATAAACCTAGAACTATGACATTTTTGCAAGTAACATCTTCTAATACTATAAGTACTGGGCAAAATCTGAAACTATACATTTGTAATTAAATCATAAATAATAGTGTTTTTGTTGTTTTAATGTTGTTTTTCATTGAGGCAGAACTTTAAAGAAATTAACAAAATGACAGTGGCATGTCAATATAGGTATATATGGAAATGGAATAATGTTCATAAAAACAAGGATAGCTTTTTGAACAAAAGTAATGTGCATTCTATAAATACAAGAAATAAACTTGTGGTATGCTCTATGCTCCAAAAGATAAACAAGTCGTTTCGAGGTCAATGTGTCAGATTTTATAATAAAATCCCAAATAAATTCAAGACTTCAGTATTAACAAATTTAAATCCGCAATAAAACGTAAATTATGTCAGAAAGTCCATTACTCAATTGTGGATTACATAGAAGACAAAAATGCTTGGGATTAATTTAGCTCAGGCTATTTCTTAGGTGGAAATGTGATGTGCGCTAGGGTGTTTTTGTTTCTGCTTTTATGTTTCCTACCTACGTAATCTTATTTAAAATATAATCAATCATTGAGGTACAATTTCATTTATAAAACATTTTGTACGGAACCCTCGGTCGGTGGGCGGGACCCACTTGCACTTGTCCGGATTTATTAATTTAAAGAAGGCACTGCGAGTCCTATAGGTTTTTGAATATGTAATTCTTAGTACTCAATTTTGGAGTGTAGATAGCACGGGTGCTACGGATATTCGCATCCGCATCCGCAAATTCGGAATATTCGCATTACTTCAGACATCTTCACCCGCATCAAAAATGCGGAGCTTTTACAGACATGGATTCATATTTTCAACAAGTAAAAGAAGTTTGAAGTTGCTTGTTCATATCTTACCAATAGAAAAGCACACCTTCGTCTGCGATCCCATACTCTTGTATGTTATGTTTTAATCAGACAGAACAGACAATGTCTTCAAGTCCACAGTTACATATAATGCTCTTTCTTTTTCTCTTTTGTAAATAACAGTCTCAAAAATTGTTGCCTTGCCTTTTATCAACTAAAAATTGCGAAAGAGCATTTTCGCTTCATACTCTTATGTGAATAATTTCTGTTATCTATTACCAAATATTATTTTACTTTCTTTAAGTATTAATAATAAAATAAACCTGTTAATAAAGAGTATCCGTGATAACCCTCTACTTTGTTTGCAAAGCATACGTAATTTTAATTATTTTTTTAAAAATTAAATGCACAACGGATTGCTTTTATTAACCGTTATTAATTTGTTTTGGTAGCTTTGTTTTTCAACTTTTAATTTATTTTTTGTCATTACTGTTTTTGTTGCCATTCATTTGTTTTTGAAAAAAAAAGAACTAACACAAAACAAATGACAATAGGCAAAATTATTTGTTTTACGCGGTCACTCAGATGTTTTTAGTTATTTGGTAAGCATTAGTCATTAGTTTGCAGACATAATTTGAATTCTGACAAACATTGTTTTTTTTAACTTAGTCCAAAAACGTCCACAACTATTGAGAAAAGTGTATTCAAAAGAAACAAATGTGAGATTAATAGAAAAAGCTGTCGGGGTTTTTCCGGTTCTGTTTTTATACTAAGGAATGACTCACGTAACCTTCTAAAGAAGTATCTTCTATTAAAATAATTCTAGTTAAAATATTTTAGAAATGCGGAAAAAGTTTCTCTTTTTATTCGGCGACGTGAAGGAGGGTTATTAGTTTGACCTGTAGGTATGTATGTATATCCGTCCCTACGTTCTTTCGTAAACACGAAACGGCTGGTCCGATTTTAATACAATATGTTGTTAGATTTGTCTTTCTGGGCATGTGTCACTTAAAATCTGCAAAAATCTGTAATGGAATATATCCATTACAGATTTTTTGCACCAAAAGTCTAAATTTTACTATTTTTCTAAAAAATTTCCTTAACCTAGACAGGTTAGAAAAAAATCAAAACCGTTTTGCAATTAAATGAAGGACTGCGTGAGGCAGGATATATCTAGAAAGGACGTAAGCAGTGATCTGTCAAGTAATAGAGGAAAGAGAGGTGGAGAATAGAAGTATAAACCTTATTGCACCGAACCCAAAGAAATTTGAGAAAAGGGCAAGAAGATGATGATCATGACATAACTTAATACTGAACTTTACTAAATACATTTAATCTTTATTTCATTAGATATCAAAGCAAATTTATTTTAGCTAATACTTGACAGACAGATAATTTAAGTAAGAAATGAAGCAAACAATGAGCGGTTTATATTTATTTCCAGATGTCAACTATATCCTTGAAATAACTAAGTCCAACTGAATTTATTATACTATCTCAAAAATCTAATTCATCTAAAAAATTCTACTAAAAATCTGCAGATCTTTCTAATACATATTTATGGATCTATAGATAAATGTGCATGCCCAAAAATAAAAATTACCACAGAATGTTTTTGCTTTCCACTGTATGAAAATTCTGAACTTCTGAAGTTTACGTTGACATTATACATATGTTAGGGGTTTGTCCTCGGGAGTTTCGCCCTGACCTTGAGTTGATTTATCGGAAGAGGGGATTCGCATTGCGGCATTCCGGGAGGAACCTTGAGACAGATCCTTTGATATTCTGCACTGCAGTTGTGATTTAGTTAGCTATAGGTACATATAAAATTAATTGCCCTGAATTACTGTCTGCTTGATTAACGTAGAGCCTAAACCGCTGGGGCTACAAACTTGTTTTTTTTTCAGCTGATGCATTTTATGTTGTAAGCACACACTAAGAAAGGATTTTATGCAATTTCACCCCTAAGAGGGTAAAATAAGAGATGAACGGTTGTGTGGAAGTTCGTCATTATCAAAGTTAGAAATACGAAATAAGACGCAAGGACGCGAGCAAAACTGCGGGCAATAGTAACTTCCTAATATATGTTTTAGGAACAATATTATTTAGAGCATTTAACTTCTATCCATCAAGCTAAAGGTCTTCAAATAGCTTCAATTTTTAATTAATGATACCTCGGTACTAAACAAGCATATGGACCGCCGCGCAGTAAGGGGTTGGGTATCCTATGTACGGTCGCGGTCATAAGTCCAGTAGCACTTTTACAAAATTATAACATTAAAACTATCATATCACACACACACATTTACGTTACGTGCGTATGATTATAGTAACTAATTTCAACGCAATCAATAACTGTCCGTCTGACGCTACTGTGGACGCTCTATTGCAAATGCCGCCGTTTCCTCATGCAACCTTACAGTAACTTTTGAAAATTTATGAAATGTGGTTATGAGTGCAGTATTGTAACGAACGTCAAAGAATATAAATCTTAGATTCAATGTTCTAAACTAATAGTCACTAGTAACTTTGGGGGTAGATTTGAAACAATAAACTATTTTATTGTTTCAAAAACACCCTCAACTTTTGAAGTCGGTTAGTGAACTTAGTTACGAGCATTTGTGTTATTAATCGCTACTACTGATGTTCATATTGAATATCTGCATTTAAAATGTAAACAAATATTAGGATTGAATCCAGGGCTCACGTTACAGCTTTACTTGGGCTTAATATCTGAAATATCTAATGGAACCCGCTTAAGTGTAATTTATTTTAATGGATTGTATGATGATAATCGTGGTGTATGTGTGTGTGGTGGTGTGTGGTGTGTGTGGTGGTTTTATAATTTTAATCTCATCTTAAAAAAAACATATTAAAAAAAACTGTGAGACGTTGAGTGAAGAGATTATTAATCAGTCGCCACTTGTTAACCAGTCTCATCATCATCAGTCTCTAACAGTCCACTGCTGAATATAGGCCTAAAATGTGTTTGTTTTTAAGGTTCAGATTGTTTTAAAGATTCATAATAATATAAATAAATTATCTTATTAAAAATATATTTTTTTTTAAATTGAATATTCTACCTTTTTTCCGTAAACTAAAGTCACTTTAAAGTAACAGAATTCAAAACATATATCCTGACATGAAAACAAAAAGTGATCAGGCACCTAGGCTCTAACAGCCACCACTCGTAATCAGGCAAACAGTGGAAGTAAGCCAGTCGTACTATTGTGCCACTGGTACTAATGAATACAGTGACTTGAACTTTAGCATCGCTTTCAAATAGGTGCTACCACTGGAATTTCAATACGAAGAAAACTTATAAACAGGTGTCTAGGTATCAAGTGTTTTTAGATTTTGTTTGTGAAAGGGTAGATAAAGGATCTCAGGTTGATGTTGTATATACCGATTTCTCAAGCGCCTTTGATAAAGTCGATCATTGCGTTCTGCTTCAGAAATTGTATCTGTATGGTGTAGAGGGTTCATTGCACAGGTGGTTTGACTCGTATATTACGGGTAGATCACAAAATGTAGTGGTAAATGGATTTACGTCTCATACCTATTATTCTCTCTCCGGTGTGCCTCAGGGTTCGATATTAGGTCCCAAGCTCTTTCTTGTATTTATCAACGACATTGTCAATTTTATGCGTTACAGTCACTGCTCTGTTTATGCCGATGATTTGAAGTTATTTGGAGAGGTAAGCGATATTACGGATAAAAATAGTTTACAAAATGATCTCAATGCAATATCAGTATGGTGTCGAAATAACAACATGTGTCTTAATCCATCTAAATGCTTTCATATTAAATTTACACGTAAAAAACAGTTCTTTGATTCAGCTTACGCAATTAATAACATAAAATTAGAAGAAGTATCAACGATTCGTGATTTGGGAATAGTGCTTGACGGGAATTTAAATTTCATATCTCATATCGATAATATAACTACTAAAGCCGCTAAGATGGTAGGGTTCATAAAAAGAAATACAAAACAGTTTAAGAAAGTAACAACCAGTATCCTTTTGTACAAAAGTCTCGTAAGAAGTGTATTAGAATTTTCTAGTGTCATTTGGAATCCTCACTACTCGAATCACTCGCAACGTATAGAGTCCATTCAAAGATCTTTTACTCGACATCTATCCTGGAAGCATGAAGTTGGGCGAAGAGCTCCTTACATGGTCAGATTAAAACATTATAAGTTAGACACACTTAGCAAAAGACGAAAAATAGCTGACTTAAATTTTCTGCATGGAATAATAAATGGAAAAGTGACTGACTCCGAATTGTTAGGAAAAGTAAAATTAAAGGTACCATTTCGACCTCCGCCACTCCGAAATCCCATAACCAATATGTTTGTTTTGCCTCGATGTCGTACTAATCTTGGGATAAATTCGCCAATTGTAAGAATGTGCAATGCGTTATTTTGGAAATCTGGATATATTTCGTGAGAAACAAGCACATTTTAAGAATATTATAAATAAATGTATGGTATAGATTTTTGCAGATAAATATATATGTATGTATATATGTGTGTATGTGTATGTATATGTGTATATATGTATATATGTGTGTATGTATGTGTATGTGTGTATGTATGTGTATATATATATATATGCTTATTGCATTGCATGATTTGTGCTTAGCATTTTATTGTTAAATGTTAGTTTGTAAAGGTCTTAATAGTTATCAAACATGGAAATTATGTAAATTGTCTCGTATCTCTCAAGGTAGTTAACATAAAATGGTAGATGCTGTGGACACATATTATTTTTGTATGTACTAGATTAAGACATTATGTATTTTAGTTCTTAAGACGCTATTGTACAATACATTGTTTGTGTTCCTTAAAATAAATAAATAAAATAAATAAATAAATAAAAAGTGTTGTGCATATGTGCTTGTGACCAACCAACATTATACGTCTGTGTTATCTGGTTATAATAGGTGTATGCATTGAAACATCACACACATAGAGATAGGCACCGAACCGGCGTGCGAATATGAACATTACGGTGCTACTGAATTAATGACGCTTGGTACAGCCAAGCGTCATTAATTCTGTGTGTACTTCCAGACTCAATATTAAAAAAAAATGAATATACTTCAAAAAATATTGTAGTTTCTCAGAATAAGAGGGCCTCCGACTTATCAAGGGCCACCAGTAAGCCTAGCGCCTCAATGCGCCCGACCACCAGAGAGACTCCCGTCATGGCCAGGAGCGCCGCCTCTTGAAAGTTTGCCCCACGGGCTGTAACTAGTGTGTCACCAGCATATAGATTACCCCTAGCCCGGGGGTAAAGCGACATCGAAGGGCCCAGTCGTATTCGAACATAGCCACAGGAGTGGGCCGAGAACCGATCCGATCGACACGAGCCGACGTTTCAAAGCACCATTTCGGTCCTCGTACGAGGGCGATCTGAAAAGTTTCCGACCTCAACACGAAGATGGCAGCACTTATGAATAAAAGCTAGTGAATATCGTTAATGCCTGTACCAAGCGTCATTAATTCTGTGTGTACTTCCAGACTCAATATTAAAAAATTTTGAATAAACTTCAAAAAATATTGTAGTTCCTCAGAAAAACCTCGGCAGTGTTTGTTTACCTAGCATTAGCATTAGCGAGAGAAAATTAGTATGGAATGGAGTCGCTTAAGGCAGAAAGGGACGTGGCTGTTCCAGATAGAACGAAGCTGTATGGTTGTAAACCATTTCAAATGTACCAGCGCCCTTCTTTGTTTTGTAACAATGTGAATTTGGCACGAATAAAATGTTATATTATTATTTAGCATTTGGTAATTTTATCTCTAGATATTTCTGTTTTGATGTTGCTCTGAAGCTATAATAATTCGCGACGGCAAACATATTATAAAAATACTATCACTGGTTAAATTTATTATCTGCGACAACAATGTTTCAGAGGTTAACTCATATCAAGATTTTTTCTGTATTTGGTATGGCTCATACTTCTTTAAAACAATTTTTTATGATATTTTGGATCTCATCCAAGTGTAAATGTGTAAAAACATTTTTATCGGAATTTACAGCGTGAAAATTGATCTTTTAAACTGTGTTGTACAGATATTGTTACGTGGGGGTATACAAAAAAAATGTAGTCGGTTAATTATTAAAATTGCACTGTATTTACAAACACTCACTATTACAACAAGGAATCACTATATAACTCGTTAGTCGCACTAGAAATTCGCTTCGTTGTCAATTCGCTGTGTCGTAAAACGATAATGTCACGTACGGCCAACACGCTCCGCTTTTATAGTGCTATCGAATTTACTAGACTAATCCCGAAGATGCGATGGAATATTCCAGTACCAGTTACCCTTTCAGAATTATTATCATAATATCAATACTTGTATTTCACTTGATACTAGATCCACTTACTTAAAATTTCGCGAACAATCGATCCTATGGCGCAACAATATTTTGAAATTAATAAGCCCAAATTATTTTACTCACTTCCATTACCTAGATTCATAATAAAAAAAAACTCATTCATGGAGTTTTGATCCAAAAATAATTTATGTTCATTTAAAAACGCGATTTTGATTAGTATATTATAATTAATACAGACAAGATAATTTAGCATCGTTACTTTTATTAAGGCACGTTTGTGGATTGGATCTTTCTGCACAACACGGTGCATAATATTCTCGACACTATATTACTTTTTAAAACCAGAAAAGAGTTGTTTTCAATAACAGATTTTCTTTAAAAAAACTGTTGTCACTTAATAAGATTTACAAGCCTTAAAACATTATTTAGGTATTGTATCTGTTCTACTCTTTAAAAAGATTAAGAATGATGTTACAGGAAGTTTCGATTTCGATTTAAACAATTTTTCTTACAATATACGACGAATACATATACTCGTACATAAATAAAGTTTGAACAGTATTTTAAAACATACATGGATTCAGTGGATAGAAACTTATGTCTAACAATATTTACCGTTTGCATTTTTAACATCACTCCTAACAGTATCATCTATTTAGTCACAAGGCTACCTGCACCTGCCTCTGCGTATCTGATGAAATATTCAGTCTTTATTCAACGGCTTGCTTGGTTTGCCTTCTACACGCTATGTTCGTCTCAGTTTTTAATATAGGTTGGCTACCTACTACCTAACGGAGCACTCACCATTTACATAAATAACTTATTAATCGTAATTTGCTACTCAGCTACTTATTCAGCCAGTACCATGTTATTCTGATAAGGTTCTCCCAGAAACAATAGTAAGGTCACAGTAGTTACAGTATAGTTATTAGTTAATCTTATGAGACTCTGCGGCCTGAAATTCCCCTTCTGTGTCTCCTTTTATCTTGCTCTACCTAATAGTTGAATAATACGTTTGTTTGTTTACAGGGCCATTATTAGTGCTCATTTTATAAAATGAATAACAGGTTTAATCAAGATTATATCCCATTGACATCGAGTGAAAAGCGCTAGTCAATATTAATATGTTCTACTACTACTATGTGCACTAATGCCTAAATATAGTGGATTATCTAGGATAATATTCTTTTTCAATTGGACGATAATATAATTTAACAATAAATTAAGCAGTAGAATTACGCTGATATATAATCTGCGACTGTATTAACATCTTCCGCACACAGTTCCGTTCTCCAATTTTCTATATAGATATTTAAAAATAACTATAAAGTACTTTCAAGCAAATTGAAATAGAAAAAATGAAATTTGGACCTTTAGGAGGCGGTAGCCACTTTGCATCAGGTGACCCATCTGCTCGTTTAGCCTACAACTCCATAAAAAAAATTTTGAAAGTGGGAATTTTGTTTTGTAGGTTTTAAAAATTTAAGGCTGGTAATAAGATATCAAACTATTTATATTAATATGCGTTGCTATGATAGTATAGTGAAAGTATACAGAATAATTTTCACTGAATGTGATTTATCGATCTGTTAAGAAATGGACAGAAATCATCAGTCAACTACCAAATCATATCCCACAAAGCAAGATTCCTCATTATCGTGTCAGTTCGTAAACTTAACAATTGAGGATGTTGGCTTCACCTTAACCTTCGTTTGCGACCTTAGAGTGTTGTTGTTAAGGAATGTTCGAATAAAATGTAAGTTTTAAATAAAGAAGGTTAAGAACATTATTTGGATTTATAACTGATGTTAATTAAAGTGATAAATTCCTGCGAAGAATGGAAAGGCGATGGACTGTTATAAATGAGAAAGGGCTAGAGATTTCCGAAGGCTTTTGCCAGCCATTGCTTACATTCCCTGACTGCTGGAAGAAAGGGAAGCTGGTCCTGTTGAGGAAGCCGGGACGGCCTGACGATTCGATCGCGGCCTAAAGGGTCATCGTATTGCTGGACGAGTCGGGTAAATTATTTGAGAGGGTTCTCTCTGCCCGCATTGTCCGGCACGTCTCAGAGGTGGGCCCTCATCTGTCGGACGCCCAATTCATATTTCGAGCGGGGCGTTCGATGATCGAAGCTGTGTTGCGCCTCAAGACCGTGACCGAAGAGGCAGTGAGCCGTGGCGGCGTGCTGTTGGCGGTGTCGTTAGTCATCGCCAACGAATTCAATAGTCTGCTATCCAGCTGCATCAGGGAAGCACTTTAATACCACGGGGTGCCAGAGTACCTGAGGCGGCTAGTGGCAGACTATTTAGAGGAGCGTACGTCATGTACGAGGGTGGTCTGAAAAGTTTCCGACCTAACAAAGATGAAGACCTTTTTTCTGTTTTATTTTATTTTACAACATAGTCTCCTTGTTACTCTAAACACTTCTCCCAGGGATGCTCCCATTTCTGTAACCCGTCCAAATAGTACTCGGCGTTTTTCTCTGAAAAATAATTGTTCACGAAGGTGATTGCCTCCTTATCTGACGAAAATCTCTGTCCTCCGAGCGCAATTTTTAGATGAGGGAACAAGAAGAGGTCATTGGGGGGCAGATCTGGCGAGTAAGGCGTTCAAACCGTAATTCGTGGATTTTCGCCATGGCAACCCGAGGTGTGAAATGGTGCGTTGTCTTGGTGAAACAGGATTTTCTTTTTCTGCAAATGGGGCCGTTTTTCCCAAAGTTCTGCCTTCAGCTTGTCAAGTAATGATGCGTAGTATGCTCCTGTAAAGCTTTATCCTTTTTGGAGATAATCGATTAAAATAAGTCCATGACTGTTCCAAAAACAGTCATCCACTTCCCCAGCCGAAAAAACAGTTTTTGCCTTTTTTGGAGCTGGTTCCCCCTTTGTAATCCACTGTTTGGACCGTATTTTGTTTCGGGCCTATAGTGGTGTATCTAAATTTCATCTACAGTAATTAATCGAAGCCAAAACTCGGATTTATTGCGCCTAAACTGCGCCAACAGAGCGTTGGAAATGTTCATTTCAACACGTTTTTGGTCTAACGTGAGCAAACGCGGCACCCAACGCGCGGACAGCTTTCTCATGTCTAAATGTTGATTTGATATGTGACAAACACGTTCTTTTGACATGCTCATAACCTCTGCTATCTCTCTCACTTTAATTCGGCGGTCGTCTAACACCATGTGGTGAACTTTGGCGATGTTTTCGTCGGTAGTTGCAGTTTTTGGACGTCCCGAACGTTCATCGTCTCCCAAGCTCTTACGGCCACTTTTTAATTCAGCTGCCCAAAATTTCGCTATGGTAAATGATGGTGCAGAGTCCCCATACACAGAATCCAATTGCGCAGGCGTATTGACTTACAAAAACAAATATTTAATGACAACTCGATACTCGATTTTGTCCATTTTCGTAAAAACACATATCATCTCACGCAAACGACTGTTACGTAACAACTGCGTGGCTGAAACTTTGGCGAGTAACTGTCAACAGATGAACGAAATTCACTAGCTTTTATTCACGAGTGCTGCCATCTTCGTGTTGAGGTCGGAAACTTTTCAGACCACCCTCGTACGAAGACCGAAATGGTGCTTTGAAACGTCGGCCCGTGTCGATCGGATCGTTTCTCGGCCCACCTGTGGCTATGTTCGAATACGACTGGGCCCTTCGATGTCGCTTTTCACCCGGGCTAGGCGTGATCTATATGCTGATGACACACTAGTTACAGCCCGGGGGGGCGAACTTTCAAGAGGCGGCGCTCCTGGCCATGACGGAGGTCTCTCTGGTGGTCCGTCGCATTGAGGCGCTAGGCTTACTGGTGGCCCTGGATAAGACGGAGGCCCTCTTATTCCATGGGCCTCGTCGTGGTCCACAATAGTCAACAGTCCCCTAGCGCCTCAATCGTGGTCAACTCTGTCCTCGTACCGGTTCAGGCCCAGATGAAGTATCTAGGTCTGATCCTCGGCGGGAAGGAAGGAAGGCGGGGTCCGGAGGTCTTAATAATAGCAGTTCCCGGATCTCTCCTATTACAGGCGCAGAGTGGCACACCGTGTGGTTTTAGTCGGTCCGAATCCGACATACCACCCTGCCGCAAACCCCGGTGGAATGACGGCCCGAGGGGGTTCCATAAAAAACAAAAAAAAACTACTGCTTACATTCCCCAATCCATAGATCCATACATACAATGTCTTTGCTATTATTTTCTATTGCCTTCTCAACTTATTTATTTTTATATTTTCTCAATGTTACCTTCTAAATCTTAGAGTGTCGGGTCGATGGCAGACTGGCTATATGAGTGGGACTGGAATTATGGTTAGCAAAATGTGGGCGTTTAAGACACTTCTATCTACCCTTTCGGAGATTCTAGCCGATCTTCTTTGAATACGGTCCAGAATGAGAAGATGGTACTGTGGTGCCTCTGCATAGAGAGGAGAACAGTATTACTGCCTCGATCTGTTCAGCACACCGAGCTTCTTCAAGGCCAATTTGACCTTACTCTCAAAATGACCACGAAACTGGACTACGCTCGATATCTCGTTGCCCAGGATTGCAGTACTGGCTGAGGCAGTTAGGGAGGTGCTCTCAAACCGAGGCGATACGGCATATCCTGTATATTATTTATTACCAAACGCCTCAATGAATTGTACAGTTTATCGAATATTACAGAACAATTTTTTTTGTGAAAGGGTTTAATATGTTATACATGTCTGTAGTTATTGCTGCCTGAGCAAATGCCACGTTTAAAGTCTTTAGTTACTTGGTTATCGAGTTTTAAGGTGGGTCTACGCTAGGCGAGCCGAGCACTAGCGGAGATGTT
Source organism: Arctia plantaginis (assembly GCA_902825455.1). Taxonomy (NCBI): domain Eukaryota; kingdom Metazoa; phylum Arthropoda; class Insecta; order Lepidoptera; family Erebidae; genus Arctia; species Arctia plantaginis. The sequence continues at coordinate 116,876 of CADEBD010000276.1, read as the reverse complement.
GTGGGCATCGTCGTTTGTGGCGTCAAGTGATGACTTACAACGATCACTTCCTTCGAACGTAGTTTTCCGCAGTGTGCAGAGGCTCTTGGCGAATATGAAGGAGTTTGCTGGTGCAGCAGTAGCCGCTGTTGCCGATGCAAATCCTTTTGTGTAAAAAATGTTTGAAATGCCCTCCTTCGACGCTTGTAAGTCGGTTAACCCTAGACGAATTTGTGCTCGGTTCGTCTAGCGTACACCCAGCTTAAGACATGATAAATCGCTTTGTATCGCTGACCCGTGACGGTAACCAGAATAATTGCATTATTAAGAACACGAGACCTTCTATCTTAGTTGAATAGGACTTTCGACATATATATCTGAGATGAATAACTATTACGTGTAACAGCGATAAGATTCTTGTAATGGATGTCTTATGACGACAATAAAAGAACATCAACCATCTCCTAAAAACAGAAATAAAAACACAAGTTATACCTGCGTGCTACGTTCGTTGCCTTTGTTCAGTTCTAATACCATTAAGGAAACTTTGTACTTATACAATGTATCAAATTTGGCTTGACCCCGTTCAATGCTTAATATTTAACCTTAACTCGTGCTTTAACCTTCAAGTAAAAATGTGCCCTAATAGTTACTTATTCTGATTATATTTTGTGAATAAACAGCCTTACTTATGTATTGAAGTTCTATTCGGTTTTTAATTAAATGTGTTCTGTGTAAAATGTTATGTATTCTTAATAACATAAACTTTGTAAAGCGAATAAATACTACGTCAAAATAAAGTATATTAGGCTAATAATCTTGTGTGTGAATAGCAGAGCATAATATATGCTATACTACTATTGAAATGTACTTAACACGGAAATTAAAAATGATGTCTGAAATACAAAGCCCTTAAAGCCTATAATATTTGTATCGGATTTACAAACGTTACTCTTCTCAGTTAAGTAAAAACTGTTTTAAACAGATGTCTTATTCACAAAAAAAAAACGAAGTATAGGATACCTCATATCTAGAGGATTCGATCCCGGGATCCCGAGATCCGGGATCCCGGGATCGAATCCTCAAAAAAAAAACGAAGTATAGGATACCTCATATCTAGAGGATTCGATTCATATTTTAGTCCCGAAATTTTCGGGATCAAATTTAATGAATCCCGGGATTTTCGGGATTGATACATTTTTTACATAAGTCAATAAAAATGTGCGTAAAAAGAAACGCCCTTGCCTTGATTTGATGTTTTGACAGCCATCTTGTCTACACAGCTGATTTCATTTGTTTTTGCTAATGACCGGTTCTGGATTATGCGTAAAAGTGTGTAATTTATAAAGTTTCTGGGCAATTTAATTAAAAAATATGAGTAGGTATCTATAAACATTGGTCTCTTAAGCATATAGTTTTTTTTTATAGTTTATCTAAATAAGTCTAAAGAAGTTGATTTTTTGAAGTTTATAGATAGTTTCCTAAATTATTTACCGAAACACAAAACAAACTAGGCACTAGTTTGCAAGAAGAAAGTATAATTTTGTTTAACCGCCTTTTTGGAGATTTAAAACATAAATGTCCTCACAAAACTAAATGATAAACAAAAAAAATATTTTGATATGTTTTACTGTCTTTTTGTTACCACTTTCCATTGCCAAAACAATCCCGGGACTATCCCGGGATCCCGAGATTAACTAGATAATCCCGAAATCCAGGGATTATAAAAATCGACCGGGACTATCCCGGGATCCCGAGATTAACTGTAGATAATCCCGAAATCCCCGGATTATAAAAATCGACCGGGATCGAATCCTCTACTCATATCTTAATTACATAATGGTTCAATGCATTATAATCTCTTCCTAGACACAGAGATTATGAGGAAGGCCACTTCCTACTCCTTATATGTTTTTAGATAATAAAACTGAAAATCTTGTGTTATCTTGTTAACTTACCAATCACACTTTCCCTACTTTACATATTATTATTCTAAAGTATTTATTTGGTCTTTGACACTTCTTAGTATTTGTTCGGTAGTGTCTTTTTATCCAATGGTACCATTTTTTTTTATTTAGGTGAGTTTGGGATTATATCGCGGCTGTATTCAACAGCCGCGATCAATTCATATAAGTGAATAAACACAAAGCTATTTTATTTGTTAGAAAAGAAACCAGACCAATGATTCGGCGTTTTTTTACAATTAAACCGTAACAAATTGACGACCAGTAATAGAACGGACGACGAATGGCATGCAAAGATGCAAAGATTCTAATTCATATGATTAGCTTATAATGATATTACTAAATAAGTTGTTCAAAACAGTACTGTATGAGGGTTACGATAGTTATGATGAATTTGAAACCGATTTATATTTGTAAGTTGCCGTTTCTGCAAATGTTTTACGGTGACTTTCATAACATGCTAAGGTGGCTTTCCTGTTTATAAATGGGATACAATTTTCAACTGAAATTTCTATTACTGAAATCTGAAGTACTTAGCTTAGCGATAAATCAATCACGCCTTATATTAATTAAATAAATTTATAACTGACTTATCCAAGTGTTCAGTGTTTAGGACAAACGTATAACTATTTGAACCATCTTAAACTATCTTCAGCTTTTCATTGTCCATTATTTTGCGCAGATCGTCACTCCACCTGGTTGTAGGGTGTCTTACACTACGCTAGACGCAGTTTCCACTTCTAAACTCTACCTTAACAGTTATCGGCTGTGTGGACAATGTGACTAGCCTATTGCTATGGTCGAATTTTGTATTTCATGAACAAAGCCTTCTTATTATCTCAAATCTTTACTTAGATCGACTCAATCGTTTTGCTCACTCTTTGAAACTGCATCTCCAATTATGCTGTATGACATTCAGAATAACTCGAAGTTTAGAAATAAGATTTTAGATTAAGTCTGTATTTATGTCTCTGACATTCACTGTAGCTTGGGTTGCTTGGCAAACAGACTGATTTAAAATCAATGGAGGTTCGTGAGCATGACGCACCTATTGTTGGGCATCTAGACGATGTTATCGGTCGAACTAAACCGTGCATTTACGGGTACACTTGTTAGGGTATAATTTACATATAATACGCATAAACATTTTTGAAAACGTTCCTCTTTAATGATGTTTAATGAAAGGTTTTAATAATTTATAGCTTTTTTAAAGAGTCTAATAGTCGTGTGTTTTAACAAATTTTCCTGTTCCCCAGAAGATTCTTCGGCGTCGTGGAAAACAGGATGCGCTCGCATCTGGATCCTTGTACACAGTAGTCTTATACTGTGATGTTTGTTTTTTCTGTATGGGTATGGATGTTCCTCTATGAAAAACCTATTTTCACAACAATATTTCAATAGCCAGTGATAAAACCTTGCCAATTTTACAGTGTTTCGCTAATTATTTCTGTAATTGTTTGAGTGATTTTATAAACTTGGGAAGTTAGAAGGTTGTATGAAATATAGGGATCGACATTATTCGAAGACTATTGTTGATTAGCGATATAGATTGTGATGCATATAATGTTGAATTCTTCTATGAACTGTGTCACATATTTTACCTGGAAATGCTTTACTTCTCGAGGGCCACGTGAATCAGAAGTTGCTATTACTAATTGAAATAATGTGCAATAATATCCAGACAACCGAAACACTGAATATTTTTAAATTACTTTGTTTCTGTCTTTAGGCTTTGTTCCCCAAAAACATACAACTGTAGATTCTAGGCAAGTTAAAAATGTACTTTAACGTCCTATATCCATTGTTTCAGCTGGAATGTGTCGTTTGTAACGTGTGGACATACTTTAATTAGCACTGCGTGGTATAATATTGGCAAATGGCCAAAAAGCGTTTTGAGGGAATTAACCCACGGATGAATTTTTGTTACAGTTTCAAGATTCTGTGTGCAGTCGCCACGGAATGCTTTTTGTTCATGAAATAAGTTCATCAAGTAGCTTAAATTTAAAACACGATGGAATACAGCTAAATACGGTCGTTGGCCGCCTAAATGCTGTCGTTTCGTCCGTCACGTGTTAATGCACGATTAAAATATTATAGGAATATGTTATTATGTTGTTATTTGCAATATTACTGCTGTAGGTATTTATTGCTGATTCTATTACCAAATTTAAAAATAATAATCTCTAGACTGATCGATTTCATTTATTTTTATTGTGTTTACGTAAGTATATTTCGTTTTGTCTGATAGTGTGTCATATTGATAAAAACTTAGTTTTGCAATCTGTCTATATTTAGTGAAATCTATATAGATAAGGTTAATGGGTTCTTTACAATAATTATGATTTTTTTGTCTTGTTATTCTAAAAAGAGATTTCACTATAAATACGATAGGTTATACGAGCGCGACTCCCGTTAAACAATTAGGTTTGGCGAGTATAAAATGTAAATGTTAGATCTAAGTTACTATGATTAATTAAATAAAAAAATAATATAATATTAAGGTTACGTAATTATAAATAGGCTTTTATGAATGAACTAAAAATACTAATATTTTATAATTAAAACGCTATTGGTAGCGTTCCCAGAAGACTGGCAGCATTGCCACGTTGAATGGCAATGCTAACTCTCTGTGCTAAAAAAAGGCCGGCCTTCTGATCACGAGAAGTGTCGATCAGTTGCTTAGCTAGTACGCTTACATAGCACTAGCACGGACCCCATGACACTAGCATCTAGATAGTTCATTAATATCTTATTAAAATAATTATGTCTAAATAATGTTTTGAACCTATCTATGTTATCATTGTTGATATTATTTGTGATGAGAGTTAACCGTTTAATCCAAATTGACCAATATTATCATGGTGTATTACGGTGTTAATAACGTAATACAATGTTAACAAAGATGATAAACAGATTACATTGTGAAATATTAGTTAGGACATGTGTGTTGTATACATGGTTTACTACTCTTGCAATATTAGTCTACTTCCATACAACTCTCAACTATGGTTCGTCTAAATATAGAAAACATTTACCTCACATCACACATCACATCAACAGCTTTTAATAGTCCACTGCTGAACATAGGTAGAGACCTATGTTCAGCAGTGGACTATTAAAAGCTAAGGAGAGCCTTAAAAAGGAGGTTTTGGCCTACTATACCACGCTGGCCAGACGGGTTTGGTATAGGGTTTGTGTCAAGTTTTCCTTCTCTCTGCAGTGCTGTTGTCCTGCGTGGTTTGCTCCCTTAGTCGCCTCTTACGACACTCACGGGATGAATAGGGGTGGTGATACCCTGTATTCTTAATCCGTAACTACACTGACCTTTACCTACTATTTATTTATTTATAACTTTATGCACTTTTGTAGATACGTCGGTGGACTTAATCCCCATGGCACTCTCTTCTAGTCAACCTTTAGGTGGTGTGGTGCTATTCATGCGTTTCAGATTTAATCTCAATCGTATTAAATATTTTATTTTACATTAACTTGATTAATGCATTTTTTTTAATTAAACATAGATGATGTACCAAACATTATTTTGGATCTTATCGTTCTTTGTTGAACTTCAACCTTTGTCAACTGGTTAAATCCTCTTTTATGCGTAGGAACTAGTGATCTTGCCTGTCCACAGGTACATTTCATTTCTTATAAACTATGCAAAACCGACGGCTTTATAATGAAAGGACCACACGGAACCGGTAATCGGTTACACAATTTATAAAATAGACGTATAATGGTAAATCAATCAAATACATTGCATTTGCAATGTATGTATAACAAACACGTAGCTTTTATCTTATCTATTAACTTATGTGGCTTCGATAATCTGTGCACTGCAGACTTAAGTAACGCACTCTTGGAACATACCATGTTGCTGTCAGGTGTAGGACGCACGTCCCGCCTCTGTGCGGACCAAATCAACAAAGACCTTCCCACAGTGCCGCCCTTATTCTGTTTTGACCAGGTAAGAATAGGATTCAGTGAATATCGTTGAAGTCCAATATTCAAACCACAAGGATAGGTAACCATGTGTATTTCAATCGAAACTTCCAGTTCTAAAAGTATCTTCTAGTATCGAACCGTATAAGTTTTGGATCGACTTAAAATGAAAGTATGCGTGGACAAAAAACGGTAAGAGAGGAACTGAGAAAATAATTTACTGCCCAAATGTAAAACTGGTCAAATTTTGCTAATGAATATTGTAATAAAATACGTACATACTCGTGTTCAATGTAAAATATTATCATTGTTAGATACTGATGACGTAAGTGGTGACTAATAAGTCGTATTACAATGATAAACAACTAGTGAAAAACTAGAAATGACAAAACTATCATAAAGACAATGTACGTTTGTCCCTTCGTTGATTTTCTCATTGACCGTTGTTTTATAGTAAATGTGTGTATCGCATCGTTTACCCTGCATACGGACATTTCGAACTGCCCGTGATATGAACAAACTTGACTGCATATTATCGTGTTTTTTTTTGTAATACATGTCTTTAGTCTATAGTTATAATCAGCTGGCCGTGGAACACCAACAGTTTTGAATATAGCGTTATATTTCAGACCAGTATAACTTGAGCTGTCATGGTATAGATTTTTGTGCTATGTCAGGTCACAATATACTGACTGTTATAGAAAGGTATGGTAAAATATAAGTACCGGTATAAGTAGCAAACAAATAATAAATTTAGCATGAAAATAAAATACTTTTTTCCAGGGTACACATTTCTAAACAACGAATTATTGATTCAGATATCAATTTATTGGTTTTCAAACCTTATCAACCACAAATTGTCTGTTAAATGTCATCTATAAACATAAATGTTTTTTACCCTGTCTGTCTAATGGATCTGTGGAGTCAGTCACCTGTATATTGGTAACATTTAAAATATTTGCAAGTATGTAAAGATAATGTATCAGATCCATATCTGTTTATGCTTTAAAAGCATCATGTGTTTTAAAAGATAAGCCATAAATTATTAGCCTATTCTTTTAAGGATCTTCGTATTAGTTTGTAGAACTTTGTATCAAAAGCATTAGTACTTACATAGATATAGGCTGTGTGATATCAAATAGCATCGTATTCATAGAGCAACACGGTAGGGAGTAGCCATACGAGGCGTTCCCCTCTGCAAAGTATAAGTCCACACGGTCATATGCGTACAATAAAACTTGTTACAGCTGGACCGCTCACTAGACTAAGGCCCGTATTTTAAAAGGTGTCTCAGTCGTGAATCTAGTCTTAAAACTAATTTTAAGTAGAGATTTTTTTATTGAACGTCACTTAAAACGAGATTCACCGATCCATACTCAAGTGAGTGATAGCCTATTTTAGAACGATGTTTATGTCGAAATCATTACTCAGGTATAGATTTTGACAGCTGTGATCTTTGTTTACGTGAGACAAGCTGAAACTAGTCTCAAGCGGTGATTTCTAAGGCATTTAGGGGAAATGAATGTGTTTTACGATAATTTGTTTTTGAATAATTACGAAAGATTTACTTTACTTCATTTACGAAAGAATTACTTATCGTACTATAATCAATTTCACTTTAATTTACCTTAATTGATATTAAATTCACCACAATTCACGTTTTACACACACAATGCCAGTTTAAAATACCACAATCTTTTGGTTTATGTTAAAAGTATAGTAATATAAATTTCAGAAATATCAAATAAAAACATCGTTTGACATTTCAACATGATGAGTGTTGATAAATAACTTCAACGTTCCGTAATAGCCTATTCATACAGCTAGTCATTTTTATTTTAATATTTATTAAATTTCATTTTGAACGAACAACAAGCTTATTAATATGTTAACATTGCTACACTAGCCTATAGTATATTATATACAAATTCACAGGAATTATGTTTGTAAAAGAAAAATATTTTTTTAATAATTAGCTGCGTAATGCGGAATAATAATGTCAATCATGCGGAAACGTAATTGAGAACAGACTGTAAGTTCAAATCAATACTTGAAACTAGTTTCAACTGAGTAGAACTCAAAACGCGTTCTATAATAAGATCGATACTTAAGATTTGATCTGCACTTAAAACTAGTTTCAGGCAATCAGAGTTCAACCGACACTTGAGACGTCTTTCAAAATACGGGCCTAAATTTAGTTGCGTTGCCGAGTAGACGACAGACCGTCCTACAAAAATGCCTAATTGTGCCGTTTTTGCATCAAAAAGAGATCTGCCACGTCAAGTTTACAAAAAAGATGACGTTACTTTTCATTTGTAAGTAATTTATTATCAAATTCCTCCTAATGTCAGAAACATTCAAGTCCTAATGTCAGAAACATTACTTGGCAGAAAGCGGCATTAGTTAAACCCTAGGCTTTGGTGTACATCTCGCCATAGGTTCATCCACTGTGATGACAGGTGATGATAGTTTAATTGACAGGCCGCTATAGAGAATGAGGTTATTGCTACCCGGGTACTGGGCAGTTCGGACGGTGGACACGGGCTTTTATTCCAGCTAGTGATATAAACAATGCATTTCTAATGCATTATAATTATTATTATGTAAATAAATATTATATAAAAAAAAAATCTGTAAAAAGAGCCCGTCGTCTATGGTTATAAATAGGTTTTAATTTATCCTTTATTTATTAGGAATTTATCTGATGGTGCTGAATATCCACTATTTAAATGTCTTAAGTTTTATTTTATTGTTCACTAACTTGAACTGTCTTTGTATAGACTTATGTAATTTAGCTTTATGTAAACTTCTTGATATAATTTTCCACTTCACTTAAGTAGCCTTGCTTTTTTGTTAACGGGTTGAAAAATCCGTTTTTTCTTGATATTTTCGCTCTAATTCTAGTTACAAGAGTACTGGTGATTTCTTACTGTACCTACATTGCTTTAAGAGATTATTAGAACACTTAATAAGGCTTCCCCGAAATACTATAATACTAATATACGGTGGAACTGCCATAATCATGAAAGTCATTTTTTCCTCTATACGTATTTCTACTACCTTCCGGTAGTATCTTGTAAGGTTTCTTAGTTTAATTAAATATTATGATTAGATGTTTCAGACATACTGATTACGAGGGGTGATCAATAATTAATGATAATCAATATGAAACAGAACTATTAGATTAAAAAAAGTATTTTATTTTTCAACATAGTCTCCTTGCAAGTTAATACATTTAGCGTATCTTTTTTCTAAGCCCATGATTCCCTTAGAAAAAAATTCTTTGTCTTGACCCTCCCAAAATGCCTCTACTGCGGCCATCATTTCACTATTGTCCTCAAATTTGTTGCCCCGGAGGTGTTCTTTGAGCCGAGGAAAGAGGTAGAAGTCACTCGGAGCTAGATCTGGCGAATAGGGAGGGTGTTCGAGCAGTTCTAACCCCGTTTCTTCAATGGCAGCCATCGCAACTGCGGCTTTGTGAGCTGGGGCGTTGTCTTAGTGAAACAGCACTCCAGCGCGCAGTTTACCGCGTCTTTTTGACTTAATAGCTTCTCGCAATCTTCTTATTTGGCCTGCGTAGTAAGAGCCTGTTATAGTGGCCCCCTTTTCCAAATATTCCACCATAATAATTCCTTCTGCATCCCAGAAAACAGACCATAACCTTTCCCGCTGAACTTGACACTTTGAATTTCTTCGGCGTTGGTGAGGAAGCTCTTTTCCAAGTCATTGATTGTTGTTTGGTTTCGGGATCAAAGTGGTGGATCCAGGTCTCGTCCATGGTCACAAAACACGACAAAAAAAATTCTTTATCGGCCTGGAACTTTTGAAGATTCACCCTCGAAATATCGACTCGTTTCTTTTTTTGCTCGTCGGTTAACATTCTCGGTACCCAACGCGCAGAGACCTTTTTCATATGCATTTTGTTGACAATGATTTTTTGAACGCTGCCATAGGAGATCCCTGTGACCTCAGCTACATGCCTTACGGTCACCCTTCGATCGGCCAACACGATATCTTCCACTTTTTTGACGTTTTCTCCAGTAAGGGACGTGGAAGGGCGTCCCTCGCGATGTTCATCTTCAGTGGAGGTTCTGCCCAGCTTAAATTCCTTTGCCCAGCGTGCGACTGTGGAATATGGAGGAGCAGACTCCCCCAATGTTTCCTCTAAGTCGCTGTGTATGTCTTTGGTAGACATTTTTTTCAGGCAGAGGTACTTGATGACAGCTCTTATTTCATTTTTCTCCATTTTGATGTTTTCTCTTCGACAGTTCGTATTCAAATGAATGTATCTCCCGGTAATGGTGTCCTATTTATACATTTTTTTGAAGCTGAAGTAGTGGATATATAAGCAAGCAGAAAAAAAAAAAATTTGGGTTTTTGTGCGTTCTAGAAATACTCGATTATCATTACTTATTGATCACCCCTCGTAGTATTTCTCATAACGTCTTGTATAACTATTCCAAAATCATTATTCAATGGCTATAGCGAATACATTTCTAGTCTTTTATCTTCGAAGGTAACCTTACTCGAGCATAGCCCTCAAATAATTACTTCCTCGTAGATTCAAGGTAATGAGAAGGAACAATCGGTGTAAATGTTTACGCAGCAAGAGTGGGCTAGGTTTTCACATAAGATTATTATTGTCAAAACAATGTGTATGCGTGTATGTAGTGACATTAGACTTTTACCGGGTTTTAGGATAAAAAAAAGTTATGAGGTATATTCAAATCAACTCATAGTCATACATTTTTACAAATACAGTTTTATTCACCTATATATTTCGTGAATGACCGACTGGTTTCGGAGTCGAAGGGTGACGTTACCGTTACCTTGTGTGTGGCAGTTTGTAAAAGGCACCCATCAGTTTCGAAATGAAAGTAGTGAAGTCGGAACAAGTGAGTAAAACCGAACATCTTATCTTATATTTTATACTAGCTGACCCGCGCAACTTCGTCTGCGTCTCTCAATAGTAATAAATTTTCTCCGTTTTTGAAACATTCTTCATTGGTGCTCCGCTCCTATTGGTCTTAGCGTGATGATATATAGCCTATAGCCTTCCTCGGTAAATGGGCTATCTAACACTGAAAGATTTTTTCAAATCGGACCAGTAGTTCCTGAGATTAGCGCGTTCAAACAAACAAACAAACAAACGAACAAACAAACTCTTCAGCTTTATAATATTAGTATAGATAAAAGTCTATTTATGTTTGGATTTGTCATACCGTTTATCGGAGCATCATTAAATTTTGCATTACGTTACCAAGAACTAAAAATGTAATAAATGTTTTCGAGGAATTACTTTTAGCTTCGTAAGCTGGGTCGGGATAGGATCGCCAAAAGTAAGTATTTAATAAATATGTTCTTTATCAACATTATGTTATTTATCAACACGGATAATTAAAAAAAAAAACACTTCATTCAAATGTTATGACTTAATCTTCACAAAAAATAATTAATAATTTCTTTACATTGATTGAAAGTTAAATAAAATCTTCCTGATGACACTTTTCTAGTCGATAAAAAAATTTAAGCTGTTAACCTTACGAGACAAAAGCGATGCTAGTACAGACTCTTATTGTCCGTATCTTGGATTATGGTGATGTCTGCTATTATGACCTGAATGCAGATCTCCTCAATAAATACGACCGCCTTCTGAATAACTGCATTCGATTCGTCTTTAACCTTCGCAAATACGACCATGTTTCTTCCTCTTGTCGTGAATTGAACTGGCTCACGACTCGTCAGCGCCGTACGCGCTCACCACCCTCTATTCCATACTCAACTCACCTATTTCCCCTTCCTACCTAACATCCTCATTTCATTTTCTATGTGCCAATCACAACAAAACTCTCCGTTCATTAAACAATCCACTTCTGTTATGCCCCACTCATACTTCCGCATGTGTCCACTCTTCGTTCTTAATCCAATCTGTCCTCCTCTGGAACGCTCTGCCTTTGGAAATCAGGATAGCACCCAGTCGCCTCTCATTTAAGACGAAAGTCCGAGCTCGAATTCTCGACACTTTAGCAGACTCATCACATCCCTAAATTCTTATATGTTACTAGCGGACCCGACAGACGTTGTCCTGTCAAATTTGACACTGCGATGGTAGCGCCGTCTGTCTGATCCAATGTAAAACATTCCAAAATCAACAACTACTAATAAATTAAAAATTAATTAAAAAAACATTGTCCAGCGGACAAAATTGTGAATCTAAACCATTCCCAGATCCCCTTGAACACACACAAAAAATTTCATCAAAATCGGTCCAGTCGTTTGAGAGAAGTTCAGTGACATACACACTCACAGAAGAATTATATATATAAAGATATGTATATATACGTATGTACTATATGTATGTATGTGACTCATCAAGTATATATATGTATGTATATCTCAGTAAGTATGTAACCTAATTTTAATTTCATGCACCTACTCGGACATTTCCCCACCACCCAAAGGTAGACTGGGAGAAAATGCCTTTGGCATTAAGTCCGCCATTGTACTTTGTGCAAAAAGAATTAAAATAAAATAAATAAATATCTAATACCTTTGCCACTTGTCTTTAAAATCTTTTTTGGCATATTTTCACCTTATTGAATACGACTGTCATAAACGTCTCGCCAGGAGAGCTATATACTTACATAGAGTTGTTATTCTTCAAAATAATAGACTAATTTGTTTCGGTGTTTTCGCGAATCGAGCTCTCGTTAACAGCCTTCAATCTTCACTATGTTTAAAAATATCCTTCTTATTAGTAGACGATACTTGGTGTGTAGGCGAGAATAGATACGTAGATGCACGTGGTAGAATAACAAACAAATCAAACGCACTTCTCAGTTACCATTTTGTTATTATTTTAAACTGGTAGATATTTTTCTTTAATTTAGAATTAATTTCAAATGATCTAACTTTCCTATTTTTGTTTTTTAAGCGCTTTTATTAGCTTTACTTGTAACTTAATAACAAATGTGTGTAGAATTGAATGAAATGAGATGGATAGTAGAACTGTTCAGTGGTTACTGAAAACTGCTCTTATTTGGACGCCTATTACGTTTTGGTGAAGTTTTCTTGAATATAATTAACCAGTTTGTTAATGGCAAGTCGCTTTTGAGACGAAGTTATTGTTGTTTACGATGCAAATGGAGCCGCTGCTCTGCTATTATTATTAATTAAATGTTAAATGGTGATTTAATTTAATTTCATAAATAAAATCACCATTTATGCCATTCTAAACTTACATAACTCGATCTGTTATTATTGCTTTTAACCACTTGTTTTTTGTTGTGGAAATACTAGTATCGATGTTGATGGTTATTACTATTTTACTGCCTCTCGTCTGTTTTATTTTATATACCTATAATGTATTCATAATAACAAAGCAGTCTCCCAAGCTGATTAAATAAAATCACCATTTTTGCTATTCTAAACTTAAATAACTCGATCTGTTATTATTGCTTTTAACCACTTGATTTTTGTTGTGTCTGTTTTATGGTAGGTATATTGTGTTCATAATAACAAAGCTATTTTTCGATTAGTTTGGCTTGGCTTTATACTACAAAATATGAAATCTATTCATTGACCGTCCGTCTTTAATTACGTTTTTTAAGTGAATATATATATATATATATATTAAACTAAACCTGAATGCCGCCCGTGGGGCAGAAAGGGTCATCCTCGTTTCTGATTAATTTGTTCTTACGATAGTAAGTTATACTATGCTGCTGCCAGAATGGAGTTTGAAGCAATAAAGGAAGAAATCACACATAAAAGCTTGTAAAAATGAACTATCTTCTTTGTTCATTATTTTTTATATAACAATGAACGGTGATCGACTTTTTTATTAGTGTAGTGTTATTTTAATAGATTCCAACTAGAGTTACAGTGCGATATGTAATACATGCACTACTGCTACACAATAGTTCTTGCAATCTAAATCACTATTGTACTAGAAATCTACCTGCGGCTGTCACTGTGTTGCCTTTGGTATCTAAACAAATAGTGGCGTTGCCGATGTAATCATTACGCCGTAAATGTTAGAGGGGTCAAATCGGGTTCATTTACACGGGCCAGTAGTGGTCGCACAGGTACTTCCAGACGGACTCCTGTGCCGAGACAATGCCTGTCCCCCGCTGTTCCGACTAGGTCGGGTGTCCCCTGTGTCGATGTGTGCGACCTCTGTTTACAGATATACCCACACACTGGCTTGCTGCGCAACATTGATTCGTGGTTCGCGGCTCGCGCTACGCCCGCTATCGTCTCAGTCACTAGTGCGCAACGCTAAGAGAAACAAGTGTTCGCGCTCTGTAGCGCTACTTTTATTTTTGCGTTAATTTTTTTGTGCAAGTCTACCATTTAACAAAGAAACCTGTTTTTTTATTGCCTATGTGTTATATTATAAACAAGAAAGAGCAAAGTATTATCTGAAAAGTGTTGTTACGTCGCTTGGCTCTCTACCCAGTTCCTGTGTGTTGGGTAATATTCTGTGCCAGTTGTAGTGGTTGTGCTTGTGACAGACTTAGACAATTTTATCGTGAACGTGTTTCAAATTGGGATTTCACCACGAGCGGGCTAAAGGAAGTTTATAGTCAAGTGAGTTTATGACGAAATATATGCTATTTTAACTGTCATTTTGTTTGTAGATTCTAAACTTTCTTTTTCTCTTTTTGTTTTTGCTCTAATTTGCAAGTCAATGGAAACTGCAAGAGATAAACTGGTTTATTAGATGAAGCTCAATAAAATTATTGAAGGATCAGTTGATATTTCATGTTCTGTTTTATATATTTCACAAGTTGGTTAACTGTGGTTCGAATTGCGCGATGATGCCGTACCTCTTGCTCGCGCGTTCCGCGTCGAAGCGCTACCACGTCAAGCTTCACTGTCTGACTACACGGCTGACGGCTGCCGCTACTTATCTCAAATTCTCGACCAGTGTGCTGCTCGTCGACACCATTTTCAATGTTACCACTTGACTTTTAAATTTTAACTGCTGTATATTTATTTTCTTTTCTGTTTATTGCTACAATAATGTTTGTTGCTACTAGCTAATATTTAAATTTCTGCTGTTAGTATACCTATTGGTATTTTCACACATATTGCTTTACGGAATTATGAAAAATGTTTGATTTTAAAAGATGTTACAAATCCAGATTAAAGTTTCGAAAACAAGATGAATAAAAAAAAATCATTGGCAGCAAAGTAGTAAAGTCTTCATAAAAATACAGTTTGGTATTCATACAGTGACTCCCGTTTGTTTTGTATTTGAAGATTTAGTTATCTTAGGTCACACGAAACTATTAAGGTGTACGCTATGGGCCAAGGAAATTGTGTTCATTGTTCATACTGTCCAGACAGTTTGAAAAATGCCCAATATCAATGGGTAAGGTTAAAGTTAAAATAAACAGATTTACCAGGCTATTTGAATATTAATAATATGTATTATTGTATTGTTTAAATTGTGATATCCCGGGATTATTATTATAAAACCATCATGGTAGGTAGGTAATAGGTAGGAGTACCAGTGGTGTAGCGTAGTGGGCGCGACAAAGGCGGTCCGCCCTAGGCGACACCTTCGAGGAACTGCAAAATTTCACAATTAATAATAATATCTTGTAAATATTTCAACCATTTCATATTTTTGTCGTACGTACCATTCGGACCGATTGAAATGATCACGGAATTTGCCACTATTTTTACTGCGAAGAAATGCCCTTTCGTCAAATGAATGTAAACTAATGACACCTTGCTCTTTGTAGCGACGGGCAACACCGTCTGTACTAACTTGCAGGGATTGCCCGTATATTCTTCAGAATCGCCATAAGCAATGCCAGCTGTGAGAGTTTTTCAAAATTGATCAAAGATTATTTAAGATCAACAATGAGTACTTTAAGGCTAACGTAACTATCTTGTCCACTGAATAAGAGGTGTGATGCTAAAGGCATTGATAGTGCAATAAAAGACTTTGGTATTAAAAAAGTAGACGAATATAGTATTCGATATAGACAGAAGTTTTGTTTTTTATTCTCACAAGTACATTATTTTTCTATGTCAAAATAAACATTAAGTATCGTATAATAATATAATATAAATATCATATATCATGTAATATAAATATCAGTATCGTTTTAGTTCTAACGGGAAGTCGATTTCGTCAAGGCAATCAAAAGTGTAAAGTTTTGGTGACAATAGGGCGTTACAACAAAAAATTGTCCACTTTACAGGTTTACAAACTGGCAAAATCGATGTTTCTCAATTTAGTATGTAATTGACTCGGGCTATTAATTAAATGTAGATCAAAATGTTCTTAACCATAAAACAAGTTTTTTTTAAATTATTTCATTAAATTAAAAACCATTTAAAGAAATGTATGTATTAATACAAAAACATGAACAAAATCATAAACAGAAGACTGTGTGTTTACTACTATTGGATGTAAATATTATTCCGAATACAAGAATACCTACATTTTAAATCAATGCCCTTGAATTTACAACCGACGTCAATTTGACAGTAACAAACCGGTGTGACTTGTAGAGGCAGTTGTCTAGCGCATGAATGCTACATTATCCACAGTTCGTCATTTCTGTTAGAAATGAAGTCATGTCACTGCAAATAACGCCGTCGTATTGCAAAAACTTCTTAGAGAGCGTTCATTCTTTGATCTAGTTATAAATTCAGCTCACTTGAAACAACAACCCTAGTAAGTTTCATACTTACTAATTTTAAATCGTTCGCAAATTCAGTGAAAGTGTCGATGTCAGTGCCGAGCACGACTTGCGCTGGCGCAGCACAGTCGTATGTCGTAAGTGTGCGTGCTCAGGGGCGCTAGAAAGCTTTCTGGAATTTTCCATCATGAACAAGGCGATTATACCGGCTCGCTTCTGCAACAAAGATTACTTGTAAAGTATAAGATTACTTGTGTTGCACTCTGCAAGTTCACGTGGCTCGTTACGTATACAAATAGACCTTTAATGAAATCGTGTCATGTTTGGAATAATAATCTTTATCAGTTAGCCAAGCTAGGCTTTTGTAATAGTGTTATGTGTATTTATTGTGAGACACGAGTATCAATATGTCCAATATAGTGTGACGACTCCACTTTTCAAATCGGTTTAAACCGGTTTGAGCATGAACCGAGTTGAATCGGTGTGCCCGTGGTTTAAACCGGTTGAGCCGTGTTATAAGATCGCGCTGCACTTCGCGTTGTACCATAGCGCTCGCGGCTCCTGCTTTACCGACCGAACAAAACTGATTTATCTACCAAATGATTCTGAACAGAGTCAACGCGACACGACACTAAATCTTTATCAATTTACCAACAAGCACAAACTATATTATTATGTTCAAAATCGGATACGGTTAGAGCGCGTCGTTTAACAATAATTTAAGACATAAACCGAAATACTAACCTTCGCGGACCTAACGGACATATTTTTCTTATATCCACCAAATGAGAAAAAAATAATGAATGGTAATCGTGTTACTTGACTGGGTAGTTTGTTGTATTGCCCTTAGCTCTCAACAAACTACCAATCAGTTCAGACAGTCGGTCGTCGGTTAGTATAGGTAATGTCAAGTTTTTTGGGGGCGGCTGTTCTACGGATTCGATCCAAGAACACCGCCCCCGGGCCAGACGGGGTTCCAGCACGAGTGATGGCCCGAGCCCTCGATTACATGTCGGACCACCTCAGGGAGGTGTTGGACGCTAGCCTGGCGTCCGGACGCTTCCTTGAGCGCTGGCAGTGCGGGAAGCTGGTCCTGCTACAGAAGCCGGGACGGCCTGCCGATTCGGTCGCGGCCTATAGGCCTATCGTCCTATCGCCCGGCAGCTCTGCGAGGTTGGCCCCGATCTGTCGGACGCCCAATTCGGTTTCCGAGAGGGGCGTTCGACGATCGATGCTGTAATACGCCTTAGGGCCGTGACTGGGGAGGCCGTGAGCTGCGGCGGAGTGGTGTTGGCGGTGTCCTTGGACATCGCCAACGCCTTCAATAGTCTGCCATTCAGCTGCATCAGGGAAGCGCTCCGCTACCACGGAGTGCCAGAGTACCTGAGGCGGCTAGTGGCAGACTATCTTGAGGAGCGAACCGTCATGTACGAGGACCGAGATGGCGTCTTGAGACGCAGGGCCATGTCGTGCGGTGTTACAACATTGGGTACGACTGGGCCCTACGAAGGCGTCTCCCCCCCGGGCTGGGTGTAATCTGCTACGCGGATGACACCTTAGTTACGGCCCGGGAGGCTAACTTCCAGGAGGCGGCGCGCCTGGCCGGTGGGTGGTCCCTGGTGGTCGGGCGCATTGAGGCGTTGGGTTTACGGGTGGCCCTGGATAAGACGGAGGCCCTACTATTCCATGGGCCTTGTCGTGGTCCGCCCGCCGGTGCCTCAATCGAGGTTAGCTCGGTCCTCGTACCGGTCCGGGCCTAGATAAGGTACCTGGGTCTGGTCCTGGACGGTAGGTGGCTCTTCGACGAGCACTTCCGACAGCTTGCTCTAAAGTTGGTGGACACTGCCTCCGCCCTAGGGCGACTTTTGCCCAATTTGGGCGGGGCCAGTGTTCCCACGAGGCGGCTGTACGCGGGGGTTGTCTGGTCCATGGCGCTGTATGGTGCACCGGTGTGGGTGGCGGCTCTGACCGCCCCGAATAGGGCGCGCCTCTGGCGAGAGGATATTGGCGGTCAGAGCCACACGCGGATACCGCACGGTGTCCACCGAGGCGGCTTGCGCCTTGGCCGGAACACCCCCGTGGAATTTGGAGGCGGAAGTGCTCGCCGAAGTCTATCGGCGAGTTGCTGACTACCGGGCGGAGAGCGGATTTCACCCGCCACCCGAAGACGTGAGCGAGTGGCGTGAAGCCGCTCGCCGAGCCACCATGTTCATCGTTCCGACTGGAGACTCCACGCGCTGACTTCGCCGCCGTGGAGGCTCTCCAGCCGGTCATCTCCGAGTAGGCAGACGCAGGTGCTTTCCGGGCACGGTTGCTTCGGAAAGTACCTGCACTCGGTCGCTAGGAGGGAATCGAGTCCCGCCTGCCACCACTGCGACTGCAGTGAGGACTCGGCCCAGCACACGCTGGCGGTCTGCACCGCATGGGCGACGCAGCAGATCCGCAGATCGACGCGCTCACCTGCGCCTCATGCCGCCCTGAGTGTGGCCGCGGGTGGACGGGATGGGTTTTTCCCTCCACCCGCATTAGTGTGACCAGCCGCGAGGGGACAGCGTCCGCGTGTGCCGGACGTCGCCCAAAGAGAGAATGATGTGAGACGGAGCCCGCACCAGGAGCCAGAGCCGGCGCTGGGAGGGGTCCAGAAGGCGATAACTACCTGGACCCCCCTAAAATAGAAGCGCAAAGAGGGCACACCGTGTGGTTTTGGTCGGTTCGAGTCCGACACCGCCCCGCCGAACAGAAAACACCGGCGGGGTGACGGTCCGAGGGGATTTCCACACCTAAAAAAAAAAGGTAATGTCAAGTTTTGCACTTGTGTGTAAACTCAGTTGCAAACCGTTGGCAAACCGTAAAACGACGGTTGCACATTTTTTTCGTATGTTACATTCGCTGGTCAACTCATCATACGGTTCAAACGGTTACGGTTCGGTTTGGAACTAATTCGCACGAATTGCCAAAGCGAGTTGAATTTCCCTGACTCTCTAGTCCAGTATGTCCACGTACTGAACATTAATCAATCACGTTGTTATAGGGTATCGCTTAAATATTTAACTGGCTCGCAAAACCTAGATTGGTTGGCGAGTAACTCAGCATCAGGCACACATGCTTACCCACGAGCTTGTTATTCTTGTGAAGTATGTATAGGTTACAGCCAACCGCAACTTCAAAATCACAACAATAAACAGCACATCACGCATTTTACTCATAGCATTGTATGCATTACGTGTGGGAGTACGTTATACCAACAAGATCATGTCCATATTCGTTATGTAAGCAGTTAAGAATTTGCTACGTAGTTATTTGCTCTATTTTTCTAGTTAGACGCTGTAGTCAGGTCAAGCTCAAGGTTCTGCCTACATAATGCTCTTGAACTAGAACAGATGATTTCATTTATGTAGCTGTTAATGTGTACAAAATACAAAGAGTATTTAATATCTAGAAAAATTGTAAGGAGTAAAGGATATAAAAGCGTATTGAAGCTCTGAGAAAAAATAGAAAATACAATACCTACTAATTTATACATCTAGATTTTATTAACAATAATATGAAACAAAGGAAGGTCATATCCTTTAAACTTAAAGCAATCTCTTCCAGGCAACTAAGGTTGCCATTGCCTCCACTTTGCTGTAAATGTGGAGGGAGTAATGAAGCATAGTGTGAGAACTACCGATCAATGGAACTCTTTGAATAACTTATGAAAAAATCTGTGTTCGATACATAGATTTTTCAGATTTCCCCCATTATTATTTTTTTGCTTTTCTTGGAGAATCAAATAAATACTAACTTAAGATTTTTTCTCAAAATGTCTCAATGATACCTTTGCACAGTTCATATGATATCTTTATTTTCACCTACAGAATTGAGAATCAGAAAGAAGTGTAATGTGGTCAGGGCACACCGAAGTTATGACCAAACGTTCACAAGTACCGCTTAGAGACATGTGCAAGGATTTTAGTGTAGTACTTTTTGTACTTTTTGTGCCAATAATTATGCCGAGTTTCTTCATAACTTCAATCAGCGTCAAAAAGAATTGAGATGTCTCCAAAGTTAATAAATCATTTCATCCGTAAGTCAAAAAACATTTGTTTTTAAAGAATTTCAACAAAATGAACTAAGTATTATGTAATTTAGAGAGAAAATTATAACTCTTATATGATAATTTTGAGAAAGTTGTGATCTAATCTAGTAAAACGTACAGTGCGTATCACATTGGAATGCTAACTATATTGGAACTACCAATAGCATACGAAATTTCATAATTTTAACATCCTTGGTTCTAAAGCATTACATATTGTTAAAATCTCTTGGAATTCCAGTCCGTAAAAGAATGCACGCGATCGTTTTGTATTTACTACACTGCTCATACTCATAAACTTACACACATACACATAATATATATTTACATTATACTATTGAATTATATCTGAGAGCCCTTTACGATAGGTTCACGGACTCCTGTTCGATAATGTCATGTTATACTTAATTATAAGTAGTCTATCATAAGTGTATATGTGTGTTCCATACATACAACACCAGACTGTGCTGTGAACGACGATAAAATTTATAAACTCAGTTTCTTGAATAAAAATTATGAAAAAATGTGTGAGCTCTATTAGCGTTTTTCTTTTCATTTGTAGAACGTGCCAATCCCGCCAAACAGACTAAAAATTATTCATTCCTTTGTTACTCTTTATTTTACAGCTTTTCTGTTATATACGAATAACAAAACGGAAATACATGTGTACTGGATATTTTAAAACTTGCTTTTACAGATGTTTTTCCATTAAATTCATTGAACGAGAATGTTATATTTATGGCTGAGAGCAGATTAGCATGTTCCGCTCAGCAGAAGGCGCACATGCGTGTGCAGGGCTACTTATTCCGTCTTAGAAGTTTTAAGCATGGAGTAGTTTTGAACACGATCAACAGGCCTTAAAGCACTGGGACCAAAACACAATCTGGCTTTAGTTCATTCACCCTTCGATAATACATTTTAATATTCTCTCTTAATTATTTTGGTCCAAAATTCTTTAATATTGTTAATAGTGATATCAATAGACAAATTTCATGAAAACAACGAATGGTCGACAATCAGTATGACAAATACCTGTCAACATCCTTGTTTTGTTCCGAGTACCGCAGCATAAGGATTGTGTTTATTTGTTGATTGTGTGGTAATTTTATTACTGTGTCCGTGCGTTGCTATCGACAATCATCTATTGATTAATACACATTCTATCTATTGATTCACCCTCTTGTTAATTTCATATCGTCTTTTTCGATATTTTTGTGCCTCTATTTCTTTGTTGATGAGCGACGAAAAATAATAACGTACAATGAGTCAATGACTGATGATCGATATTACTAAGTTAAAACTTCGCCGCATTCTATCTTACGATTACTTGTATTAGATAAGCCTTGTTTTTTGACCAATCCATTATGTGTTTCGTATTTTAAACAGACTTAAAAAAGAAGAAGCTCCTTTTATAACTTCTGTTTTTTTTTGTGTAAAACCTTGCTAAAGTTTCTGGCACACGGCCGTCTGATTCCAAACTAACATGTACTATGGGACCCACACCGCTGATAGTCATACTTTTATGTATATTATATACATGCATGTTATACATACTTATACATAAATACACTATTCTGAATGTAAATAGAATGGAATCTGGCTGGTTAATCAATCAGAATTTCATGCCTACATTTCTTAATATATACAAAAACTAATTTTAATATTTTTAATAGGCTTTGATTTAAAGCTACTATTTGTTTTACTATTTTCATTTATACAGTGTAATATAGTGATAGTACATATAAACCTGCTATCTTAAATACTTTTTGTACCATATAGTATTTAATAAATTAAAATTGGTGTTGGTGTTGTCCGTGTGGTGACGGATTAAGAATGTCACCACCCCATTTCATCCCGTGGGTGTCGTAAGAGCCGACTAAGGGAGCAAACTACGCAGGACGACAGCACTGCTAAGAGAAGGAAAACTTGAAACAAACCCTATACCAACCCGTTTGGCCAGCGTGGTATAGTAGGCCAAAACCTCCTTTTTAAGGAGAGGCCTATGTCCAGCAGTGGACTGTTATAGGCTATTGGTGGTGGTGGTGGTGAAATTAAAATTAAGCAGTTTTTCTACTACTGTGGGTGTAACCGCACTGTAGAGCCCCAGTGACCTCTATTTGTCGTTTGCAAGTGCAGTGATGTTCACATTTTTTTATGTTAGCACCACTCCTTGCTATCTTCTTAAAAGTAATGTTGTTTTCGACAATTTAAAGAGATCTAATTAAATAAAAAAAATGTACATACGATGCCGATGATGAAAAAAGACAGTTAAAGGCAGTTAGTTCTTGATGGTAAAAAAACGTAGTTTATTTTAAATTAATAATAAAAAATTGATATGAAATGGAAATACAAGAATGGAATCGAATCGTCTGCAGGTTGTGAAAGATCCCGTGAAGATCTATTTACACATATAGATACAGGCCAAGGTAAACATCCATCCAGTTGTTTTTTTTTTGACAGTTGCTTAAAAACTTAAAGAACTTTGCCAAATTTTGTAAAATTAAATTCTAGAATGCGTTTTTAGACAAAAATGTTATACCTAGTACTAGCTGACCTGGCATATTAATGATCAAAGAAATCAAATCGCGACTAAAAAATGGTGGGGTGGAGGTAGGAGGGCGAAAAATTGTCATACCTACCAAATATACAAAAAGCCTTTAAAATCGGTCGAGCCGTTTCGGAGGAGTGTGACCACAAACACCGTGACACGGGTATTGATGTATTAGATTCTTAACTATTCGTGGACATTACAATAATATACCTATATTTCTTTCTATACGAGATGGAATAAAGAGTTACATTACTAGTGTAGGTATATTAAAAAATATTTCGTCAAAAGCTTTGCAATTTTTTTTTAGACCAATGAATAAATCTTAGATTATTTACACAGCATTCGTCACCAAAGTTCTTTATATTAAATTATTAACAATATTAAAAGTAAACGTAATAATAATACAACGAATTAAAAGGTATTATTCGCTAATATTATTCGTTAAAATTGTTTTTAAATCTATCATCATCATCAGACTTTTCAAACTGATGCAAAAAAATAAATTCATAGACTATATAAAGCGTGTAAAAATAAGACGCCATAAATTGATAAAAGATAATAAATAACTAGGAATATGCGCATTTAAACAGTTATACAAACATTATTAGATTAATTCTTAAGCAGTGAATAAACAAGTCACAAATAAGTATTCAGAATATCGATGAATCGAATTAATTACTTTAATCACTTCGTTTCAAATGTATAAAAAAGTCGTTGTATGTTTTCGTCTACATATAGCGCGATATTAGTGAGGTATACAGAAATACACATGCTCGATGCCTGGAATTCTTACTGCGTTTGTTCGCCTCAGGGTCGTAGTATTAAATTATGCGTGGCGTAGCTATATGTTTATCTAAAATAGCAACAATTGCTACAGAATTTACATATGATTTTATAGTTCAAATGCTGTAGAGATCTATATCTATCAACAGTTAATAACACATTGATTTTTATAAACTATTCAAATTTACTAGCTTTATTAGTATATTCATTATTAAGTTAAAGTTTAGTAAAATTTATCGACTGCGTTAGGTACAACTAAATGCAGCGTGAAATACGAATGTCGAAATACAAATACGATGGCAAATGATTCACTATTGGTGTTAGGCACAAACACGTGCAAGTGAAATATGAGATAACACTCACTGTTTTAAATTGAAGAAAACTGACATTAGACTATAACATACTTGTAACAATGCCATTTATTTAAATAA
Source organism: Arctia plantaginis (assembly GCA_902825455.1). Classification (NCBI taxonomy): domain Eukaryota; kingdom Metazoa; phylum Arthropoda; class Insecta; order Lepidoptera; family Erebidae; genus Arctia; species Arctia plantaginis. Next base: position 92,487 of record CADEBD010000276.1, on the reverse strand, counting down.
TAAATTCTTACATCCATATCACTTGCAAACAATGTTACAACCACTAATAGGTATTTAAGAAATTACATACTCTTAGTATCACTGAAAAATCGTCTGCTTGTCGATTTTTATGTGATTTACTTTGAGAACTATGAATATTTGTGTTTGTCGCCATTCCTTCATTTGGCAAGAAGACACAGACAGATGGTTCCATCCTTACATTGTATTCTCTATTTTTTCTGAAAATTATAATCCTGGAACCTATAAGAGCAGAGATCAATCTCAACCAAAATGTATACCACCTTCGTCGTCACAAATTTCAGTACACAAAATTAAAAACCCTGAATAAACACTTACTTGAAAATTTTAAAATGTGCACCTTGATTGTCTACTGACAAATTACAGTTTAAGACTAAAATGGTTGTATATATTTTGGTGCGTATCTATTTCACTATTGATTTCGGTAATAATCAGGCACTTATGAGATTGATGGAGCACTTTCATTTAAGTTACAAATTATATGATTGGTTTGTCAGTTGTTAGCCCAGTAGACGCTGCCTATAATGCACTGTTCCCTTGCTCATTTGGTTACATAATACTTACGAGTATTCTGCTACGCTAAGTGTACAGCTGCAGCTGTTAGCACTATTATAAATTAAACTATGTATGTCGAAACAACGGCTCCTCATTTTCTTGAAACCGGTGATGTTCGGTTCTCTACGTTCGCGACCTTATTATTTTGCGCTTACAAACATTGGATTCTATACTGAGCATTTGAATTGTAAACGTGCAAAAGGATATGGTTATGTATGACGAGCGACGGCATGAACCGTTCTTATCAAGAGTTTGAAGGTCTCGATAGTATATATGCGCGGGCCCACAAATCAGTTATTAATAAACATACCTACAGCATAACTATAAACCTATTTTTTACTAAATGTTACGGAGATGTTATGTGTTTTGGTACTAGTTCCTTTAAAACTGTTGTTTACTGGTAACCATATGATTCTTCGTTCGTTTTTTGTACTCTATTTTCGTATTTCCTGCTTTTATGACGTGTAGTGAGAAGGTTCGCTGACGAATCAGTCCACCGAGAAGGCGGGGCCTGCGCGTCACATAATATACAGAAACAGATGCGACCACTCTTCAGTTCTAATTTGGTGACGTGCGGGCGATTGTTCGCTGGCAAGCTTTGGTACTGGCTACGAAATCCTAACGACACCACTAGCATCAAAAGTGATTGTAGAAGTTCTGCGTCACAGTCTCATTGATAGATTCAACAAAGAAAATATACGTACCTAGATGTTTACATTCGATCTTGGTATCCTAGCCTTGGTTGATTTAAAAGCGATATCTGTTTAATTTTGTAAATTTATTTATCAGTTCATTAATGTAGGTCTCTTCTTAACACCCTCGCTGACTTGTCAGATCTGAGTTAGTGTATGAAAATTATAAATGTATCATATTAGCTTATGTATACTTTCATCTGATTTACATATTCATTTGATACTACTAATTTACAACTACTTGGTTTATAAGCAGTTTTACAATTCTACTCTGACAGGAACTCTTGTCCAAGCAAATAAAAGAGCATCATTGTACCTTTTTATTTAGGTTACTGACAGTGCACAATAAATATAATTATTTAAACACGTATGTTGAACTCATTAACACTCGGAGATTTAGTTCTATTAAGCTATTAAACAGTATTTATCGTTAAACTTACGCAATTAGCTTTTTGTTAAGCTTTAATACTTGAATAACTATATCTCTGACGACTACATTGTATATTGTAGTAATATGTCATAGACGTTTTATTGACACTAAACATGGCACTAACTGAACTGTGCTTAATTGTATGAGCACTTTGAGCTATCAAATGTTTAACGCCCGCGCTATCGGCGTGTAAATTGCTAAAACTGCATTAGAAATGCACATTCACATACAATGTCGTACTTTTGTAAGTCTTGTATATATGTATAACATCTTGCGATCTATAGTTTCGTGTGTAGTTACGTGTTACGTATGTGCAATACGTACCAAGAAACTATATTAATTCACTTCGCTGTGCTACGTACATTATACAGTAGATAAAGGATTTTTGAAGGAACGTGTGTCTGTATTATTTTTGACTTAAGGTCCTAGTAAAGTATAGCTTTTAATTTTAGTATAGCGTTTAGTTTTAATTTTAAAATCGGTTTAAAATCATTTAAAACAATTGTCGTGATGCAATAAAAACACTGTGTTGCATTATAAGTACGACATCAAGGTAAGTACATGGTACCACATCGTATATTGTTCAATCTTTACATAGTATAAAAAAGTCGCTTTTTTGTGTCGCTTTTGAACTAAGCAACGGATTTTAATGATTTATATGTACAATACATGCATATCATAGTAGAGAAAATCCGAGAATTTCAAAGATTTGTCGTAAAAAAACTTGTTCTTGTGCGCTTACATTACAAACGCATGCTAAATCTTACAACATAGACCAAAATAATGTACTACGGAATTGTATATCTTAAAAAGATCTACAAAAAAGTCTGAAATGGTATATGTCTATCTCCTAAGGATAACCAACGGTAACCCTTTTTATCTTTTAAATATTACAAAAGAATAATGGGTTATTTATGAAGCTATTTTAAACATTACTATTCCTTATCCAATTAAATATGTTGCTTATTTAATGTATATTAAAATGAATATTTATTTAAAATATTAGAGGTTTAAAATGCGGGGGCCCAAGGACCGTCTGCCGGTGGCAGCGGCCAGATCGGAGCGGGCCTATGAATATTGCAATCAAAGACAATACTACTGGACATCTTCTGTAGTAAAATCCTATCATAATAATGTAATAAATAATTACTCCACACTGACACCACATTAGTAGTATTAGTAGTATCTACATTTGCACCCGTGCGAAGCCGATCTTATAAACTATTATAATTACGACAACGTCTACAAATATGAAAGCGTTTATACTCATAACTATATAATATAACAGTAGGCATGTAAATATTTACTAAGATGTTTCTATCAAGTATTAGCTTGAGATCTAATTGACTATATGATAGATCGTACTTAGTGTTGTGTGTGTTTATTTCTCACCTTTTTTTTTTTTTTTTTTTTTTTTTTTTTTTTTTTTCCGTGCGGAAATCCCCTCGGATCCCACCTGTCGGTGGCATGTCGGTGTTTATTTCTCACCTACGCTTATTTAGTGTTGATTGTATTTTTCTACCAATACTTTGAAGGAACAGTCCGGTTTCGCATAATAATTGGCAAAATAATTGATTAATGAAATAAGACAAGTAATCAACGATTTGATGTCAGCAATAAAGTATTTTTGTTCATATTCATGTGTATACATTTATTTTACCTAAAAACACCTAAAATGAAAATCGATTTTATGGGTATTATAATTTATCATAAGGAGTCACAAGAAGATTATATGCTTTAAGAATACAGACATCTTAGGTACAAAGGGTTATATAGATCTTAACTAATTTATTTTGGTACGCCCTGGGCTAAATTAGTGAAGGACAGTTACTAAGACAGCGGGTTTAGTTCAAAAATACTATTATAATGTTTTTGAATGATGTCTACTGGGCATAGTTCCAAACATAATTTGTCAAGAAAAACTATGTAACGAAAACCTAAAAATGCTATCCGTGTTAATACAAGGTCAATAGTGAGAAACTTACCTATGTATTTGTTACAGGTGGACAGCGGCGGCGGTGGCTCGGCTGAAGTGATGGTGTACTCTCTCGGCTGGGGCATGGGCGAGCCGGAGCGGCGCGGCGCGGAGCGAAAGCGCGCCCAGCCGCCCACCATCAGCGTCGTCCACGCACCGCTCTCGCCCGATGACGGTCATGAAGTAGACGTCCTACCTCTCCATAACCAGGTTATTATACTATATATTTACTACTGTCTGTCGTGAAAGTATCAGTATTAGTAGTATCTAATAAGCATTCTCAAAGTTATATAAACACAAAGTTAAATAAGCTGGAGTTGACATGTTTGTTCTTCTCTGGTTGTCAGATTGTTTAGGCTGTTCCGAAAACGGTTTTTTTGTACCCTCATTGATAAGATTAATTTGACAACAATACTAAAAACATATTTGAGCTCTAACTTAGTTAATAATTATGATGTAGACGTGTACATACATCTTAAACTTAAATGTTGACTTTGATAAAATCTAAAATACCGTAAATTGAACTCGTCGAAATGAACGGCCCTGTCAAATTAGCCCAAATTCGAAGAGTTGATAAGTAGATACTGTAGACTTCTATTATCTACTTCTGAGTCCATCATTAGATCAGCCCAAAGAAGATAAATTATAGTAATGGCAACCGAACTACATAAATCTACTAAGTTTCGATTCGATACGATAATAAAAAAATAAAAAAATTGATATCTTAATGTTTTTAGTGTATAGTGCTTAATATTTGCACATTATTAGTTAGTTTCAAGCGAAGCTACTGTTACTAAAGTGTCAAAAAGCGGTATGTGTAAGTGTAATGTTCTTTTGACTTTAGTTTCTGCTGATAATCTTATCTACGTTTGATAATTCCACATTATTTTTCCACATCTTTGGCCACAAAATACAGTTCAAGTGCGGTTATTAATTCAGCCTTATAATAACCGGCTGTTTAATACGATGCCACAAATGTATTTTCCTTCCTTGTATAGTTGGTAAGTGCTCATGTTAAGGCCTTCCTACGGTTGATTGCAACCGTCACAATCATATTCGTACATATATCTTTGTTTTATTACTTCTGCTGTTAATGTCATGCCTATGTGTGTAAACTTCTTTTAAATAGCGGAATGTAAGGTTGCTTTTCTTATATACTATGGTGTAAAAGATCCAAAATCAAGTAATAGGTTTAGCTAGATTATACAATAGAGTTAAACACACGCTCTTAAATGACAATCACATGATTCCCAGCGGGAAATTCATGAGAAAACTCTTTGATATATTGATATTGAGCATTTCGTTGTTGGTATGACGTACACGAATGTACAATATGTAGTGCACAAGTGATGGTCTATCGTCCGGAACCTAGCGGAAGGATATTATTTAGCGTACTTTGTTAATGCCGCGTACGTGCCTTGACTAGCGACTTAGCCTTAGCAGTCCATTGTCTCTTTCAAATAGGTATATTGCTTCCTTTATTCCATAAAATCAAAATGTATGCATTTTATACCCAAATGTACTAATACTTCCTCAAGACTGTTGTAATTATTATTTAAGTATCAGTATAAGTATTAGTAAGTATCGTGCTGCCGATTGTAAATATTGTAAAGAAACTAGATTGTAATTGAACTTATTAAATTCACTGGTTGTATATTTTAGTTTTTGAAAGATTTAAGTTGCGACAATGAGACCTCGAGACCTGGCCTGACGCAGCGAAACAGCTCAGGTCAGGGATTCCCAAACTATTTTGGGCAAGAGACCCCTTTTCTAAAATGAACTGATACCTTAGACCCTCCTAGCCAAATTACTGAACGCTTATCGACTTGTTGAGTCTTTTTAAAGTACAACAATGATTTTTCCTACTAAAGCATTAGTCATTCTTATAACAAGTTGGTATACGTAACACAACTAATACAGTAGCTTGAAAGTTTCAAATGAATACAAATAAGAACTTGTGTTAATTAAAAGGGGTGGATTTTTAGACCTCGTTGACCACCAAAAAATTTTCGTTTATGTCGACCCCTTGGAAACCGATTTCGCGCTTTGGGAATCCCTGGCCCAGGTTATCCGTACCTCGCCTGCATTACACAGCCATACTTTTTACATTATTTTCTCACTCGCAAGTAAATCGATCAACCAGTGCATGCGTACTGCACCCGCGTTGCGTGTAACATGCATCGCTGACTACTACGTGCCAAATTAAACAGCTTAAACATAAACAGTCCATTGTTCATTAAATACATAAATAAGAACAAAACACGGCGGACACACTTACCTATTATTGTAACCAAGTTTACAGTTGTATTGTGATTAGTTAATGAAAACGCATTAATCCCTTACCGAAAGTGAAAACTCATAAAGGAATGGCTTAGAATTTCACTTTTTCATTTAGTTATAACTAAAAATAAATAATAACCTAGACAGGTAGTGTTAAAGTAAAACAATTTATTGTTTTCCTATAGTTTATTATTTTATTGAAACCTCCTACTACCAAGCTAGTTTATGATATATATACTTAAGTGATGTGAGAAAATAATACTTTACCTATAAAGATAAGTTTTAATATAATATATATTTTACTGTCAATTTATAACTGCATGCATATGCAAGCCGCTTCAGCATTGAGTTTGAGTCGGCGCGCGGCGTCTAGCGCTCTCATACATCATTAATCATGACCAATCAAATGACTCATAGTCAGACATATCACTGTTCTCTATGTTTTGTTACAGTTAGGGTTGTCAACTGGGAAAATTTGCGTTGGGAGGGTTTATTTGGAACACACTTTTTCTTTACTTACGTATAAAGCCAGGGTAGAAACAGTAACGTAAGAATTCATTGCTTCCTGTTTATGCCTAAAATGTAATGTATGGCTAAATAAATAAACATTGCATCTGCAAAAAAAAAAAATGCTTTTTAATGAAACCATGGCAAAATGGTCTTGAAATATTAGGAATATTTCAAGACTGCAATTTTTATAAGGGTCGCCATATATCGCCACTATATTAATATTAAAGATGTCAAATAGAATTTGATTGATCTGTTAACTATAGCAGGATAGACAGGGATTTTGCTTTCTGCAAAATCAGCGATTAAGGTTTTAAGGATTGCAAGACTACAGGGAGTCTTCTTAATGACATTAGTAAATTACATTGTTTAACCTATAACTAACAGTTTTTTACGATTGTTGCCTTCAGGTTGGAGGTCACACCAGACTGCTGGTGTTAAATGACAGTACAGTAATCAAGCCGCTTAATATACGCGAGCTGCATTTTTACCAGAACATTCCTGAAGATATCCAGAACTTTGTACCCAGATACAAAGGTGAGCATTTTATTCCCTTGTCCTTTTGGAGACAAATCAATGCCCGCCCGGTACGCTTTTATGATTCGCTGAATGCATCATGTTCATTCATTGCATCTTACATTATTACCTATTACAATAATTATATTAAGCGTTTTATTTATAATTCAATTGTGTTGTTTAATATGTTTGCATTTGAAGCACTAAGGAAGTTGTTTATAATCGTAAAATAAGTAAGTTTTTATCAGTTTTACTACAGCCCTATTCTTTTAATAAGGTTTACGAAACAAATATATATTTGTTTGAAAACGTTTCGTAATATTACAATACGTGGTAAATTTATTAAAAAACATTTTTATCATTTGCGTCATTTTCTACTTTAGATAATATTTAATCTAATAAAATCGCAATAAGATAACCATAAAGCTGTGAAAATAATAAAGGACATTGATTTCACTTAAATGACTTTCCTTATTGCTTGATATCGTAACAATCATTTTCCAATTGTGTTTTATGTATGTATGATAGAGATGAGTGCATGTTGATATTATGCAAACCCGCCGACCGCAAGATTTAAAAAAAAGATATGCAACTATATGTATCTTAAATATAGCAAAATGTTATAGGTGTGATGTAAAAGTGATATCGTTGTTGTCGATTAGATAGTCGCCATAAAATGTTTAAATCTACCTACAGATACATAAACAGCAAACAATTTGGTAAGTATATTTTTATGTTAAAAATATACACGTAACGATATTTATCATATGAAAAGATAATTTTGAATTTCAAGCAATTTGTGATGGCATCTTAGACAATGGTGATATTTGATACATAGCTACATGAATTTTTTCAGTAGGTATTAAGAGGCCATCATTAAAAAAAAAATGAAATAACAGCTTCTATAGCATAAATGAGTCTGACATTATAAAATTATAAAGAATTTGGACATAACAGGTTTCGTAGAAGAGTGGTGCACAATATGGCAATATATTTTTATTCTAGCTTTACCGAAGCAATTTTGGATCTCACATTAGCCTAAGGTACTTTTATACATTCCTATTGATCACATTGTGCACCATATAGTATTTTATTGAACTTTTACTTTGTACACTGTCTTAGAAGGGCATGCAACTATTCATAATATTACAAAATGTTTATTAGCTTATTGTTTATTTCGTTTTCAAAGTTTTTTTTTTCATGCAATGAGAAACTTATCAATGAATTAATGAAAGTTTTGTCATAAGAGAAAATCTCTTTAATTTCATAGATCACTGATAAGACGCTCTGTTCCAATTAGTGAAATATTAGTGTAAAAGTTCAATGTGTATATAAACTTGTAGTTGCAACAATCTGTGCACGGATACAATGTATACGGACGGAGTATGTGACACGTTACAAAAAGTAAAAGTTCAATGTGTGTAGCGCCACTTGGATAGCAGTATACGTATATATGTTAAGTCAGAGGTTGATGGCGTGCCTCGCATAGGCGCGAACGCGGCGGGCGGGTTTGAATGCGAGCGAGCGAGCGGGTGCGGGCCTGGGGTCAGGAACACAATATTAGTTTCCTTGTTGTCGCAAGGGCTGCGGCGCTGCGGCGAGCGGAGCGACGCCGGACGCGGCACCACACAACCGCCCCTAATAGCGCCCTAGCGGTAATTTTACATTTTGGGTTTGTAAACCTTTACTTAAAACTACACCCACACCACACATATCTACACACTCGCAAAAACGCGCACACATACATGCATTGTTTACTTACAACAGTATCAAAATAGTTTGATCACATACACAACTACCAGCACAGTTACATGCTCCATGAGACACCATACAAAAGATATACAAACCCTTTTTAAAAACAATGTAACCCTCTTTCCACTTCCTCATCAATATAATGTTGGCAACTTGCACTCTAGTAAGTTAATATTGAAATTATGTAGATAGTGGATAAAGTAAACTCATTGTGTGTCCCTATGTCGATCCATTCTCGTACATACTGGCCAGCTTCGGGGTCGACACCCGGCTGGGGATATTTTGAGTTCTAAATCTTCTATCGTTTCACATGTTTCATTCATTAATAAGAAAGTGATGTTTTTTTTTGTTTTGTTACTGCAGTTCAAAAAATGTTTTGAAGTTTAATCAGTGCTATACTATACAATAGTGTGGTTGTGTGTACTAGCGAACCGTGTACTGATTGCGAGGCCGTTTGTTTCAGGCGTGATGCAGGCATCTAACACTGGTGGCCCCAAATTGGACAAACGCTACTCTCCTTGTTTCCGCGACGAGAACGGGCGCAAGCAATCACTGGGCGGCAAGCGCAAGCGCGACGATGTATTCAAGTGCGTATCCGCGCGTCTCGCGGCACGCGGCCGTCACTCCTCGACACTTGTCATGTGTCCTTTATCATATTTCAGAAGCTTTGACGTACGCCGGCCCGGAAACCGACGTCGCCATTAATTCATTCGATCGCAATACTTACATGACTATCCCACTAACGCGTGAGCGATGCACGACCCATACACACTCTTCGTGTCCCCGATGACTTGCGTCGTGGAGTCGTGGTAATGATACTATTTGATTGAATGTAACAATATAACAGATAACCACAAATCTGTGTTTCATTAGCTCCTAAAGTATGATTATGTGTCGATCGTAGCTTGGTGTGAACATTAACCAAATACTATAACTATAGTTTTCTTTTTGCAGATTTAAGGTACACCGGAACGGCAATGCGAGCGACGTCCTAAAAAGTATTGCACACATAGACAATACAAATAAGCAGTGTAAGTTTATTAATACTTTCTTCTTCTTAAGTACTCTTTGCTTTCAATAACTGTATGACCATGTGATGATGACATGACTGAATGATTTCATGGTTATCAATATATATTTCATGTATTATTTATGTATGTATATGTATGGATAGTTATAGATATTTATATATATTTATTTTTATACTACTGTAGTTTCATTACACCTAGACTACCCATTGTTTCTTCTCATATATTGTCGATTCGTCCATCCAAAAATAAGCCTGTAAGAGATTGCTTTTAGCGATAAGGCCGCCCATTGTACATATCCGTCTGTAATATTTATCTAACATATTGTAATTGGTGTACAATAAAGAATATCATATTCTGTTCTTATTACTTTTTTAAAACCTCTTTATGTATTTATATAACTTAATGCACAAGTTGTACACAGGCGGACTTAATGCCCAGGGCATTCTCTGCCAGGCGACCTTCGGGTGATGTAGAAAAATGATGTGGTAGGTGCAAGAGAAAACATATTTAGTAGCTTAAGTATTAAAAAATACTTATATTTTATAGATTACCTGATGATGGAGAATATAACATCGTCGTACCGACGGCCGTGTGTCCTCGATCTGAAAATGGGCACGCGACAGCACGGTGACGACGCTTCCGCAGAGAAACGCACAAAACAGATTGCCAAGTGTGCGGCGAGCACCTCAGCTACGCTCGGTGTTAGGTTGTGCGGAATGCAGGTGCGGATATACTGTTATTAAATTCTGTTACTTCTTCTTGTTATTATGGTGGAATCAAATAGACTGAAAAAATGTACTTTTAGGAATGACCGGCCGTTCTGAAATATAGTATGTTACGTTACTTTCGAAAGACCAAAGATCAAAGCATGATTTTGGCCTCATATCTGCGAAATAATAGAAAAGGATCTCTCTCTCTCACAGTTTTACATTGTTTGTTGATGAGTTGGTACGCAAAGAAAATGACAATTTGAAATGATACACGGTCCGCACGCAAAATCCAGAAATCTCAGTTAAATTTATTCATGGAATTAGATTAGGTCAGGTTTTGTATTCCTCGATATTACTTTTAAATAAAGGAACAATTTAGTTAAAATAGTATTAACTAACGAAAGTTAACTAGACTATTTGTCAACATATAGGTATACGAGGCAGAAACAGGCGCGTGTGTGCGGCGTGACAAGTACTGGGGGCGCGCGCTCACGGAGAGCGGACTGCGAGAAGCGCTGCGCGACTTCTTCGCGGCCGGCAGCGCGCTGCGCGTGCGGGTCGTGCGGCGCGTGCTGCGCGACCTGGACGCCCTGCGCCGCGCTATCGCCAAGCAGACCAGCTACCGATTCTACTCATGGTCAGTATCATCGGTACTACGTTAGCTCTGATATAAATAATATATAGTTTTCGCTTACCGTTTTTTCTATGCTTTTTTTATTATCTTTTCTATTGCACTATATTGACACTTAAATTTCTGGCTGCAGTTCTTTATTAATAGTCTACGAGGGAGACTTGTCCAGCACGCTTTCGACGGACGAAGCCAGCGGCGTGAGCGAGTACGACGGCGACGCGTCGAGCAGTTCGACCGAGTGTGCGCCGTCACACTTCGACATGTCCACGTTACACGACGAAATCACGTCCGACTCGCCGGGTCGCGAGCCTTTCAGACCGCATTCCGAGGAGACGATGGGCGGCTACGAGGACGGCGAGGTGGCCGGGAACTCGCCACGGCGCCAGCCGCCCAGCCCCGACTCGGCGGACAGCTGGATGGCGTACTCGTCCACGTCCAGCGAGTCGTGGCGCGGCGAGGCCGAGGCGAGCGCGGAGGCGACGGAGGCGAGCGGCAAGCGCGCGCGCACGCGGGACGGCTGGGCCGCGCCGCGCCTCGCGCCTGTGGCGGCCGACGAGCGCATGGACGTGCGCATGATCGATTTCGCGCACACGGCCTTCGCCGGCGCCGCGGCCGAGTCGCCGCTGGCCACGGCCACGCCGCACCACGGGCCCGACTGTGGTTTTCTCACCGGCATCGACAGTCTCAAGCGCCTGCTCACTGAAATTCTGCCCCCGCAGCCCTACAGTTAATGAGCTGCTCGTCGGCCCGAGAGGGCCTCCCCTTAGAAAAACGTTAAAATTCCCCTCCTTTCGGACGAAATTCTGGGCGAGCCGCAATAATTTCGGACGCTCCAGTGTTGGGGCGACGCGTGGCGACCGCCCCGCGGTGAAATCTTTCGGATGTACGTTTTGTTCGCCGACTGTGAGTTTCGATGTTGTTGAAATGTATATTATATTTGAATGTAAAACTATTTTCCTCAAAAATTTACCGTTCGACTGATGTAACTTTAAAAGTTGACAAATTAACGAATCACTGTGCGCTTACATAAAAAGGATGTACGCAGGGTATTTTCAATGTATACGTTAGTCGAACGTCGAGCGCGTGTCTATTGATTTCTTTTTATGTGAGTGCCTAGTGGTTATCGCACTTAGTGAATGTTGGCGGTACAAACTATGTTATTTTATGATAAAGCTATTTTAATTTGAAGTGGGACCCAGTAGGTATTCATAATAAAATATGTATTTATAAGTATTACTATTAAGTTATTCCAGATTGACGTGCTTTGAGTTGTTTCTCATAGCTTAATATTTGAGTTCTGTGCGAGTGCTTCATCGATGTGATTCATTTTGAAATTGACATTAGACATTCCCCGGATTGGTGATAACAATATTCCTTAAAACGTTAATTTGGCGTGATGAACATAGCTTGTTTTCTATTGTTTCTAAGACTTTAATATAATTTTATATAAAGGAGTTTTCCATGACTGTATATTGTTATATATGTCTAGTTAAATTACACAAACCACACCCAGTCACTAAAGCCAAAGTAGATTTAGAATATTAAGGCCTGATATTTTATAATCCTAAATTAAATTAAAACAAAGTTGCCGTTTAAAGAGAAAATAGTTATGCATCGTCTGCCACATTCGAAAGTGAATGTAAATTTTACAAAATAAAAAAACAACTTAAAGAATGGCTTTTTGTTTTCTATTTTAGATATATTTAGTTAACATGGAACATGTGACACATGTTTCCATGCGCTAATATTTAAGTATGGTGCACAGTTTTGACAAAATCAAATGGATTTTAGTTCCGCTAACAGTATTATGAAGTTGTAGCTACCGGAGTTAGAGACTTATTGATTGGATACAGTATTACAATCTTGTCTGATTGTGAATCTGTATGTGGAAATTTGTAACATGGTACCAGTACGTAAATGTTATGCCGAAGGTTGTAATGGATCTAACGAATTAGACTATTTAATATTACGAGTTGAGTATTGCAAGTGGGTCAGTGTAGACAGCTAGTTTCGTACATATGAGCGGTGAATGTGTGAACACTAGCGTTAGCCAACATTCCTTCGTGCTGTATTCGTAATTGTTTGTCCTTTTACTTTATTATTTTTTGTTAGTGGGTAAATTTTTGAAAAGTACCTGGTTTATTTAGTATGCTAGGTTGTATTGCAAACTATCATTTATGTCTGTTATTTTAAATAACTGTATGACACTATTTTGTTAAATAAATTTTAGGTATTAATATGAGACTTTTATTCTTATTAATTAAGTTTAAGGTATTTGCATATCTTTATCGTATTATAAGTTAGTATTTTGGCTTACGCCTCAATGACAATTTTAAAGTTCACAATTACCATAACGGGTATTCCATTGCAAGTCTTTCATGTAGTCATTGGTTTTTTTTAAATATCTACTTACCTGTATTACATTTACTTGTTATTTGGGTATCGGAATGAACAAGTTTATAATTTCACAACAGCCTTGACAGAAGATCGATCGATAAAATATGTTGACCGAGGACTACTAACGACAGGAACTAGTGAACCGAAGACAGGAAAGCTCAGACAAGGATTGATTTTTTGTAAGTTTTTACTTCGTAGACCTAGAGACCCTACAAGAAAGGCCACCAATAACATTAATTGTATTACCAAGCGATGATCTGTTTACATCACGACTTGTCGGTTACCATGTCTAGATAATGGAGAATTAGTCGCCGATTGCGCAAGATGATAGATGATGATAACTCTATTGTAGATATATAGGAGTATGCAGAAGGTATAGCATATTAAAACAATGCCGCGTAATGTGTCTCTTACGATATATATTAACGAGGGATGGAATAAAAACAATCACATGTGATAAATCATATGATTTAAAAATCATTGCATTCCACCTGTGACTGATTTACAAAAGCACTGCTACTTATTATTACGCTTCCGCAACATCATATTGAAAATCGGTTAAAACTTACTTAGACTACTTTTTTTAGTGCTGTGATGGCCATTGGGTATGAATACTTAGGTAGTTTCTTTTTTGTATCGGTAGCTTACAATTATGATTAAAACCAGGGATGTTACAATATCTCAAATAAAAAGACATTTCATTTGTTAACTTATTAAAAACTCAAAGAGAACATGAGTCAACTGGCATTTGACAAAACATTGTTTAGAAAAATGTATCCAAACTATAACGGCGAGGTAATCATTTTATCATGATTACCTCGACGCGACCTATGACGCGATTAAACTGTGATTTGGAAACTGAACTGAACGTGTTACGATGCCTTCTCCTTATACTTCCCTAGAATACTCTAATATGCACTTAATTTATGAAGAGTGCAGGCGCAAGGTCATGCAGCAAGCTGATTGGATCGGGAGAGATATCTGAATGCTGAACGTTATCCCGATCATCGTGTGTTTATGAATGTCCACCGAGCATACTCAGAGGAAAAAATGCAGATAGAACCAGAGCGAACGTTGAAGATGGAGTTTTACAAGTACCTAGTCGTAACTGACCCAAGCATTTTAGCGCGTGCCATTGAAACAAGCACGGGAGTACCAAAAACTAGTGCATGGAGTTTTAAAACGCAACAGACTTCATCCGTAGCACAATGCTACAAAAAGATAGGGAAGATTCACAATTCTTTGACAGAATTTTATGGGCCGCATGCAATTAAACATTTTAATAAGAATTATGCATTATGAACTTCTGATACAACCGTCTTGTATTTTTTTTCCAAATCTACTTTTAAATGTACTGCGCCAATTTTTAAAATACCTTGCTGTTAGTGTTTTTTTTTTAAATATGTCAAAAACTAGACTCATATTTTCTTTGAGTTTTCAATAAATAATGAAATGGAATGTTTTTTTATTCGAGATATTGTAACATCCTTGGTTTTACTCAGAAAACCATATTGTAATTAATGGACAGAGGAACTACTCACGCTACCGATGCAAAAAAGAAAATACTTATTCACACCCACTCGCCATCACAGCACTGGAAAATTTCACCGATTTTCAATAAAATGTTAAAACCTAAAAAAAAATTTTTTTTTATATTTTACCGGAGTGGTAAGGCGCTACACCTACCATCCCCTCACTGTTGACGTTTAATTTTGGGACACCGTGTATGTCCGTATGGATTTCGGCATACATATAGGTAAGTATGCTATAGAAATACACACCTGAATGTAATTTTCAATCGACTTCAAAGAAAAGAGGAGTGTCACCTTGATCACTGACTACCCTTTCTGCATTTTCCACCAACTGAATATCCATGTGACTTTTTACAGCAGTTTTTTTTCACGTAGCCCGAGTCACCGATCATATATTTTATTATCGTTATTAATTTAGCCAGTGCTTCAAGTTACTGATTGTCTCTACTTAACATGGCGTATGTTGGTGTCGCTACACACGATTCCCAAGTCTACTCAACTTTAAACAGCAAGCGAAATACCACACAATATTATTTTCATTCTCAGATATTTCGAGTTCTTGCTTTGGGCGTAAACGATGTTATTTGTGATCAAAAACAAATAACTAATGAATATTAAAATTCGTGTATTAGGTATTTAAACCCACAGAACAAATAACCTATCTTTTACACCATAGTAAAATATATCATTTTTTATTCATCTCGTCTCGTCACGAAGGCTACTACTGAACGTAGGGATGGTCTCCCTAAACGATTTCCAAGAAGACCGGAAATGTTTTTTTTTTAGTTTTTTACTTGTTTTGTACTTACTTTTACTATACTTTACACAAAATTTTGGCAACAGAGCTAACCAAAGAAAAAAAAAAGAAATTTATTTTAATAATATGGGTTAAAAAGGAATTGAACAGTTTTTAAATCCTAAAATAGTTATTATAATTATATGACATAAATATTCAATTTACAACCCTTAAAACATTTCAATGGCAAATTAACATGAGACGCCTGTCTGTTGTTCTGCATGTTCGAGTTAATTTAAAAAAAAAACCCGCCATCTTAAGTTTGTTTTCTGAAGTTGATTACATCTTCAAGTTTTCAGTGCAACTTTCAAAGATGGAAGAAGGAAATAGTGTGCAAGTTTTAGAAAAAATATCTAGCGAAGTAGATGAATCCCAAATAAAAGTAATTCTATCAAGCCAGTGTATCAAGGGTGTGTATTTCTAATCATACAGAATGTTCTAGGCTTAGATCATTTATCGACGATTACCTAAAGATTTTGTCTAGTTAAAGCAGTGAGGGTGTTTTCAATACAATCATTCGTTAATTTAGTTTGGTAATTATTTTTTAACTGCCAAACCAGATTTTTGTTCGAGATTTTTTCTAAGATATTACCGTTCAAAGAGTCTTGTTTTATTAAAATGCTAATAACAACAAAAACAAGATTGGTTTGTCATGTGTTTCATTGTAATATAAATACACATTTGAATGATAATGTACAGGCTATATAAAATACTTACATGAGGTAAAATAGCATATAAAGCCATTACCACAAGTTAAGTTTTGTACATGAATTTTTAAGTGTGTCATAAGGAGCGCGCGCTTTTTCAGATTTCAAAGAAACGTGTAAAACTTTTAAAAAATATTTGTACGCACGCGCACTCATAATTTTGCGCCTGTTATAGCTCAAGCTTTTTTACTTGAAAAACTGAAAAAACAATCTGAACGCCATAAGGAAACCTGCAGCTTCATCAGTAGCGCGAACTTGAAAGTGGAGACTGAAATAAAACAGGCCGAACAGGAAATAAGGAGGTATCTAAGTTAAAACGAACGATATATTTAAAATTTGAACTTAGATTTGAGGATGTTCATGATGTCACCTACCAGTTTAATAATAAGTTTAGTTATCTCTTCTAAAAAATATCAATCAGCTATATGTATGCATACCTACAGCATACACGGAAATAAGGGTGGGTACATAAAAATCAAGCGGGAAAAGAAGAGTAAAGACTTTTATATCACTTCTCCTGAATTCTTTGGTGAAATTGACTAAGCCGAGATCTTAGATCAGCCTGGTTTGTTGTTTGTTTGGTTGCCGTCCGGCTATGCTTGAAGTATCAGACGCCCAGAACTTCACAAGTACCTAATTTAAAATTTGAGAAAAAAACGACTCGTGCTTTGTGTTCCCATGCAGTTCCCAGCAGCCTATTTATTTTATTTTGACGGTTTGATGCCCAATTATTTCAAGGGATATTCCAACTTTTTAATGTCTGTAGGTATATGTACTTCGATACACCTTGAAATAAAAGTCCGTCTTTTTATGGTATAGGGGGCAAACAAGCAGACGGGTCACCTGATGATAAATGTCTAACGCCGCCCATGGACTACGACGACGCAAAAGTAACGAAAGAATTGCTTAATAACACACCGGTTCTTAATTTTATTTTATAACTTTTTGCAACAAAAACATGCATCGCCGAACTTAATGCCTAAGGCGTTCTCTGCCAGTCGACCGATTAGGCGATGCTGAGAAAGAATGAGGTAAGTGATGGGAGGGTAATAAATGATAGGGGTTTTATTAATTGACAATTACTTTAGATTTTGGTGTATACATGTACATAGCTACACACATACATAAAAAAAAATGTTAGGCGATGAACTAGGAGCTCGTTGAATCTGCCATTTCTGTTCGGTTTTCTGTAAGATCGTGGTGGAGAAACTGGTGTGTTATTAAGCAATTCTTTCCTTCATTTTCTTAGAGGATTTAATCATTCCAAAGCCTAAGCCTATGCCTTGAGGTAGGTAGGGGGAACTTCAATTTTGTGTGCCAATCAATTTTTGTATGGAGGTAGCTCAATGGCTAAGGCATTAGACTTGCGGGTTCGAATTTCACTCGGTACATTATCGATATGAACCTACTTCTAACATTTAGCTTAACTGGAGGGATTAAAGAGAATGTTAGTAATGTGCGATCCACGTTGTTAATCTTCTTTAAAAAAAAGTGTTTCAGACCTCGAAATTCGTGTCACTTCCCATTGTTTAAAATTAGTAACAAATCATTACTGTCTAACCGACTAAACCCACTATATTCCAGCATGTTAATTGCTCAAGAGACTTTAAAATCAGCTAATGTTGAAATAAAAAAAGAATGGCTTTTGGCTAAAAATCGAAAAGCAGATATAATAGAACACGTAAACGAAGGAATAAAGAAGTATGAGGCTAAGTGGTCAGAGTGTAAAACAAGATATGAAAGTATACCATTTGTTCAAAATTTACTACAATCTCTGGAAAAACAAAAAACAACTGACCAAACTATCAACGACATGGATAAAGAGATAACAAAACTTTATGACGAAATGGAAATACGACGTAAAAAATGTAATGAATTAAACATAATACGAGCCGTTGAACTTGCTAATTTTATGATTCACGAACGGCCAAAAACAATAAAAACACTTAAGGAAAAAGCTGAGATGATAAACAGTTTAACTCAAGACATTGAACTGTTACTGAAAGATAGAGCTGAAAATATGATTGCTGTAGCAGTTACCGAACCTATGAAGTTAAATGAATTCAAAGGAGAGGAGGCGTTGAATAAACATGCCGATAATAATCTTTCTCAATGGGAAGACGATCCACTGGTAGCATATTTGTATACTTGTTGTTTGTATATTGTTACCACATTTGTGTTAGAACATTAAAATCATATTATTTTTCAGATTCCGAAATTAGATCTAGCCAACTTCGATCTAGATATTAGTGATGTTAATTTAGATCAGGTATGATATCTACTAATAATTTTGTGTTTTATAATAAGTTCATGAACATAGAATTAAATATTATCTGAACACATACATATTTCTTAACTGGCGTGTAAAATTATGACACACAGGTAAAGATGAAAAAGGACGAGATTCTTAATACTCTTCCGAGTAGAACCAATTCTATTCTACAAATTGTTGAGAAGAATGTTGAACACGAGAAAGCATACGAATACATGATATCTCCATATTTTACACCTTACAAGGAGGATAGGTCACGCAATTTTTCTGAAAGAAAACTAATTAATATTCTTGAAGATATCAATATCAATAGCGGAGATGTCTACAATATTGTAAAGAAGGTGAACCCTGAGAAACTGAAACCTGTAGGTGAAATTTCAGTTGATGCAGCTAAACACTACAAAGAATCGGTAGCTTGTCAAAAAGATCAGGTGAGAACTTATTGATTTTAGGTCTAAAAAAATACAAAAGAGCATTATAAGTATTTTGAATTAATATTTCATGATTACAATTTTTCCTGTAGCGTATTTACTATCACACTAACGAATATTTCATTTCTAGGATGATAGAAAAAACGAACCTATAGTAAGTGAGAAAATTGAGGAAATCGATTTGACATCGTCTACCGTCGAAAATATTATAATACCTCCAACCCAATTTTTGGATATTACATTATCGGTATAACTTTTAATTATAGTAGTATTTTAATAATTGTAATAACGTGTTTAGTCTAGCTTAAAACCTCAGTTTAGTAATAGGTACATACATACGTATGTTATATCACTCAGTTTTAATATGATATAAAACTAAATCCACAGGATGATACACCAAGAAAGAGAGTCTGTTTCGATTTGTCATGTTCAATGCAAATAAATGAAATAGATGAGAGTAAAGAAGACATGGAGGAAGTTAATGAACCTATCAATCAATCTTTGTGTACCCAGTTAGATGTAAGCACTGCAAGTGACGAAAGTTTAATGAGGATGAAAGAGATATTACTGAAAAAACATAATTTGGATCTGTCGCCTCAATTTGTGTATGCTAAGAACAATGTGTTGCAAAAGGTATATAAAGTAGTCAAGTCACTGAAGCATTGAACAGCATTTCTCTTTGGAGATGTAAACCATGTTATTTTGTTTTAGAAAGACGATGATAAAATTATAACATCGAAATTTTTCGAAAATCATACGGAAACCATAATAGTAAATGACCATGATGATATAGCAATGGAGGTTGATGAACAACCAGAACCTGCAGAAACAGAAGAAACCTTGAAACCTCAAGAGGATGTACAAGCAATACAGTCTCCCAAAGATGGCATTGTAATGCCAATGGATGAAGATAAAATGATTATTTCCACTTCTCAAACAAATAAAGTAAACTACTATTGTTGTGTTCATTTAATAGCAGGCATTGTTTGTAACATTTTCTAAATAATAATTTTCAATTAGGTAAATTTAAAGCCGTTTGAGGAGCAAAATTCAGAGAAAACTGTAGCTGGTTTACTTTTTACACATGGACGTCAAGAGATTCCTGATTCACTTAATGTGTCTTTAAGTACAAATGGATATGAAGACTCTGATTTTCCACATTGCTTTGGTAATGAATGTACTTTTTATTATTCAACTTGACTGCTACAAATATCTCCCTAATATTATTATAAAATTGATATCAAGAGTTATGAAATGAATCTTTTATTCTAAAACAATTAAACATATGATTTCAGATTCCAGTCTTCTTCTATCACCTAAAGCTAATGTACTAGCTGAAGGAGATAATAATGAAGCTCTATCACAAGAGGTTCCTAATTTTCTTTCAGGTAGATAATCTATTTGTTTCTCTATATTTTTATATTAGTGTATTACATACATACATAAATAAAGGTCATCAGGATATCATTGCAGTGTTATCTTAACTATTTCAATACATATATAGGTCAATCCTCATTTCATTTGAGCATCTTAAAACTTAGCCTTATTAGAAAGAAATATCTTGAAAAATAGATCTAATTTATTGTTTTAGGATTTCGTAAAGCAGGTTTGTCTTTTTTTGGTGGACCATCAGCATCATCGGAACCCAAGCCAGAATTAAATGCAACAAATGAACCCACTAATTTCAGTTTTAATTTTGGAGGGGACAATAAAAACAGAGGTGGTCTATTTAGCTTGTTTCGTTAATTCATAAATATCACTAATACTCTTTGCTTTCAAATAAATGAATTCTTATAGTATAATTTAATTTTATTTTAATTAGTGTTTTACTATCACTGCTTGCTTTAATTTCTCCATCCCTAGGAATAGTACTGTTTTTCTGGATAAAAGGTACCCTGTGTCCTTATAATGACAAGGTAAATAGTAAAATACAAAAAAAAACTACATTCATTGGTATATATTACATTAATAAAATGTACATTTTCATTGATGTAACTGGCAAGCTCTTACTGCAATTAACTGTAGTAGTATAAACAGGGGTGCAAAGACCTCACTATATTCTATACCTGCATCTCCTTGCAGCTTCCTACACAATAAAAACTTAAAGACAAATGTCAGACCTAGAAATATAGCGCTCCACGATGCTCTATACAGTGACGTTTTGTAGGTGTTTTCTAAATTCATTCGAATACATACAATACAACAAAAATATGCATTCATTGCATCACTAACAAATAGTGGTGCAAATATTGTCCACCAGGCACTATTCACCACACCATCTATCTTTAAAGCTAGTAACACTGAAAATATTGTAATAGTTATTAAGTTGATCCATATTTCAAACACTGTAAGTCCAATCCACTGCACTATTTCATTCAGTGTGAAGAACATTTTATTAATTGGCTCCAAGCATTGCAGTTCTGAATATTCTTATGTGTATTGAAGATGAGCACCTTACTTGTGCATCAAAGTCTAAGTCTTCTGTTAGAGGCTCCAAATCATCTACGGAAAATAAGTATGGTAGGTATGATTTCAGTTTATGGTTGTACCTGATAAATTAGTTGAGCAAAATTTAATGGTAGATAGAAAAGTTATAATTTCATAATAAATGATTGCCAGAGTTAATGACTTACCAATTAAGTCAACAGTTCCAGTATTCACTTCGATCTGACAAGTACCAGAAAACAGTATTTCTAATTGTAGCGCCAAGTTGCAACAACGCTGTATAGCTGCACCTAAACCATGCAGAATTATTTCCTTTTCGCCTCTTGTCAATAGTTCACAACACTTATCTAATTGCGCCTGAAAACAATAGTAGTTTAAAGTTTAAAAAGTTCCCGATCACATTGTTCGTGGTGATTTTTCTTTCGTTTATACCTTGAAATTTGTTTTCTTCGTTATGAATATTACGTTAGCTCCATCAATTGGTCGTGCTGGTAACCGCTTCTTTACAGCATAATTTTTGTTTGGATATCGTTTAGGTCGTTTCTTAGAATCTTCTTTCTTTTCAGTGTTTTCATCTGCCATATTTTCGCAAGTGACAACAACGTTATGTCAATGATCGTTTGACGTTCAATAACAGAAACAGTTATGTTTTTCGTTCAGAAATTATGGAAGGTGAACCATAGACATAGACCAACTCGACCGCACAGATTACTATAAAGTAGCACGCACGACCGTAATGAATTCTGTTTGTCTGCTAAGGTAGATAGACAAACAGACTCTTCATTACTGCACAACCAAAACAGATTTTATGGTTTTGTTGCTATTCCACATAGTAACAAAACAAAGGAGAAAAAACAATAAAATATTAATTTAAAAGTATGCTATTTTTAATTAATATTTTCCAGAGTTGATTACCTACTAGGTTTTATTTTGATTGAGTGTGTTTTCAATCGTAAGTTTAGACAAAAGTGTGCCATAAGTATCTGTACTTACACACCCCACTTTCCCGCAATAAACATTTTATAAAAGTAGACTGATTTGAGGCACCTCTGACCTAAAAAACCTTTTTTTATCATAACATATTTTACTTATAAGACGTTATTTGGAATCATTTAGTATTAAATATATTTAATAGCAGATAGTACTTAATTATTTTATTGTTTTAAAGATACAAATTATACAAATCAAATTACACAGTTGATAAAAATTGCAAAGATAAAAACCAGTACAATCATGATCTTTACTTTTTTCATGTGGCAATATTTACATTAAATATTAGGCATGTCATAAAATCGCAATCAAAGCAAATAATAACATGATATTTAAATCATTAAATCACACTTACAACTCTTCTACAACATCACTGCGACTAATTATTACGCTAGCGCCAGACACGCGAAAGTTCTAAATCTATATAAAAAAAAGGTCGGTTTGATTGATTTTGATGGCATTAATATTTGTCTATGACCTAATTTAAGCAGTGATTTATCACATGCGAAATCACCAATCACCTACCAACCAATCACTTCAATAATGAATATGATTTAAAAGTAGCAATTATTTCCATGGCTACTCGATATGATCAGATATCAAATGAATTGATTATAATTTTGCTCAGATGGATGAGCTCAGATCTCCGCTAAGAGTATATGTATGTGTTCTGTGGCTTAGATGCCATTTCACGAGTATTAGAGGAAAGTCGAGCCGAATCTCATCTAATCTCACTTGGGGTCTCGGCAAATATCACGTAATTTTATATCCGCAAAAACAGAGTAAAATTGGGTGAAAACTGGGTTAAATTAAGTAAAACATGTTCCTCCACGGAAATATGGCCAAGTCTTATACAATAATATTTATCATAGTATTGTGAGTGCCGTGAAATTTCACATTAGCCCGTCATTTACGCACCACCGCCTTTACACTAACAACACATTTTTAAAAATCTTACGTGAGATTGGGGGATTGGGGAGAGATTGAATCAAATCTCACGACATCTCACCTGGGGGAGAGGTTAGAAGCAGGCCGGGGTGACGGCGAGCGCGTTATGAAGCGCGCGCGCCCTTCCGGGAGCACAGAGGGAACATGGGGGTTGCCACACAGGGGGGGTCGTCTACCCGCCGTAGATGGCCCGAGGTACGTCGGGGCACCTGGGATTTCCTTTCTAGGGTACACCTGGTTCCCCGACTACTGTTAGCTGAGACGGCGTGCGGTTTTAGTCGGTTCGAGTACGACATTGCCACCGGTAACTGGTATCAGAGGGGATTTCCGCACAGAAAAAAAAGAAAAAAAAAGGGAGAGGGGTGGGGTCAGAAAATCGCCGAAAATCCTTTACGCGCCTTTACCTATGATAAAACAGCAGATCCTGGATCCCGGTGCAATAGAAAGAAAGGTGTCGAGTAAAGTATTGGAATAATCAGGGATAATTATTGTGCAAGTCTGCGAAAGTACTGAACGGATGTTCATATAGTTTTCACAGATGAACTTAGTGTAAATGATAGCAAACTACATCTAGCATCTTAATAATTAAAATGGAACTTTAATTATTAAGATGCTAACAAATTATTTTAATAATTCGGTGTGAAACCCGGAAGAAATTACAGCTTGATAGATAGGTAGTAAATAATAATTAGCCTTAGTTTATTATTATGGAACATAAAACGCCTGTAACCGCTAGTTAGTAATATGAAAGTATATAGGTAACGTACGACAAACCAGCTGTAATTCAGTACTCTGAAATACTCAAAGCTCAAATATCAAATATTAATTTCATCCTGCAGTCCAATTTCAATGTCACTGCTCACAATAAATTTTGATTTCCCTATTTATCTTGATCTTCTGGTAGCATTACCATCAAATCTAGACCAAACACACAGCTCAGAAAGAAGGAGTATCTATCATTTATCTCTATATTTCACTTTATGAATTTCTGCGTTGGATTGACAAACGGATATATTATGAAACTGCCAATCCATAAATGGGGATATTCTTGACATACCTGGATAAATTATCCTAAGTTATTAATTCTACGATTTTTTGTGATGTAGGTGAAGGAGAAACAAAGGGGTTTAATTGAAAGGGTTGTAAATTTTCCGGGTACAAATGGTGTGTAATCAAAATGGGTTGTGTGTGTTGTTCTCTAAGCTCGTTCTTTTCTGTCCTCTTAGATGCCCTCGAAAGGTAAGAACAATTTTGTATATATTAGATGAAGCTTCTAGTAAAAGCGTTATCGTCATTACAATTTGCTGTTACTTAAAGAATAGCTACAAATCAATACCTACACTTGTTTGGGCTGGTTGGTTTTGTGTCGAATCCGTGTCTCCTAAGAAATTGACCTATTCCTAAATTATTTCTTATCAATAGGGTACAGTCAACAACGAAGAAAAACGTTTGCAATTTATGTCAGAAACTGGGAACTTTTAGAGAACTTTTCGACTGAGAATTCCGAAATTGAGCCCAAAGCTCTTCCACTAATACACAAGTTTATCGCACCTCTACAATATTAAAAGACTTTACCAACATATATATAAACTACTAGCTGACCCGCGCAACTTCGTCTGCGTCTCTCAATAGTAATAAATTTTCTCCGTTTTTGAAACATTCTTCATTGGTGCTCCGCTCCTATTGGTCTTAGCGTGATGATATATAGCCTATAGCCTTCCTCGATAAATGGGCTATCTAACACTGAAAGAATTTTTCAAATCGGACCAGCAGTTCCTGAGATTAGCGCGTTCAAACAAACAAACAAACAAACAAACTCTTCAGCTTTATAATATTAGTATAGATATAAATCTTATCTTAATAAGTCGTTGCCATGCTTTGCGTGTTTGACTCTTGAACCTAGTAGTATTCAGTTCAATTATGTGTGGTAAATACATTTAAGTCGAAAAAATCTCAGTTCAAATGGTTATGCCGAGAGACAGTTATGTTTCAGTTTAAGTGCGGAAACAAGAGAAGAGGTTGATCGGACAGAAGGGAATAGTGGAGCTACATATATTCTGAATCTACAGTTAAACAGATTATCAGATATAGAACAGTAGCTAATCAGTTGGTGATCTTACTAATTTTACTCATTTGCAGAATCTCACTATGCACAGTATGCGCCATGCTGACATGTTGCTTCTTTTTCACCATCCTAACAGTTCTGATAATGGGAATCGGCATCGGTTACCATTACTGTTTTGTGCAAACTTCCGTGGAAGCTGTAGGTAAGTGTTCAACTATTGTCCAGCAAAGGCACTTGTTTATTAAAGGCTTAAGCTTCACTTGTACGAATTTTGTGATCTTTTTTATACTTTTCGAAATAAATGAGCAAAAAGTAAGAACCTTTGAGAAACAGGATGGCAGAAAAAAACAGATTGTTTTTTTGAGAGATTAATATGTTTATTTTAAATTGATTAAAGATTAAATAGATCGAACTAGTGTTTCATAAAACAGTAACTTTTTTGTTAGTAATTTCCAAAGTGGCTTCTAGGATCTTAAAACCGATCTTGGCTTACTTCAGGTAGTCGTCATCGTGTATTCACCAATCTAATAATAATCTAATAATAATATCTCTGTACAGTTCATTTATACATAACTATGTATTCTCTTAATCTTTCCTATTCTAAAGTTCCCGGTAGCTTCCCGCTCGTTAGCTTGCCCTTTACTGTACTGAATTTATACGAAATTTGCTTATTGTTTCTAATAATCACATAAATGATTTAGAGTGACCTTAGAAGAAAATAGTATTTATTGTCCTACTACGTTTAGCTCATGATTTTACACTAACGTAAAATATCATTGTTACAGAGAAGGCAGCTAAAGCCACAACAGCCTTGCGTTCTGGAGACAGGCCGGAAAGGAGCACAATGATGCGCTCTGTCGACAGAGTGATGAGGCGAGGTTTGTCGCGCAAAGCCCGTAGTAACGCAGACGGCAGTCCTGTGTTTAATAACAACACGCTAAATTCGCTGCATCCTCTAAATTATAACTACACACTTTTTAATAATACGGATAGCTTATTTAATAATACAGAATTAATAAATATTATAAACAGCACTTTAGACAATACAATAAATTATACCATTACTCAATTGTGAACGTTTGTCTGAAGGTATTGTGTTCAAATAAATTAAGCTTCTATCAATTTGATACTTTTATTTTTTCATATAAATGTCTTTCACATATGTCCGTGTGATGACAGATTAAGAATATGGAATATCAAAGCCCATATTCATCCCGTGGGTGTTGTAAGAGGCGAGTAAGGGAGCAAATTACGCAGGACGACAGCACTGCTAAGTGAAGGAAAACTGGCCAGCGTGGTATAGTCAGGCCCGTCTATAGCCTATTTGATGCCCCGGGCACATTAGGATAATAGGGCCCCGTACGACCTTGGCTGAACACTATTTTGTTAGAATAGGAAAAATAAAGTATTGTAGTCATTATTGCTGGATTTATCCAATTAATATGTTTTTCGGTATAAATATCGATTATCGATTCGTGATCTGACATGAATTAGGGGGCCCTTATCGATCGAGGGCCCCTGGGCACATGCCCTGAGTGCCCAGTGGGTAAGAGGGGCCTGGGTATAGTAGGCCAGAACCTCCTTTCTGAGGAGAGGTCTGTTTCCAGCAGTGGACTATTAAAGGCTGTTCATGTGATGTAATTTTTTCATATAACAACTTTTGTTTTTAGATTAATCTGGCTGCAATGCAAAATTGTGTTGACTAGCCTATTGAGCCTATTAGTCCCGATAACTAGACTAGGCAAATAACACTTGACAGACCGCAATGGTGAGTTCGATTTATTTAACAGCAGTCTGATTACCACAATACCTGCGATCTTGATTGAAGGAAAGTACGTGCTCTACCTAGTTGAGGATCGACTGACCTTTCTGCGAAATGTGTCAAGTTATTGTATGCACTACACATCTCACATGTAAGGTCATGAGTTTGATTTAGTTCAGCTAGTATTAAACTCATGTCGACAGGCCTGTTGGTCTTAGTAGTTAGCGGTCCTGACCACTAAGCCGAAGGTCATAAGTTCAATTCCTACCTTCCATTCTTCAAATATTGTGTGGAGAGCACTATCATTTCTGGGTGCAATTTATTTATAATATGAATGTGTAGAATTTCAGTATGTTTATTTAGAAGTTTATGTTATACTTGTTTTTGCACGGCGGCTCCGCCCGAGTGTATGTTGGTTATGCTTTAATAACTATGTTACTCGTTGATAATGCAGCTTTCCATTTGCCAAAGAATTTTTCAAATCGGTTTAGTGGTTTAGGCGTGAAAGCGTAACAAAGAAACAAACAAACTCTATTTCACATTTATTATATGAATAGAGGTTGACGGCAATAGGCTTGCCCCCTATTACATTAGTATTATGTAGTGGGGTGTTGGGCCTTCGGAAGCCTCACCAATTCGGTGAAAAGTGAGGTTTTCTTTAGGCCGTAGTTTCACACCGCTCGAGCCGGCACACGCACATTTCACCGTTACATGACTCTCTCACGGTTGGAAGAAGCTATTTGTCGAAAAATCCATACTAATATTTATTAATGTGAAAGTGTGTCTGTCTGTCTGTCTGTTACCTCATCACGCCAAAACAGCTGAATCTATTTAGATGAAATTTGGTATAGAGATATTTTGAGTACCGGGAAAGGACATAGGATAGTTTTTATCCCAGAAATGATCATTTAAGCGAAAAGGGGGTGGAATTTTGTATGGGGAATTAATAATCGCTGGACCGATTCGGATTTTTGGTATGGAGATAGTTTGTTCTTGAGAAAGAAATTTTTTTTCCGCGATAACCGACATACACGCGGGCGGAGCCGCGGACAAAGCTAGTATTTTTATAAAGTTTGGAAATGTAATAATATACGAAAATAAACCCAATTAGACTGTAGGTTTTAATTAAGCTTCAAAATCCAGCTAATAACATTTTTATCCCACCCGTATACATGAGAACTTAGCTAATTTGAAATCCCAAATATCAATCAGATTTTTATCAAGTGGAGGCAAATGCCATTGTAGTTGTGATATTTCTCAACGGTCTTAAAAACGGCACAGCTGTAACAGTGTTGTTTCGTGAACGTCGAAATCTGCCGATCAGTCTTCGTGCTAACTCTCTCTCGTTCGGCGATAGTTCTGGTTCCTTCGGTGGCCTGGTGTAAATCAAAACAGTCAATTTGTAGTGGCTTAAATATACAAAGGTGTGTGTAAATAATGAAATAATTAGGACTGGTATGCGTGAATATGACTATTTGTATCGGTCTGGTTGTTTTTATGTAAAGGAGAGGGAAACAGTGGATATACTAAATCAAATCATGGGGTACAGTAGATATTCACTATGTCGTCAAATTCATTAGTGCAGGTGAGTGAGTAAACGTTTAGTAGCTACTGGAAACTTAAGAACCTCTTTCAGCCAAAAAAAATGTTGTCACCTTCACCTGATCAGAGATTAAAATTATTGACGGAACGAATACAACTGTAGTACTCGCAGGGAATACTGTCTCGATACGCTGGGATTTAGGAGAGTTCTTAGAAACACGACGCCGACTAACCTTTCAGTTTCTAACAGCACCATAGGCGTCTGCGATGGCTCCAGGTAGATATTCTCTCCAGGTTTCTTGGTTTCGTATACCTCTACAAAATACAAGACAATTAACACTAAGTAAAATTAAATACTTCGAACATCGATGTGATATTCCTAGTCTTTTATTTCTTTTATTTTCTACGGAGGGGAAGTATAGTAAAATAATGAAATATAAAAAAAATGTATTAAGATTTTTTTCAGGTGTTTTTTGGCAAGTGACTAACTCCACCCATGGGTACCCACAACTCAGTGCTTTGCCATCTTTGTGTTTCCCCCTCAGAATTAGGGGAAGGGTTGACTCTCCGGTAACTTCACTCACTTGTTCACAGATCACAGAAAGAATTGCTTAAAACCAGTTGGTTTTAAGCAATTCTTTCTTTGCTTTTCATCATCACAAACTTGTGAAGAATTGTTTTTGTTTTAGTTACTTTTAGTTAAATTATTCTGACGAAGTGTTTATGAAGAGAAAAAAAAATTCACCGAAATATCAGCATTAAAACTCTCACAGGGAACTTAGTAATATAGATTCAGAAAAAGAAATAACCGCCAATACGTACCAATAAGAGGATGAGGCGCATGTTCCACCTCTGACCTGTTAACTGCAAGCAGCCTCACTACTGGCCTTTCCTGCTCAGCTCGAGCCAGCAGTGACGGCTCCGTTGTTGATCTCGACGACACTGAGATACAATATGATAATTCTTCACAATATCTATATGCAACGGGTGCTTAAATTTTAATACGTCTATTCAATACTAATGGATAAAGCGTCGGATTAGCGATCGACCGACGATCTACTACTACTCACAGAGGTACATAGGTGCTACTCACAGAGGTAGGTATCTGGCTGAGAGGGTTTCTTTCACAAACATACTAGTAATATCTGACTTACATTACAAGTTATCTTTTAAAAACAATATAATATAGTTTAGGCAAGTTGTATGCAGTTGCAAGACACATTTTCTCCTTTAAAACTTAGTTTATGTTTGTTATTAAACGATGTTAAGTATATAATTGTAATAAACTCATAACAGTTAAGTCTGCCTTCTTACATTACATTTTAGTCAGTGATCCTGACTGCTAAGCCAGAGGTCGTGGTGTCAAGGGTATTATGCTATATATACTGACGGACACATAAACGTCATCGAAGTTTAGGATTGCTTTCAAATTAATATTAAAAAAAAAATGTCCAATCTAAAATGAAAATTTTCTGCAACACACGTTGTACGATGACGTTCGCCGAAAATGCTGAACAGATTTTGGGAACGCACTTTCAACCAATAATTTTCTATTTATCTGATAATTTTTTTCAAATTGTCGTCATATTCTTTTTCCGAATAAGCCGCGGCCGACTTTTATTTCATTAAAGAATTAAATAAATATATTCATCTTTCTTTAATTATATTACTACTAGGTCTGTCATGATATAAAATAATAAAAACTTTAACAATACCGGTGGTAGGTATCATTGGGTGCTATCACGGGTCCGTGACGAAATATTTAACTAGGTTTATCAACGGTATGGTGACCATAGTACAGGTCCTGCATAGTTTGAGATCAGACGGCCGTGTATGAGATGTGTCAAGTTATTATATTATTGTATAGTTTAGTCATAGCGTATATGCTCTATCTATGGTGTCGCGTTGTATGGAAAAATGTTTTTAAACAAATCTATAAGGCTACTGAATTGTTACTCACATGCGAAAGAGGAGAGTTCTTTTTGTGCGTAGTGGTACCCTACTGAGATACCGTACACCATTAGCATGATGATGGAAAACATCAACAGCATCAGCAGAAATGCGCAGCAAGTCCATGTCAACACTCTGTTTTAACAAATATCAATTGTAGGATATGATAGTCAGTAAACACGTGTTTATTCAACTACGAGTATATAAGGATAACATTTATTAATTTTAAAAGATAACGATAGAAACAGTAAAGTAAGTAAATAATATGATGTGTGTGGGAGGGGGAGGTTTACCCAAATTGATGAACTTTTCTGCCGCTGTAAGGCTATACATGCTTGAAATTGTAAGGGACGGAAGCCACTGCGATTTAAGATAGTTGTATGTATACTGAACTTGCAAATTAAAAAATATCATAATTTAAAAAAATTACTGCATGCAGAATGTTAACATAATAAGAACTCCGTTTTCTCTGTCTCTATTATTACGACCATGACTTTACCTTTCAGCGCAAAATGTTGCAGAACAGAACACAGACTGTATCAAACCCATCTTCTGTTTTTAGATGACAATCTGTTGAAATGCAATAATCACAGTCAAGAAAATTAAGTCATTTACGTTAACGTTTATAAACGTTATTTAATGCTAACACAAAAGCAACTAAAGAAATCATGCTTCAAAGTTGCCAAGTAATTTTTGAAGAGAAGTTTCTGACTCGTACAGTCAGAAACTTCTCTTCAAAAACTTCTTCTCTGTGCCGTGGTGTGACTGAAAAGTCGATAGTAGGCCATAGCAGGATTTCAATTAAAATCTCACCCACTTTTTGGAATCGTGATTTTATTACAAGAAAATTAATTAAATTACATACAAATTCCGACAGTTATTTCAGTGAACTGTACTGAATCTCGATATTTTCTGTGGCTATTAAGGAATAGTTCCCTAGTTTCGATGTTTTTAAATAAGCTTACTTAAGCAATTTACGACTTTGTAACTTGTTTCACCGAAGCAGACCAATACCCTTTTATTTTACTTTAAAACAAAGTATAGAAATATGGCAGTGATCTGCTTTTAATACACCTAACCTTAAATAATACTCATATATTAGTCCGTGTGGTGACGGATTAAGAATACAAATTGACACTACCCCAATTCATCCCGTGGGTGTCGTAAGAGCCGACTAAGGGAGCAAACTAAGCAGGACAACAGCACTGCAAAGAGAAGGAAAACTTGAAACAAACCCTATACCAACCCGTCTGGCCAGCGTGGTATAGTAGGCCAAAACCTCCTTTATAAGGAGAGGCCTCTGTCCAGCAGTGGACTAGTATAGGCTGTTGATGAGATATATTATACTATATAGTTATTTTTTATATTCGTAACTATCAATAATTTATGTCATAGGAAATAAATTAGCAAAAAAAAAACCTGAACTTAAGTTTACTAAATTTATAGTGGTATTGTTACATATACATACCTAGACACATACGATTATTGTGTGTAATGTATAGACATATAT
Organism: Arctia plantaginis; assembly: GCA_902825455.1. Taxonomy (NCBI): domain Eukaryota; kingdom Metazoa; phylum Arthropoda; class Insecta; order Lepidoptera; family Erebidae; genus Arctia; species Arctia plantaginis. The sequence goes on along the minus strand of CADEBD010000276.1, from coordinate 60,043 downwards.
TTAGATGGCATTATACTCAAAAAAACTGCAATAAAATATTATTATACCGCACAAAATATTACAAAAATTAGTGCATTCTTCACCAGAAAATGTCAGTGTCAATCACTATACGTACTTTGTCAGTAGAAAAGTGAAGTACCTAGAGTTTTTCTACCTCAATAAACACGAACCTCTTTTATATGTAAAGAGTAGAGTAACACTTCCAGTTGGATAATTTTGAACTACGAGTTTAAACTCGTAATGTAGTATAGTAGATAATGTTTTCCTGTCTGCCACAGAGATCTGTCGACTTTTCAGTAGATTCAAATGCAAAGCAGATGCCACTCCGTAGGTGACGGATTAAGAATACGGAATGTCACCACCCCCATTCATCCCCTGGATGTCATAAGGGCCGACTAAGGGAGAAATCTACGCAATACAACGGCATGGCAAAGAAAAGGCAAATTTGAAGCAAACCTGCAGCGTGGCATAGCAGGCCAAAACCTCAGACTCAAAATATCTTTATTTCATTAAAAAAAATGGTTTGAAATCGTCTCTTACTCTTAAGTCATAAATCAACACACACAATAGCAACAATTGAAGGAGAGGCCAAGGTAGGTACAAACCATCTTTTTATGGCATAGAAGGGCAAACAACGAGCAGTCGTGTCAACAATAGTCAGGGTCACAAGTGCGTTACGCCCATGAGGATCAGAGGGAATCCCTCCTGATTTGGACTCTGGCAAACCTCACTCATTCGACGAAAAGTAACAAAAGAATTGCCAAACAGCGGTTTACAGCCCATACAAAACAAATACCATGCAATTTTTTGGGTGCAGACCACTAGAACGCTAGAAGTCATAAGCAACATATATCTGTGCGTTTTCTTTTTCTCTCACCAAAGTTGCAATTATTTTTTATATGACTAATATGAATAAAAATGATGATATAACTATGATAATTTATTTAAAAAAATGGGACACTAGAGTTTATATATCATTATTTGATAGATGTTCATAGATTTGCTTTATGGGTTTTGATTTCAAGACAAACTCTGAAACCTTGATATTGCTGCTAGTATTCTAAATAGGCAAACCTGAGAAATAAAGGAAATTATGTAACATGTACAGTGACTCTTTATCAGTTAAAGAAATTTTTACACCGTAAGGTAATAACGGACGGAATGATTGAACCCTTAAAAAGTTCTTTCGCTTTTGTAACTAGTATTGCTTGACCTTTTTAGAATCTAGACGAGCTAGACATGTTGTAAAAAAGTACTATGCATAGTTTCCCATTATCTTAATGGGAAACTATGCTACAGTACTTTTTTTTCATAGTCATATATATATTTTCTTCGAGTGAGCATCAAACTTGCTGTAGACGGTGTCAGAAAAAGTCAGCGAGATTAATTCAAAAACTGGTATCTATACGTTAAACAAAAATTTTAGCTATGAGTTCATGGCCATAAAAAAAAAGAACCAAATGAGAATGTTGAACCTCAACCTGATGAGTTGTTGTATATTACGGCACTGTTGCAAGCGCCATGATCAGAATGAAACGAGTTACTGTGAAAATAATCATAGTAAATATTCCGTTTGTAATAACTTATCGATTAAACCTTGAGTTAAGATCGATCCTTCATCTGAAATGTCACCAGAAGTGGAACTACTGCTACAGCTGGCCTTATTGCTTTTATCGTTGATATTAATTTATGTACAATACTTAATAAATTGGTAGGTGTATCTATGTTTTGGTTAAAAAGTTATAAAATGGAATGTTGACTGATATTTAGGCGATTATAATTGGTGCCATTAATAAAACGGTGATTATAAAAATTATTCGTTTTAATTAAGTTGCTATGGTTGGACCTTTGGTACAAATGTTTCTAAGTCCAATGCAACGGTGGTTCAAAGAAAGAAACAGATCTAAAAATGATTTTATCCCTATATTGCTAAAACTGATCAACTTTGACCTAAAAGAAATATACCATCGTATCTATATTAAGAAAGGATTAAATATTAGTCACAAGTTTTATTTACCTTTAAGGGGGGGGTAAGGTCAAATCATACGAAAAAAGCCATGTTTTCGTGATTTTTTTTCTGACGACGCAGTTAAAATTTCTTTACTCAACCAATGGTACATTGAAGTATGACATTCGAAGAATGTTTCATCAAATTTGTACAAAGAAATATTAAAAAATACGGCAATGGCAGCAATTGTTCGGACGTGTCTCGAAAAAAAGTTGAATTGCGGTGCCCCTCATAACTTGGTGCTGGATCATCTGAAATCAAAAAATCAAAGTTCATTCGTTAGATAATAGTTTTCCCCAGGTAACGCTGTCGAGTTTTTTTTTTTCTATTTTTTTTCATTTTTTCGAACACTTTGAAGTGAAAAACACAATTTTTTGGGAAAAAAATCGGCTAATTTGTTATTGCGAAATCAAAATTATGAACAAAAGAAAAAAACTCTCGACAGCGTTACCTCGTAAATGATGTACAGAAATAGTGTTTAAAATTTCAAAAGGATCGGTGCAGTAGTTTTGAAGTTATCAGGGGCACCGACTTTGAAAACGTGACTTGTGGGAAAAACGCTTTAAAGTTTTAAACTCAAAAAAATCCAGTTAGAACGTTTATAAGCGAATTTTATCGACATACCTCACACTGAGTCATCAATGCCAGGTCCATAGAGGATGTTGCTATCATCGATGATGTCTAATGCATCTTTTTGCTCCTTCCTACGACGAATCCTGACTTCTTTGGTTTGTCGTTCAGCTTCCTGCTCTGCGCGGCTTATGCGTGTGGAGTCAGTGGATCGCGCCCAGTCATGAGCGCTTGGTCCACTACTGATTTTCATGTCTTGCATGAAGGTGAGTAAAGCAAACGAACCTTCATTGAAGACACTGCCTGCCACATAAGCTGCAATTTCAACGACGACAGAGGTTCCACTCAAGTGCTTCGGTGAGATTTTCCAAATAAGTTGGTTCAAACTCTCATTGTTGTTCTGCGTGAAGCCTCCGACACATCGCTCCAGGAGGGCTCTTTCATCTTTCATCTTTGCTCAGATCAAAGGTCATTTTTATTTTTTTAGCTGACGCGCTTCTTGTCGTAATGTCTTCTTGTTCTTCTTGTTGTTATGTGATAATAATAATAATAATAATAACCTTCCGCTATTATTATCTAAGCCTATAGAAAGTTATTATAATTAATTGCTCTGTGCCAGCAGAGACGGTATTGCATAATTAGACAGAATATACGTGTGTGTATTTACAGACTCTAAAGCATGCTCTACAGTTGATGATGATGATGATGATGAGGAGGAAAATGTATAATGTCCAAAAACTAGGTTTTTGGAACTTTAACAGCAAATTACAAAATAATGACACGGTCTCAGCAGTTGCATTTTAGTTAAATTATCATGATGTACCGAGAGGAACCAAAATACGTTGAAATATCTCGGTTGGCATTTTTTTGAGAAAACACTCCTTTTCCTAGTCTATTAGTGTTTTAACAGATTCTAAAATTAAAAACAGACAACGTTAACTTTTTTTTTATGAAATAAAATGAAAAAGAGAAGAATGAAACTTAATACAATATTTCAAAAACATCCGATTTGAACGTCCTGTGTTTGTTTATCTTAACTTAGTTTTATATGGAGACGTCTAATTTGAAAGTAAAATATATTAAAATATGTAAATGTTTTGTCATCATTAAATCTTTGCGACCTTTGTGACCAACTCTGTGACTCAAAACAATAAAATATTTAAAAGTATTCTTACCGCTATTGAAATATTGTCTAATATCATTTGACAGCGGGTCAGAACAGACAGAAACTTTATATAATACAGAGACATATATAATTAACAAACAGTTCATCCTTTTAAAATAAGTTATCTACTTAATGACTTCGAAGAATACTACTAGTTTTTAGTCCATATTATTATTTTGTATAAAAACCATCAGTTTCAAAGTCATTGCCAATATGGTTAACAACAATAATTAAATTTCAAATTTTACGACTGTAGATAAGGAATATTAAAGTACGACTACAGAAAATACGAAACTTTAGAACAGGCATAGACAAATATGAAGAAAACAATTTGGTATTGTTTTATTTTTTCCATGGGCGTTAGAGTACTAACGAATGGTTTGACAGGTAAACCATATCTCTTTTGTAATTAATCTGTACTTAATTATTGATCTTGTTATTTGTATCTAATACAAAAAATTTAAAGGCACACAAGACACATATTTTGCCGAAGATACACACACACATATCCAGCAATTTTTTTTTGCTTAAGCGTGCCTGTTAATCAATTTTGATTACGTAATATATATTTTTTAAACCTTATGTACAATCACAAATGCACGACAAACATGAATGAATACAATACTATTCTGTTTTACATCTACTGGATGTGAATCAAAATGCTTATTTTTTTAGTTCTTTTTAAAATTGTTTACAAAAAGAATTTCAGTGACTAATACAATAATAGCAACTAAAAAACCAACAAAGTTTATACATGTGCTATCTTGAGTTTGGCTATATTATTTTTATAATATATACACAAAAGAAAACAATAATCTTACTATTAATAGTAAGACATATCTTAAATTATACTTATGTATCATAACAATACAGAACTTAGAATGTACTACATAAAACAGAGCAAGTACGTTACATAGCCAGTATTAAAAGAGGTTTTGAAAATGTTAAAAGAATATTTTTATATTTATATTTTAAAATCAAAAACAGATCGTTGCAAATTGTAGTAATAATTACTGTCAGACGTGTAGAATATATTTGTGAATATATTCTACACGTCTGACACATTTAAATTAAAAATAAAATAAACAACTTACTTCTATTTACGCTCTATATTAAGGAACTGAAAGAAAGATAAGTTTGAGGAAAGGATAATAAGGGTGATCCTTAACAGTTGGAAAGATATTTTAAATATACCTGAGATAAAATACATAAAACAACTATACCTTTGTTCTTGTAGGTATCTGTAGTAATAGTTAGCTGTAAAGGTTTACTGGAAGAGAATGCCCTGGGCATTAAATCCGCCGATGAACAAAAGTGCATAAAGTTATATGAATAAATAAATAAAATAAATAAGCGAACGGTAATCGTCGTATTTGTACTACTCATAGTACATGCAAGTTACTAATAAATATGGTATACCTAATTATAATCTAACGTTCATTAGTGATACTCTTCTGATCATTGTCCTTCAGGTAGTAAATCGGATAAATCAGAATGCTGGATGTCGCTCAGAGCCCCGGAACTCTTTCGTGTTATGGAGAAAATTGACAGTAAGTGTTTTATCTACTTTATAGATATCACCGGAGAGTCTTAGATTGATCTTAAAACTTCCTTGAGGAAGGTTACTAACAAGATTACCAAACCAAGGAAGTTTACCAAACCAATTCTTGAGAATTGGTTTAAGCGTAAGAAATAATTTAGAATTGGTTGGATACTAGGTCCAAGAACAAATTTCTTCGTAGGTAACCAAGTTTTCTTTTTTAGAGGAATACGCCTTAGTACGAAAAGACGCCCAAAAATACATAGAGAAAATTGACTTCAATAAACGTATGCTTGAGGTATGTTATCTATTAAACCAAAATTCGTAATTAATTAGTGGTACCTACACTGTTTAAACTATCGTTTCGAAATACTAACATTGGCACGTATTTGAGTTCTACGAAATCTTGAAATTACTAATTATTTTTATATAAGAGACTAAACCACTTGTCTAAATTTGTTTAAATCATTTATTGTATATTTCATTTATTGTTTAAATCATTTATTGTATATATCAAAGCGATATTATTATTATTAAAGTTCTATGAATTTATTATATATAGTTCTATTGATGTTCTTTGTTGCATTATGTCCAGAAATAATGTTATTTTCTTAATTCAATGTTCCATGGTAGAAACTATCTAAATTTGGTGCTTCATACAGTTAGTGCTGGCCGAAGCCACAGTAGCTTATCAAGAAGTTTACAAAGCAGGCCCCCTCTATGCGAGAATCCCAGGAGGATTGCCCCTTGGCGGTCCGTGCATGATGAAATTGCCGGACACAGTTCTGTAAGTAGAAGTCCCCATATATCCACGCTTGAAGCGTTAACTAATAGTGAGAAAATGCTCCTTTGAGATCTAGGGATAAGAAACACATATCTTAAAAATGCTCCTTCTGCTGTTACTGGGCTAGAGAACTTACCTCTACTTTAAAGAATGCAGAAGAGCAATCTTAATCTTCTCTGTTTATTTAATAAGGTGTAATGTTATAAAACACTAGCTGTACCCTACTACGCTTTGCTGTGGGACATTCTGGTTATTAATGAGAAATGATGATTAAACTGAAGTGAAAAAAAGATGAAAACAGTCTTTGAAGCGGTTCGTATATCGTGTCAAAATATACTTGTTTTATTTAATAACTAAAAGTGATCAGAATTAGAAAGGATGTTAATACTTAAAGTTTACGTCTACCATATGGCGAAATGTAAAAGACATTTGAGGACTTCGTCCTTGGAGAAAACGTCAACTAAAGTAACTGTCACTTAAGATTCTAAGAGTACAGTGCAGATAAACTTGACTTTATGAATAATTTAGCTGTTAAATGCAGTTTCTTCCATCGTATGAAGCTGCGTAACGACACTTTTCTCCGAGTGAACGTTCTGCACAATGACATGGTGAACATGGTGCTGAGGGCACACCTCTCCGTACATGGTTTGCACCTGAAGGGCGCTTATGATCATACTACGACGGGTCAAGTGCGAGGCACGCTCGTTCACACACCCACCACTGGTGAACTTGGGTAAGTTCATACTTTTTTTCTTAATTTTTTTTATGATATAGGAGGCAATCGAGCAGATGCGCTGGTAAGTGACTATCGTCGCCCATGTAAGCCTGTAAGAGTCACAATTCTGTTGCCCCTCCCAAAATCAAATGTTGGAACTCCGTAAACATTAAATTTGTTGAAAGATTTAAATTTTCTGCTTTCTAAGAAAATCTTTATTTTTGTAATATATTTGATACCTGAGAGAGGACTTTGTCCGTGTGTTGACGGATTAAGAATACGGAGTGTCACCACCCCTATTCATCCCGTGGGTGCCGTAAGAGCCGAGAGGGAGCAAACAACGCAGGACAACAGCACTGTAAAGAGAAGGAAACCTTGAAACAAACCCTATAGCAACCCATTTAATCAGCATAGTCTGAGTAGCGTAGGCCAAAATCTCCTTTCTAAAGAGAGGCCTTTGTCCAGCAGTGAACTACCAAAGGCTGTTTATGATGATAATGATTTGATACCTAAATTCATAAATTTATGGATAAATATTCGTTACTTTTTGTCTAATTTATTAATTACTTACCTCTGACTGTTTTAAATTTGAACAAGAGTTAACAATAGTATTTTTTTTCAGAATATTCCTGGAAGACATAAAATACACAATAGAGGGTCGCTACAGATTCATGGGGGACAGACTCGTTATCGAACTTATCGTCTCAACTCTTAGTATCCGAAATATGGCGTTAAAGGTAATCTATTGCACTATGGCTACATCTGTTAACATCATTTTCGTATTACAACATAAATCTAAGGATATAGACAGTGCTTTCTTAGCATTATAAAAAAATACCCGATCTAGGTGGCAAATGCAGCTATTGTTTTGGTCAAGGACATCTGGTGCTAACTTTATTTTAGCAAGAATCTCTTTATGAATCTAATAGCGATCCGCCTCGGCTTTGCGGGTGCAATGTAGATACTATTAATACTACTAATGTGGTGTCAGTGTAATTAATTATACTATTATTGTGATGGGACTATACTACAGCAGGACATCTTTAAGTGCAATATTTATAGTCCCGCTCCGATTAGGACGTACGCACGACGGTCGTTGGCGGTTTATTTTTGTCTATCTCGTAAGGTTCAGCCAGCGTTTGCAATGTAAGCGCACAAAAAATGATTTTTACATCAAATCTTTAAAATGATCGGCTTTTCCATCGTCTTGAATCACTATCTCTATTGGTGAAAATCCGTTGCTTAGTTTAAAAGATCTAAGCGTACAACACAATAAACCGATTTGTTTTATATTATGTAGAGATAGATAGTATGAGGCACTACTAACGCAAAACTCTATAAAAATCTTATTGTTTTCCCAACTTTTTCAGTACCCCAATGCAACTGACTCCGACCCCCCGGTGCGGCTATTAAAGAAAAATATGGGTAAGATTCATTGTTGCTGGTAGGTACTTGATTGAGTATTATTTTAGAAATTAAAGAATCTGCTCATAACAAACCTATAAAAATGCGAATGGACTCCAGATCACAAATTAACATTATTAATCGTATAAAATCTTTGATCAATTTTACATTTCACAATTTATTTTGAGTAGGTACATACTCTTTACAAACTGTATTAAATTGAAATTGATAGAACCACTGTAATTTGACATCCAAGTAGTTGTTCATAGTAGTTGATTTCCGTGCACTATTCAGAGATTTGCCATGTTTTTTAAAACTATAGAAATATTAACGTCTGTCAAGGGTTAACTTCACTTACTCTAATCTCGTGTGAGTGCCCACGGATAAGAAAATACTGGTTCTAGATAGGCTTGAGGTAGTAAGCTCAAGCCTATTTAGAGCCGGTATTTTCCTATCAGTCGACAAAGTCGCTTGTTTTGGAGAAATTGCTCAAATTGAACTATTAGACCCACTTTAATCTTAAGAACAATTTGGAAAAGGCTTTCTGTCTGTCTTTTTTGAAATTTTCTGTTTCTTCAAATATATATTTACTATATACAATTTCTTTGGGTTTGGACTGTATTGCAGCCAACTCTGAACTGAACTCTGACACTTTAAACAAGTTTCTGTATTATTCTTACAGCGGATTTCAGGACTGGGTTGAAAACTGATCTAGATAAGTGGGTGCAGGACTACTTTAATGGTTACCTTATAGTATCGGATTTACAAGACATCCCTTCTCTTTGGAAACTTCGGTTTGTATTTTATAGTCAGTGACGGCTTTAGCCGTTGTAAGGCCCCGGGTAGGGAGACTGTTACGAGGCGCCGGGTTGGTAGATCATTACGAGGCCCTTTTCTTTGTGGAAATTGATTGATGATACTCGGAACAAAAATTTCAACACACTTTTATATTTGTAAATACATACATATATAAATTACACCCAGATACAGAAGAAATTATCGTGCTCGTCACACAATATTTATCCGGACTGGGAATCGAACCCACAATCCTTATCTTAGCAGTCAGCACTACTAATCACTAGTGCAATGGGCCAGTTTAATTTTAATACTTTCCAAAGATTTTCAAGGCAGGATTTGAAGGACAAAGATAAATACATAACGACATTAAAACATGACCACAGCGTTTTAACACACGTTTGCGCACAATAACAATGTATTATATTTTAGAGAATACGACCAGTATAAAACATCTAAATTAGCAGCATTTACGGACCTCGCCGTAGCAAGGATAAATAAAAGGATTCTTGATATTGGTGGAGACTACATTCGCGTACCAAAGTTTAAAATTGTAGCTGCATACGGACTGGTAACTTATTTTCTTTTTAAAGTTAGGTGTATAACTCTTAAGTGTATAGTGACATAGACAACGCATACTAATAAATAAGTAAATATACCACGGGAGACTAAAGAAAACTTTGCTTTGAAACTGTAGGGAGGGAGGGGGGCCCTACCTGAAATCACATGGTCCAGTCCTCCCCAGAGTAGGACCGAGCCAGGCCCCTGGGTCCTTCTGCGTCGCCAAGAAGCCGGGGATCCGAAGTAATTTTCTACCCCATCAACAAGGCGGTGCCCTATCTATCTACCTATTATATGTACCTATAGTTATCTGAAGTACTATGTAGTTGTTTTGTAAGAATAGTTGTCTCACTTTAATTTCTTATACCTAACCACAAAATACTGTACATGTTTTTTATTGTTAGGTTATTAATATATACGATGGCGCTCTGCGAGGTTTGGACACCATGTATAGGAGGTCAGTTGCCACCACTGTTTTTAAGAGAGATAACCTTCGCTATGTAGATGCTATCATCGGCTTCAAAGATTTGGAGGTAGGTACAGGTGACTTAAGTAGCAATATTTCTGAACGACTGTTTATCTGAGTCCTCGAAAGACAAAAAATACAGTTTTATACTATCTAAAAATTGACTGTAAAGAATATTTTAGATATGATTTTAACTTTACGGCTACTATTGTTACTACTTCGGTTCTACTTGCCAAATAATCCAAAGAAAAAAATTGCAGCTTGTTATTTTAAACGATTATGTTCTAGTGAGTTTCAGACTGATATTAGTTATACTTTATACTCACATTTATACACATTATTGTTTGTTCCCTGCTCTCGGTTTGATACGATAAACCATGAATTCTAGGCTTTTTATCATGTTATATAAGAGTTTTAAATATTCGAGATAGACAACATAATTGTTACCGTTGAAAATGACAATAATAATTAAATCGTATGCATTTTCAGGTTTCATACAGATACGTTGTTAATTTCCCGCCAGGGCCATTGATGCCACCATCTCTAACCGGTGTACTTCGTATGTCTGCTAAGGATCTCACAGCGCACTTATCACTAGGCTTATTAATGGATCCAGAAGTTGTGGAATTAGATATTAACTTCATTAATCCACCGGGGTAACCTAAGCCTTATACTTAAAGTGCATATATATATAAGTAAAAAAGTGCAGTATAAAAATATTGGACATTTTAGGAGTTTGCAAAATGTACAAGCATTGAACGGTAGCGCCTATTTGCTAGGCGTTTATATTTTTAATAAATATATTTTAGATATAACGATTTATCAGAGTTCATAAGAAACTCCATCTGCATCAGTTTTAATCATTTATTTAAAAGTCGGTGATGATTGATGTCGACATAAAGGCCAATATGTTGCATCATGCAGAGCTAATGACATCTCACGAGTTGATTCACTGGAATTTTTTTTTCTAGAGAACGTGCAAATTAACTTGCCTATGTTATTCATATTCATTAAGTGAAGCAACTATGAATGATTTAAATATTTTTGGTTAACTTTAGTTCTAAAGAATCATAGCCTCGCTCAGTCAGTGAAAAGCATCACCAAGCCAGCCCATCCCACTTCCCATTAGTAGTTAAATAATACACCTAATTTCAGGGCTGATGACATAACAATAGAAGGTGCCGCCAATATATTGATGTCAAACTTCAAACATATACTGCGTTATGAGATTGCGACCATTATGTCAAACTCTTTGATGTACGGTGTAGGATTGCTCAGAACTCTGCCAAGATGTGGTAACTATTCTTATGTTTTAACGTAATCATTAGTGGGTCTCAGTACAGGTGTCGGAGTACTTAAAGGTTTAACTGTTTTCTGGATCTAGAAGGTAATACATAAGTTGTAAAGGGATAATGGGAGTCAGTGGGCAATGGTGGTGAACGTTCTAACATCTAAAAAATGTACCTAAACAAACGAGGATTGGCCTAAAAGATTAGTTGGGTGACATGGTGTGCTTATGAAATTGACGATTATATATGAAAATGATAGTTCAGTAATTAAACTACCATAAGAGTCATAAAGTTAAAATACCTACATATTTTGTGTTTATCTTAATTCTTGCTTAAGTGATTCCCAATAACCCCTTCTTATGCTTTAAATTTTAAAAACTGTGATGCCTTCTTTTTCTTGATAAGGGAAACTATTTGGTAAAAGTTTTCGTTGGTAAGATTATTTCAAAATTCATGATTGAATATGTTTTCAGAGCCATTTGTACCTGGTATGCTTAGAAATACAACAAAATTAGGTAAATTCAACAAAAAGAAAAGTCTTAGTACTTCATCAAAGAATAGCGATGAAGCAAGATCCAAAGAATCTAATTACACACGACCTCAAAGAAGACATGGCACAACTGTGAAAATGATGCTATAATATAGGTACAAAATAAATTATCTACCTGACATTCATTTGTATTTTTTTGACGTGAATCTATTATTATTATTTTTATCTTATGAATTGATGAACGCCGGCTGCACCCACGAAAAATCATGATTCACTGTCACGTTCCGCCTGAGCCGAGCGTGCAAGCGAGAGCTCGGGACAAGCGATAGAGAGGCACGACAGTAATTCAATTCATAAAAGTGTACAATTTAATTTTTTCATCAATGTGTCACTATGACGTTGTCACGTAAAATTATTGTGCGTAAACCCACTTTACAGACAACCAATTTTTCTTTTAAACTAATTTAATATTTTTTTATAATGTTCAGGGGTTCGTAGGTAAGTGGTAAGCAAGTAGGTTATCGCATTGCAAAGTTAACCAAACCTAGCACCACCTATGGATGGGTGACCATTGTTAACACATTGAGAGGGGAGGGCACCATATACCGTCGGTCCCGGTTGCCATACGAACATCTGTGGCAATCGTTACGGGTGGTTGGAGCCCTAAAACAGTCCGACAATAGTCTATCTATAGAATTTCAACATCACCTAGTACTTGGGTTGTGGGGGTCTGATGGTAGTCGCTACACGTAAACGCCTCTGTCTCTCTCTCTCTTTAACCCAACTTAACTCTAGGGGCACTCACTTGAGTTGCAAGTGTCCATAGGTGGCGGTAGTCACTTAACATCATGTGACCCATCTGCTCGTTTGACTCCCTTTAACATAAAAACGACGTGAGGGGTCTATGAACCCCCTGTCGGAACGAAGTTCGGCAAGCAGTGTCGGATAAAAATCTTGTTACACATTTTTCGGTTTCGCTGCCATCTGCTCAGAGCGTATAACGATAAGGAACTTGTACCGAACTTGTAGAACCGTTGTACCTGTTTCACAAATTAGTTCGGTCGCATCAGTCATTCATTTCATTCTTTTATACTTGAAATTTAGGGTTTCCAAGCCGAGATGACAAGTAATAGAAATAAAAAATATCGATAAAAAGAAACATTTTATTAACAAGTATAATAAAATACAAATTATAACAGTCTCTATAGGTAAAAGGCACTTACAACACAACCAATACAATTTACATTACACGTTGGTATAGTACAAAACTATAATATTTAACAAATACTTTTAAATTTATATAAATAATAAATATATTAGTAGCTGGAAATAAATGCGTGGTCTGTTAAGATCTACAATAAATTATACATTTTGTAGTTTTATTACGTCAAGTTTAAAATTATGAGAGAACTACAGATGAAGATGCATGGTCAATAAAAATGTATATTGATATATCTAAATGTGTAGGAAGTACAGATAGGGAAATCGTTTGCGTTTGGTAAAATTAGAAAAATATCAAGTATTTTGTTAGTTAAGACTTCCTCCAAATATGAACAAGAGTCCTTTTAAACATTTTCAGAACTGCAGAAAGATACTGACTGATAAACGACTGACTGAATACGAGAATATGTAATGATTAGTATTTAATATTTTGGTAGTTTTTAGTATGTTAAATGTTTTACTAATTTATAACAAAAACGTGATGAAATAGAAATAACGTCAATGTGTATTGTTATTATTTCGTAGTGAGGTGACATGACTGTTCGTCATTGTTAATGCCGGGTCATCGACAGCAAATTAATTGGAAATATCAACTTCCTTGTCCATGATTAATTGTTTAATTTGTAATTTCTATAATATGGTATTTAGGCCAGTTATAAATTATTAAAAAGAATGAACATTCACCCAGTTATATGCTACCAAATCTCGTCTTCTCTAATATTTACTCATAACTCGATATTAGAAAAACTATAATTGTTACGTAAAAGTTGAGTTTTTGGTTCGTATGTCCGAAAAAATCTAGTTGTAAATAAGTAATATCAATTGATATATCTCTTAATAATTAAAAAAGACAACATTAATACATCAATCATCATCAACAGCCTATACTAGTCCACTGCTGGACATAGGCCTCTCCTTAGAAAGGAGGTTTTGGCCTACTATACCACGCTGGCCAGACGGGTTGGTATAGGGTTTGTTTCAAGTTTTCCTTCTCTTTCTTTCTTCTCTTTCTTCTTTCTCTTCTCTTTCTTTCACATTAATACATTTCAAAGATAATAATTATATTAAAATACAACAATAATAGTACGCTTCGTTTACACGCAAAATATTAAATACTCAAATCTTTGTAAAATATTGTCAAAAGTCAAAAATACAATTTCCTACCAAGTTTACAAAACTAATTATAATAAATTATTGCTCATTTCTTAATGTACTTCAAAATAAGAATAAAATGAAATGATAATTCTAGATTAAAGTAATAAATAAAGCAAAATATAAATAATATATTAAAGTATAAATTTGTTAAAAATATAATTAGTGTATGTGATTTCTTTCGTGTGTCATTATAGAGATAAAGATTAGATTGAATGAAATATAAGGAAATAGTAGAAATTGTATACAACGGTAGAAACGGACGGTAACATTTACAACCGAATTTTAATTATTACGGATAATTTGTTTATCCGAATTAGTAGTAATTTTTATTTTTCTATTATTTAAGATACGCTCACAGATATATTCATTCAAAAAAGTTTATGCACTTTGATTATATGACATTGCAGCGTCAGGTTAATCACCTTATCCTTGACCCATCTATTCGACTAGTTATCAAGAATGTAAGCACAAAGAACTATAATTTTTGCTTTTTTAACTAAATCTGACTTTAAGATAGTGAGCGTGGCTAAATTATATGCATCTGTCGACAATTATCCATGACAGAACGAAATTTAATCTATCGTTATAGGGTTAAATTATGTACAACAGCTTATTGTATTGTTTTTTTTTATATATATTTAAATTTAGTTTTAAAACGGCAACGGTTCTGTAGAAAATTGTCACTTAATAACTTGTGACGTCACTTGTCGCTGGCACCCAAAAACTTATTTTGAGTTCGGAATGACAAATAACGTGTTTTTATGTAGAAAAATTACTGAAAATATGATTTTTTTCGAATACAAACTAATATTTTACGTTCGTATAGTACCTGTTTCATAATGTTATATTACTATTTATGTTTTTACTCGTATGCACATAGATAAAAAGCACTCGTACAAACATCGGTAGTATGCTATTTATTTAATACAATTTAACAGATCCTTCAGCTAAATCTAGCAGGTTTCATCAGCACGATAACTCAGTCGAAGACAGTAACGCGTTTAATTTAAATATCGGCATATAGTCCCGGAGGTCAGTGCTTGGCGTGCAGCATGTCCCAGAGCGGCAGCTCCTGCAGCGCCAGGTGCAGGTCGCGCTGCAGCTGCGCGGCGAGCGCGGGCGCGGCCAGCGAGCGCGCGGCGCCGCGCAGCCACGCGCACACCAGCGCCGACGCGCCGCTCAGCGGGCCCAGCCCCGTCACGTGCAGGTCCGCGCACCTACCGCGCCCGACACCGTTCTCGCACATTAATGTATTCGAAACTAAATTTAACGGGCGAAATTCCCAAATGTTGGCAGTGGCTTAACGGACATCACATATGCGTCATCATAACTATTGTGCTGTCTCCAGTAATAGTATTATATTCGCCAGAATTTTTGTTAAGATCAGAAATCGAAGGATAATAGATACAGCAAAGTAGTCTAAACCAGATACGATCTAGGGCCAATAAAAATTACTAAATAGATCGGTAGGCCGCAAAAAGTATTCGAAAAGGCCGAAATCACGTGAATTGTTGTTTTTAGATTTTATTCTTTTTTCGTTTTTTGATCTTCTACATTCTATCAATATCAACATGAGTTTTTAAAGAGGATATTTTCTTATGAAGAGGTAAATATCGGTAACGTAGATACATCACTGCGCAAAGGAGCTGGCATCATTATTTTTAAATTTGACATCTACATGTGTCAATTTGGTCTCCGAGATAAAAAAACAAACTATCAAAGGTTTACTCGTTTTTTTTACTACGTATTTTTATGAATATTAACCATTTATTTATTTTATTAGCAACAGATGTCGGAGTAAGTAGACAAATTTAGATTAAGATTTAGAGCGAATGACCTCAAACCTATAGGTATGTTAATATGGAGTTGTGTTTAGAAGAAAAGTTTTAACACGATACCACCCAGAAATAAATGACCTGTATTGTATGCGTGTGGTGATTAAGAATACGGAATGTCATCATCTCTATTCATCCCGTGGGTATTTTAAGAGCAGACTAAGGGAACACACTACGCAGGACAACAGCACTGCAAAGAGAAGGCAAACTTTACACAAACCCTTTTATTTTTTTTTCTGCGCCTGTAACAGGAGGGATCCGGGAACAGCTGTTATTAAGACATCCGGACCCCTCCTAGCGCCAGCCCGCTCCTGGTGCGGGCTCCGTCTCAAAAATTTTTTCCTCTTTAGGCGACGTCCGGCACACGCGGACGCCGCCCCTTCGCGGCTGGCCAAACTAATGCGGGTGGAGGGGAAACCCACCCCGTCCACCCGCGGCCACACTCAGGGCGGCATGAGGCGGTGATAGGCGCGCCTCCGCCGCCCGGTTCGCCGGCGGCGGATCGGGTCCGAGTGGAGGTCGTCCTCCCGGGCCTTCTCCGCCGCCTCCTTCTGCGAGATTACTTCCTCGCAGAAGGTTGCGACCGCGGTAAAACAACTGTCGCTACCGGCCATGGAGCGTACTACGGCCGGTAGCGAGAGATCCACTCCGATGACTGCAGTGAGGGCCCGGCGCTGCGCCGCCCATGCGGGGCAGACCGCCAGCGTGTGCTGGGCCGAGTCCTCACTGCAGTCGCAGTGGTGGCAGGCGGGACTCAGTTCCCTCCTAGCGACCGAGTGTCCGCTCCGTGAGTCTCTCGTTGGCCAACTGTAGGCGAGAGACATCGCCCACCAGGCCCTCCACGACCTCCGACAAAGCGGAGGAGGAGTCCTTAAGGGCCCTCACAAACGAGCCCTTTAGGTTTACGGACTTGGTGGCCACCTTGTGGATGACGGCCACCGCCGCTTTTGCCCTCTCCTGCACGGACACGGGAGCCTGGGGGGCATTTCCCCCCACCGGCTCCCGAACCTTGAGCAGGAGATCCGCGATCTCCTCCTCCGCTACGGCCTCGCCGTCCACTCGTACGCTCCTGTACGACTCCGCGTTTGAGAACGCGGAGCCTGACGGGGTCGAGACCGAGGCTGGTTTACGTGCCCTCCCTCGGCGGCTGCTTGCCACCTCTGGTGGCATCATCTCCTGGGACGTGTCGGTCTCCTCGTCCCTGGAGCGGCCGCGTTTCCGGCTGTCGCTTCGCTCCGCCTCCATGGCCTCCGCGCCATCCGACGAAACGGCGGATCCGGAACGCAAACGATCCGATGCTCTTCGGCTCCCAGAGACCAGCGTCAGAATACCAACCCTAGGCAGGCCAAAACCTCCTTTCTAAGGAGAGGCCTATGTCCAGCACTAGACTTTTATAGGCTGTTGATATATGATATGATATGATCGTATGCAAACTAATTTTTGATTTATGATGTTAAATAGAATAAATCACTGGGATTATGAAAGTAAATTATAATTTCCTAATAATATAGAACATAGCTTTCAACCTATTTTCCTGTTTCTGTTCTCTATTTATTCACAAAATTTGCGCTACAACAACGCGTCAAAACAACTTGATAAATTCTGGGAATGTCTGGGAGTAACCAAAAAGTAATATTCATTTAATATCATTCTATTATTCATAATATAAAAATCTTAAGTTATTTAAGTTTAGTTGCTTTAAAATTTCAATGGAAATAGTTTATATAGTAATCCTACTGTAATAGTAAAATACAGCAATCTTCCGGAAAAAGGCAAGTCCATCTCAGGACATCATGATACAACTTCAATGCAAGTACACAAAATCAATCTACCTACCTCCGACCTCTGGTTGTTAACAGTAAAGATTAATTATAATTTCAATTAAACATACCAAAAAAAACCACATAATATCTAAAAAAACGTCTAGTAACTTCTAAAACTACCATAATAAAGTGATACATACTCTAAACTTTGTACACGCAAGTCGTCCAGTTGCGCGTACGGCTCCCACCGCGCTAGGCCCACCGTCACCGCCAAGTGTAGCGTGTGTCGCTGCAGAGCGGCCGCGGCCCGGCCCGAGCACGACACGCCCATGGCACGGATCCGGTACTCGTCGTATCCGATCTGGAAATTATTCTTTTTATTCTTTATGCACAATTTTGAGTTGTACAATGGCGGACTTAATGCCACGCGCATTTTCTACCAGTCTACATTAGGGTGGAAATAAAATGTGTGACTAGGAGCACTAGACAATGATATGTAAAGTAAAAGAAAATTATTGAGAAGTTAGACAAAAACTATGCGATAAATATACATACATACATACGTACCAAATACATAAACGTACATATTAATAATATATAAAACTTTAAGGTTGTAATAAATCGTACATTACACATAATTAAACCCAATTCCGTTTATCAATAATTCTTACCTGTAGATCCTTTATCCTCAACGTAACTCTAAAGCTAGTCTTCAAGGAGTCCGGCCTGGTGACGCTGACGTCATTAATTCTGTTGATCGTAGCCAAATTCTTCACCCAGCCTGTATCAGTCTCGAATTTGCCTATGAACGATAATGATCCTATCTGTAACAATAATTTCAAATTAGTATACTCAGAACACTGAATAAAGTTTCTTTTTAAGTTAATCCCGAGAATAACCAAAGATAAAATTCAGAAAAATCTTATAAAATTTTGCCCGGTCCGGGAATCGAACCCACTAAAGGCAGCGCTTTGCAAATTCCACGCGAACGAAGTCGTGGGCACCAGCTATTGTACATTAAAAGTCAACTGCTAAATAAAGATTCAACCAATAGCGGTTTAGTCCGTCATTTATCTATAATTTCAAGTAATTAGGTGGATATAGGTAATACGGGATTTGAAGAGTGGAAGTTTCGATAATGTAAATACCTTGTGCATGAACGTAGCATGTAACGGTGGAACTTCAAGTACTTCTCGACAATTCTGCAGAAGTGTTCGCCTCATGTTGATCAAGATCATGTCTATTACTTTATTGCCGTTGTGCGCCAAACTGTCAATCATTGAACTGAAACAATAAGTTAAGAGTAAGAATAGTAAAGACTCCATCGTTATGTAGGTAGCTACGTCTACATACAGCGTCCAATACACTTCAGCACCATCTAGAGACGAACAGCTGAACTATAAGGCAACGATTAATCCTGCATAACGTAATTACACCATTCGACTAATTATTATATATTATGCAACTTTTGAAGCCCAAAATCGATCTAAGTGGCGTGCAGTGGGAGAGGCCTATGTCCAGCAGTGGACTGCGATAGGCTGATGATGATGCAACTTTTAAATACCATGACATCAGCCATCGGGGCCAAAATCTGTAAGACTCTGTAGGAAAATTGTTGTTCTGAGTTTGAGTGTTTTTTGAGTCCATTACATGTACCTATGTTTTTAAAAAATTTCCAAGACAGAATGTATTACTAATGCAGAGTTGTCTTTTATAAAAAAAAGAAACAATTCTTCCTTCACGGCCTCGGGATTTATTTTAGTTAAACGATCACATGAGCCAGCTAGCTTATTTGTCGCGGAGATATCAGAAATTAAACGAAAAAGAAAGCCTTTTCGAGATTGAATCATGTTAAAAGCATTTCCCATTTTCCGGGCAATATTCATTTTTTTTTCTAAAAACCTTAATACTGTTATTAACATAGGTCTGTGATAAGCAATGGATGCAATAGGCTGATTGCTCGACTGTTTGATGATAAAGAGTATAACAAATGCCAAAAACAAATTGATAATTTTTACCTGTAAGCTTGCATCAGACTAGGATTGGAGCACATAAGGTCAGACACGCTGGTCGCTTGCCTCAGTACTAATGCTAAATGCCTTTGTAACTTTTCCCTTAAAAGTGCGTATAAAGGTAACGATATGGCTGCAGTGAGGGGTAAGTCATCTGAAACACAATAAAAGCATAATAAAGCCACCGAAGGTAGAAATGACCTACTTTTTCTTTTAGTTATTTGTTATTTATCATTTTTGACACTGAAGCAGCGACTATTTTGACAGTGTGCATTTTTCTAAGTGAAACAGACAGCCCTTTCTTTAACTCCCTTCAAATTTATCATTCTTCATGCAGGACAATTAATTTGCGTAATTTTTTCAATCTACCTCATCCACGATTAAAGAGCGGCAATATTTTTATAGTTTTTGAGAATTTCTGTTGAGAGTATCTCAGAAATTTTTTAAACATTTTCTTAACATAATCCAAAACTAATTAGACTGAACTAATATAATCCGTTTCAAATTAGAATCAGTTTCACGTCGTTTAAAGGATTTTGACAACTAGACATTAACCTTGTATACCTACAAATTTAACAGCTCAATAATTTAAAATAAAAATTGTGTTTCATTAACTGTGTGTTTATTTTAAACAATTAGGTGTGTTATCTGCTAAAGTACATTGTGTTATCGTGTAATATAACACCATTATCGAACCGCTAGTGATAATAAACACATTCCCATATAAACAGCTTTGTAAAACCGTAGTTTTTGAGGAATTGGTTCCGTCAATGAAAGATGGCAAGATACCGACAAGGCTAAGCTTTGTGACAACTACTTGAAAATAAATATTGTATGAACATGTCAGTGTAAATTTTTTAACAATTAAATCATGATTAAATTTCGATGTAGATACAAATCTATCTAAATATCAAGTTGTTCCTTAGTATTCTTTTAACCTATATAGGAATGCGGTGTTATCCGCGGTTGTTGTTGTACCTTTTTCATCCCACCATTTCATTTCATCTTTCGGGATAAGAGTAGCCTATGTGTTATTCCAGACTACAGGTAATCTATCTCTGTGACAAATTTCATCCAGATCCATTCAGCCGTTTTCGCGTGAAAGAGTAACGAACATCCATACAAATTTTTGCCTTTATAACATAAGTAAGGTTATTATTAATATTTACGAAACCTTTAAAATGAATAAGTTCTGTCTATCTTAAGAGATAACCGTTGGGGAAAACTTTAGCAATAAAAATGCAGTTGTTTGAGGCTTGCCAACCATTAGAAATATACCATTAATGTATCTTCTTATCGTACCCGTAGATATCACATTTTCGAAGTAATGTTAATGCAGTATGTTTTAAATAAATCTAATAAAAAAATATTGAGAAAATTGTGATGATAGATGTCTGCAGACATGCTGACCAGAACTCCTGCGCCGTGCAAAAATCTGTCCTTACAAATATTTGTGTTCAGCGAATATTGAGGCGTAACTGATAGAACAATTAATTCAATACTAACACACCTATATGTTTTGCTAACTGCTCTGTCGTCGCGAAATCATAGCCACCGTTTCTTTGAGGTGACGGCCACGACAACTGCAACATAGAAAATATCACAACAGGTAAATAAAACAGTAATTTAGTTGTAGTTTTGCAATTAAATTTATTGCGACCTCGTTAGGATTGAGAAATTAGACAATTATCGGTGCACAGTGGTGATTTTCGTATTCACTTGTGATCTTATAAGTTTTATTTATAGGCCAATTTTCCTTGCATTTTTAGACAGGACAAAGAAAGGAGGTAAATTGTTGTAAGGAAAACGCATAGGTACCTACGTGGGAGAGCCATGCTTCGACACAAATGGGCCAGTCCTACCGAAGTGATACCACGGCTTCACAGAAAACTGGTGTTAAACTATTCTTTCGTTGCTTTTCACCGAGTGAGTGGGGTTCATCATCATCATCAACAGCCTTTAGTAGTCCACTGCTGGACATAGGCCTCTCCTTAGAAAGGAGGTTTTGGACGGGTTGGTATAGGGCCGAGCTGGCGGACCTCCGTGCGGCCTGTACACGTGCCCGGAGGTCCTACACGCGCAGTCGGCGGCGTCACCGTGGAGACGGTGAGGAGGACCGGCTTCATGAGGAGTACCGACGGGCGCGGAAAACTCTGAAGCTGGCCATTAGCCGCGCCAAAGAAGAAAAAAGACAGGAGATGCTGGAGGGTCTTAATCGTGACCCCTGGGGTCGCCCTTACTGCGCGGTGCGACAAAAGCTCCGCGCGTCGGGCCCCCCCCTTACGGAGACTCTCCAGCCCAGCTTCCTGCGAGAAGTGGTTGAGGGCCTTTTCCCACAACGGGCGGAACACACTCCCCCGTCGATGGCCTCCCTGGCCGGAGACGACGGGGAGCACGGGGAGGATAATGTTCCGCCCGTCCGGGATTCGGAGGTAGGGGCGGCTGTTCTACGGATCCGTTCCAAGAACACCGCCCCTGGGCCAGACGGGGTACCGGCCCGAGTGCTGGCCCTGGCCCTCAACCACATGGCAGACCGCCTCGGGGAGGTGTTCGACGCTAGCTTGGCGTCGGGACGCTTCCCTGAGTGCTGGAAAAGCGGGAAGCTGGTCCTATTGAGGAAGCCGGGACGGCCTGCCGATTCGGTCGCGGCCTATAGGCCCATCGTGCTGCTGGACGAGGCGGGCAAATTGTTTGAGAGGGTTCTTTCTGCCCGCATCGTCCGGCACCTCTGCGAGGTGGGCCCCGATCTGTCGGACGCCCAATTTGGTTTTCGGGCGGGGCGTTCGACAGTCGACGCCGTGTTGCGCCTGAGGGCCGTGACCGAAGAGGCCGTGAGCTGTGGCGGCGTGCTGTTGGCGGTGTCATTGGACATCGCCAACGCATTCAATAGTCTGCCATTCAGCTGCATCAGGGAAGCACTCCACTATCATGGGGTGCCAAAGTACCTGAGGCGGCTAGTGGCAGACTATTTAGAGGAGCGTACCGTCGTGTACGAGGACCGAGAAGGTAATCTGAGGTGTCGGCCCATGTCGTGCGGTGTTCCACAGGGGTCTGTTCTTGGACCCCTCTTGTGGAACATAGGGTACGACTGGGCCCTTCGCGCCGATTTCCCCACCGGGCTGGGTGTAATCTGTTACGCAGACGATACCCTCGTGACAGCCCGGGGGGCAAACTTCCAAGAGGCGGCGCGCCTGGCCACAGGGGGAGTCTCCCTGGTGGTCGGGCGCATTGAGGCGCTGGGCTTACGGGTGGCCCTAGATAAGACGGAGGCCCTGTTATTTCATGGGCCCCGTCGTGGTCCACCCCCTGGCGCCTCAATCGTGGTCAACTCGGTCCTCGTACCGGTTCGGGCCCAGATGAAATATCTGGGCCTGATCCTCGACGGGAGGTGGCTCTTCGACGAGCACTTCCGACAGCTTGCTCCAAAGCTGGTCGGCGCTGCGTCTGCCCTAGGGCGACTTTTGCCCAATATGGTTGGACCCAGCGTCGCGACAAGACGGCTGTACACGGGGGTTGTCCGGTCAATGGCACTGTACGGTGCACCGGTGTGGGCGGCGGCTCTGACCGCCCAGAATAGGGTACGCCTCTGGCGCCCTCAGAGGGTAATGGCGGTCAGAGCCATACGCGGTTACCGCACCGTTTCGACGGAGGTGGCATGCGCATTGGCCGGAACTCCCCCGTGGGATTTGGAGGCGGAAGTGCTCGCCGAAGTTTATCGGCGAGTGGCTGACTTCCGGGCGGAGAGCGGATTTCGCCCTCCGCCCGAGGATGTGCGCGAGTGGCGCGAAGCCGCTCGCCGAGCCACGATGGCTCGTTGGTCGTTCCGGCTGGAGACTCCACGCGCTGGCTTCGCCGCCGTGGAGGCTCTCCAGCCGGTCATCGCCGAGTGGGCAGGGCGGCAGCACGGGACCCTTTCCTTCCGACTGACGCAGGTGCTTTCCGGGCACGGTTGCTTCGGAAAGTACCTGCACACGGTCGCTAGGAGGGAACTGAGTCCCGCCTGCCACCACTGCGACTGCAGTGAGGACTCGGCCCAGCACACGCTGGCGGTCTGCCCCGCATGGGCGGCGCAGTGCCGGGCCCTCACTGCAGTCATCGGAGTGGATCTCTCGCTACCGGCCGTAGCACGCTCCATGGCCGGTAGCGACAGTTGTTTTACCGCGGTCGCAACCTTCTGCGAGGTAGTAATCTCGCGAAAGGAGGCGGCGGAGAGGGCCCGGGAGGATGACCTCCACTCGGACCCGATCCGCCGCCGGCGAACCGGGCGGCGGAGGCCCGCCTACCACAGCCTCATGCCGCCCTGAGTGTGGCCGCGGGTGGACGGGGTGGGTTTCCCCTCCACCCGCATTAGTTTGGCCAGCCGCGAGGGGGCGGCGTCCGCGTGTGCCGGACGTCGCCTAAAGAGAGGAACAAAAACATTGAGACGGAGCCCGCACCAGGAGCGGGCTGGCGCTAGGAGGGGTCCGGATGTCTTAACAACAGCTGTTCCCGGATCCCTCCTGTTACAGGCGCAGAGTGGCACACCGTGTGGTTTTAGTCGGTCCGAGTCCGACACACCACCCCGCCGCAAACCCCGGAGGGGTGACGGTCCGAGGGGATTTCCACACGTTAAAAAAAAAAAAAAAAAAAAAAGGGCCAAGTTTTCCTTTTCTTTGCAGTTCGAGGAAAGGTTGGCTAGGTGAACCAACCAAGCTCCTTGAAGAAGCGCAGAAGCTTCATGGGGCGTACACAGGCTTCTAGGCTTTCACAGCCACCCTGTGCAAAGAGGATTGTCGGCCGCAATAATGGTGAATAGTTGTCGGATCAGGGCTAGGTGTCCTAAGACCAGAGTCGAAGGAGGTATACTAGGGAACTTTATAGATGGTATATGGTCGGCCCAATAAGAATGAAAGATAGTGGAGTAGAACGACTATGTAACATTTGAATATATATAAACAGCCTGCCTTTGAAACAACTAGAACAATAAAATTATGGTCTTACCTTCATAAGCACTTCATCGTGCGTGAACTCAATGCCAGGATTGATGAAGGAGAATGCATCATCCTCTAGGAAAAGGCCCACATTTACATCTGCGATCATGTTTGATAATGATATTCTAGAAGCGGTATATAATGTATAAATAATTATTAATATATTTATATGAAATAGTTTTGACTTTCAGTTTTAATATGTAAGTAATATTCACATTAAAACCAATTCCTAGATAAAAAAATTATAGATATTTAAATTTTGGGAAAAATTGCATTTTTTTAACATTTATTTTGTATCTGAAAAATTGTAATCCGTAAAGATATGTGAGTAACTGCTACTGGTTTGATAAATTATAAATTTATTATTGTGTAATTACAATAACACAGAAACTTTGACCTGATGCTGCAACACTATCAGGAATCTTTAATGAGGTGTATGGTAGATTATAGATGTATATACATAAATAATATTCACCCGGAATATTTATAAACATATCCCAAAAACTATAATATTTTCACTGTGTAGTCCTCAAAGGCATTTCATTAATAATACATCTTATTATTTGCATAAGATGTAGATGACCAAAATCATACCAAAAAAAAACATTCTGTTTTAAAAAAACTGTTGCATCTTTTAATAGTCAGTGATAAAAAGTATCATCTAAATATTTAAAAATGTTGTGTACAAACTTCATAAACTCAAAAAGTTCTGCACCAATTGAGCTTTTGATAAAATATACAAACCGCTTCAAAGGTTGTTTTTATTTACTTATCCCACCAATTTTGTAATTTTGTTGTAGTATTGTATAATTACATTCACACAAACGTTTAGATTAAATTTTAAAGCTATAAAATTTTATCTATACAACAATATCTATGGTCTGTTTTGGACTATACATTTTAACTGGGTACCCACCTTGCTAGACATCATAAAGTGTGCACAGTCCTGTACAAGTAATATATTGGCATTAATTACTGATTTTATTTAATTTATGGATAAACAGGTAGTTTTGCACATAAACATAATTAAATCCAGTTATAAATAATGCAAGTTATTATAAACACATCACATTGTTTATAATAAGTGCAAACAATATAATGATAAAGAAATGATTAAGATGCTTGAAGCACAAAGAAATGTAAAGTATACCAAGGGATAAACTACAGGTTTTTTTTTCTTTTGAGGATAGTATTGATTACTGTCTTTATTCTTGATATCAATGTCAATCTTTAGAACAGATTGTATCCATTTGATCTCTGATTAATCAATATATAATCCAGAAAATGATTGAAAATAAAACATCACTATTGATAATTTACATTTAATTAATACAATAGAAATGCCATTAGCTTAGGAATAACCAACTGAATAAGAGAATGATTTTATTCTTTCAAGAAATAGTAATCATGGAGGCCTGTTTCCACCCTCACATTCACCAAAACTTTTTTTTTATGGAATGGGGAAAGCGACTAGCGACGCCCATGGACGCCTGTAACTCAGGAGTCACAAACGTTCAAGTCAGGTTGCTTGAATATAATAATAATAAAATTCTACCACATTCACACAACCCCATCTAGTCCCAAACTGAGCAGATCTAGTACTATGAGTACTAGACAAGTGATTTAAATACATTTAACTTTTTTTGTAAATACATATTTTACATCTAAACACCCAAATGTTTAACTTAAGTGGGAATCGAACCTTTGGAGTGAGCAGTCCGTTTCCACTAGTTCAATCAATCAATCAAATCAAATCAATTAGATCTTATGATCTTAGAAAAGATCAAATTAGATTAACACATCCCTAAAACCAGTATATATGTATATATATGCAACCAATTTTTATACTACCTGAAAGTGATCAAGTGAGATAGTACTTATGTCTGATATAGGAAATTTCAGTATAGTGCAATTTAGGGTAATGTTAGAATAGTAATAATAGGCAGCTGGTTCGTGGTATACCTGCAACGTAATAATCCTTGAAAAATATAAAATGATCCTTGATAATACAATTTGCCTCTGTGGCACAGTGGTATCATATGCGACTGCTGTTCCGAGGTATGGACCTATTCCCGGGTCAGACCCAATGATTGTATGCTCTGCAAATATTTGTTTTGGAGTTTGGGTGTTTTCTATGTATAATATGTATATATTTACATAAAAAAGTATTTAAATATTCTCTCAGTCAATCTAGCTTTCATAGTACAAGCTTTGCTTAGTTTGAAACTAGATGGCGTTGTGTGTTAGATGCCTGAAATATTATTATTATTATTTTTTAAATTTGTGATAGTATATTATATGCTTGATTTAAATAATTGGGTATTTTAAAACAATTACCATCAGTGAATTTAATTGACACAGAAAACTAAAGAATTAAAAAGAACTAATATAACCCAGGTGAAAATGACGAACTTGGTACTATTCTGAATTTTGGCCTATTGTTTAGTGAGCCTGAATAGTGAGCCAAGAGTTATGGGTTTGATTTTCAAAAACTAACTTTTGAACTATCACTAACCTTGGAATTGCCTTACTTCTCAACCATGTTGCAATTCAGGGTGTATGCTTAAAACCTATTATGAGTGTATTTCTCATTCTAATAAAAAAAGTATTAATTGAGCATGACCATTTATTATTTTGTGTCTTGGTACAATTTTCTACAGTAAAAAAGTGTATATATTTATTAACATATAGGTAAAGGTTCTGTTCTGCCTAGTTTAGAATTAGTCATGTTTGAGATGTCTCAAGTCATTATTATTATTTTGATCCCAAACTAGGCAGAGCCTGTACTATGGTAACAAGACTGCTGATCAACATACTTATATATTTCTAAATACATACATATTATAGATAAATTACACCCAGACACAGAACAAATGAGTGTTCATCACACAATATTGTGATAAGAACAAAATGTAAATGTATATTTATTTTCTTTTCACAAAATAAATTTTTATTTATATCTTAAATCATAAATGAAATACTTACAATACATGTCCTTCAGCCATGACCGGTATAAGATTGTAGAGGTTCTCGTTAAATGCACTGTACAGTCCTTTCACATTGACTTCTCCAAGTGAGCACTTCAATGTCAATGCCATTGACTTTAAGTCCAGTGATAGTGTTTGCATGTGGAATGTTGGTACTTTTACCAGTTCCAAACGAGATAAATTACTGAAAAGTGAATTTATACATAAATTAAGCTGTCAAGTACAACTTAATTTATGTATAAATTCACTTTATGAATTGTCAAAAGTGAATTTATACATAAATTATAGTCAAGATTTTAGGAAGAGATTTTAGAAGATTTTTTCCTATATTTAAAAAAATGGAATTTAGAAAACTATGAGTTTGTATATTTTATATTGTGTGCAAATATTGGTGATGTTTAAGAATTTGAACATTTTGATAAACAAAAATTGTAATAAATTAGTGATCTGAAATAAATGTAGGAGAGAAGATTGGATTGTAGCATATTGTTTATGCTGAGTGGTTGAAAATAAAAACCTAAATTATAAAGCAATTCCTTTTTGATTTTGCGATATAGAAGAGTGCAGCAATTGCACACTGCCAGAGAAATAAAATATAGACTTTCAAACCTACGTTAAACCATAAAAAACTGCTAAAATTAAAATAAACTAAATAAATTCTTACACTTGTGTATTTTTTGCAAAATAGGATGTGTCTGCCAGTGTATCTGGTTTGAGTTGCTCGCCATTTTTCGTCTGCTGCAGAGCCACGTTTGTAAAACTCTACAACCAAAAGTTGATGATCAGTCTTCTATTATAATGATTGGCTACGACAATAATTTGAAATCATATTTACCCTTTTAATAACATCTTGCAAGTTTGGTTGGACTTTAGTTAAGAGATCGCTTAATTCCTGTTCAATATCTACTACAGGTTCTTCGTCAGTCATCTTTTAAATGCATTACCTTACATTTAAAGGCACGGCGAGGTTTTACTTTAATTATATTTATCTAACTCAACAAGTATAAAAGCAGCAGTAAGTGAAACATATTGCTTTTGAAGCTGACGTACGTTTGACAGCTGACAGAAATTGATGTGTTGTCAATGTCAAGATTAGTTTATTAGTATAGTTGATTTTTGTCATATATAATTTGACATATTTACCTTTGGCACTTATACGTGTAGTTTAGTTATAAATCGATAAATTAGATTTTTTATATACATGTTATTTACTAATTTAGAAGATATAAAACATTTGAAATAGGTGTAATTTCTGCTACAGATCGAGTCCGTAAAAAATAAATTTTAGGTTGAGGAACCAAACCGTTAACCGTTTGTAGCCTTAGAATACTCAGTTTTGGAATGAAGTCATGGTAAATCATCAAATTTTTAGAGTGAGTAGCTAACATTAAGCAAATAAGGACTATACTTTTGCAATCAATAGGGCACGGAGGCTATCAAGCTTATTTCGAGTATAGGCTTCACTAATTCTTGTAAAATATAACTACCACAGTATCGCCATGTCCGTCCACCTTACTGCGTCCTTCCTCTGAGATTCTAGGTTATGGAAAACTGTAATTTGGCCTTTCTTTTATTACATTTTATTTAAGCAACGCCCCGCATTTTACGGTCTAATACATATTACTACACTTTTTAGTTGTCCGAGATAAGTATATAGGATAGTAATGTTTGGCCGATCTCCCTTAAATCTTATGATTATTCCAAACCTTATTCCAGGAGTATATAATTCATTTTACTGTTTTGACAAAAGTGTGATTTTTCTTACAAGTAGTAACCGATCAATACCGTACCTACTTTGTATTGATCAATCTTACCTAAAATCTACACCAATTTTGTATAATTAGCAGTTTTTAGAGTAAGGTTTGCTATAAAAGAGCTGGTAAGTGACGCAGTGATGTATAGTAACAAATTCACTTAAAAAAGGTTATAGTGTTTGACTATACCTAGGTTTCTACGACCGAAGCTTAACAAGAGAGATAAGCACAACAGACTTATCAAAACTAATTTCCAGATTCTGGAATTCCCGAATATGGAATTTTTATTTTGAAGGTTTTTATTTATCGCAGCCCAAACCTCCCCCCTTCTCCGTGACCCGTTTGTTCGCTTTCTCCTTATTCCTACCGTAAAAAATATATTCATAGAGAGTTTTATAGCATATGCAATTGGCAGTATTAAATAAGTGTGTCAACATTAAATGTTAGGTCTAACAGCAAAAACGGGGCGGGAACGTAGTTTGATCTTCGTTCTCGAATAGTCGGGTTTTCGGGAAATATATATAAGAACAACGATTTATTAATTTTCAACTTTATTAACAAATACCTTAATTAATCTAAATAAATTCAGTTACACGTACATGATATTTAGATAGATCTATAGTTGTAAACCTACGTTAAAAAACATTTAGAAGAATTAAAATAAAATACACTAAACTACTCAGTGACAGCAAAACTGACAAAAATTCGACGTAGAAACTTTAAAGTTTCGTCCTTCCCAGGAAATAATATACTTAAAGCGTAGCTTTGCAGATGCTCTCAATTAATTATCTCTCTATCTTTTTTTCGGAGAAACAAAACGGCTACATCCTACAAACTTTTCAGACCCCATTTCAGATCATGGACAAAATCAAGGTTTCTAAGCTAAGATAGCAAGATTATTTCTTATGTATCATGACAAATAATATACATACTGGACCCTTATTAATTAGTCATGTTTCAATAATTTTTTACTTGTGTTTAAAAAAATAGCTTTCTGCAGTTCTTCTACATAATATAAACATGAATTATCCAAAAAAATAACCAGATTTATTTCCGTGCGCCATATTTGTATACAAATGTTGTAAATTAAAAGTAAACAATAAACTTCATTAAAGTGTAGGTCTTTAAAAATATTAACCTGGAACAAAAGATTACAAATTTACTTATGCTATTTCTATATCCAGAAAATGGTACTAAAATTTGCAGTATTTTTTAGTTTGCCTTGGTTTATGAGTATGAGTAAATAATGTATTTAATATTATTAGCTTGTGTTTCTGCTACAAGTTGCAAAGAATTTTGATGTTCGGTCGATGAGTCAGCGACAAAATTTAAAAACTGAGACTTGAACATGGTGTTCAAAAAACAGACTCGAAATCAGTGAAATAGGAAATTTTCCAAACCGAAATGAAGACTTTTTGGTGTCACCAAGTGCTGTAGAAACCATTTTGCCAGACTATGAGTATGTTGACATAAAGGCAGACACATTTTACTATACATAACTACTTCTCACTCGCTTAAAATATAATTCTTTGTTCGTATCATTTTTTCGTACATTCAGTCACTCATTAGTTACTTACCACAGATTAGGAGCGTTTTGAGTAATTGTGTGGTATGTACTATGGAATTCGACATAATAGTAGCGATCTCGTGATGCAATATATATTTGAATTTTTTCATTACTACTTTGGCAGCGCCTTCTATTGTAATAGCATCTGCCCTGAAATTGAAAAGTTTTTTTTGTATTGGCTTTAAGTTGTGTGTGTCCTCTTACCAGGAGAGTAACTTTTCCTGTCCAATTTGTCTTTACCTACAAATCGGTTTAGTACAATTAAAAGACTGAACTATAGACCATTGTTTTTATTAGAGTCATCAGACGATAGCGACTATACTTTTGTTGGATTACAAATAATGAGTGCACGGTGGCTCTTAATCGCCGTGGTCGCCATTCCGTCTGGCCAAGTGCCCTGACCACTCCACTTAAGCCTCGCAATCCGTATACCTACAAGATTAAATCCAGATAAGATTTAATCCGGTTACAGCTAGTTTTCCTTTCCAGACTTTTAGTATTATATATATATATATAAACATACATACATATATATATAGAGAGCAACGATACGCGAGTCCTAACTATTCCAGACATTTGATTTTTGCAGTTTAATAGTTAAAGGGGTTTTCAAGACGCGCCTGACTTTTGCAAGGTCTTTCGAATTATTAGAGTTCGATGGTACGATGAGAAATGTAATAGTATTAGGAAGAGAATAATTATACCCCATTCGATTTAAGAAGTCGATGTCTAATTCCAAAATTTTCGTCTTATTTAATAATTCCAGAGTTATATGGGCAGTTTGTTGATTAGCTGACATAATAAGTAGTCCGTTGAGAGTCGGTGCTGTTTGCGAGCTTAGGGGGAACTGAATTTCGTATGCGTATAAAACCTGCAAATAATACGCACATGTTAAATACCATTCTTGGTCCACCACTGTTGATTTAGTGGTTGGTGATCCTGTCTGATAAGCCAGAGGTCGTGAGTTCGATTCCCACTCATGACAAATAATTTCGTGATGGGTAAGATCATTTGTTCTGTGTCTGGGTGTAATTTATCTATAATATCTATGTATTGAGAAGTATTTAAGTATGTTTATCAGCAGTCTGGTTCCCAAAGCATAGGGTCTGTGTGAAGTTATTTTTAATATAAATATTTTTGTAATGTATTATTTATGACCAGGAGGATTTTTGCAAAAGTATTACGGTTCATTTGATGATTAAATTGAATTTCAAAACATCAACAGCTGTTATAAATGCGCTTACGAATTAAAGATATAAAGTATGACAGTATGACTTACCAGAGTACACACATGTGAATGCAAAAACATTGCTCTAAGCATATAGTCGCTAAATTGTGGATGAAAGCCGCTAAAATACTAGTATTTTTTTCTTTTAGAGGGGCTAGACGAGCATACAGGTCACCTTTAGTATATACTAAAGTACAGTTGGGCACAGGAAACTTCTGTTAAAGTGAAACTCAAGAGTACATCATGATCATCAACAGCCTTTAAGAGTCCACTGCTGGACATAGGCCTCTCCGTAGAATGGAGGTTTTGGCCTACTATACCATCCTGGCCAGACGAGTTTGTTTCAAGTTTGTCTTCTCTTTGCGGTGCTGATGTTTTGCAGAGTTTTGCTCCCTTAGTCAGCTCTTACGACACCCACGGACACGGCGTATTCTTTATCCGTCACCACAAGGCCTTGTCAAGATTACAATTGCAATAAATGTGGTCCGTTGAGGGTTTCGGCCTGTATGTCTGATCTGTATCGTGTTTTATATACGTACAATCGTACATACATGAAGAGAGAGAGAGAAATGGCATAGGTATGTGCACCATATATTATCACTTAATTAGTTCAGAGAGTAGTATGTTTCATTGCTACCACAGTCGCCTACCTTCAAGTCTCTAAAGCCAATGATAGTATCCACATTGAGAATGTTTTTTTTCTTCTTTAAGATTTTGGTAGCCTGCGATCGTCTGTACATGGTGTCAAGGCCTCGTAAGGTGCCGGCGTGGATCCAAATACTCTGAAAATAAGGTTTTGAACGAGAATATTTGCTGGCCAATATTATATTATTATTCAATTCCTTTTTTAATTTACGTAGTAAATTAGAATGTATATTATGTATATATAGTAGCGTCTGTCTATCCGAAGGAATAAGTAGGTGTATTGTATAAGTTTAATTTTTATTAAATTTAATTTCCTTACTATTTGACAAAACAGAGATTGTTGCTATTGTGTGTGTTGATCTATGACTTTAAAGTCTACATAAAAGACGATTTAAAACAATTTTAATTTTTAAGAGACTCATGTACAAAAAATTATTCCTACTTACTTAGTACAAGCCTATTACTGTAAACTAGGCATTTTGTGAATTAAAGATGGCAGAAGAGAGTTATATTGAAAGTGAAAGATAGAAGAAAAGAAGAAAAAAAAAGGATGTAAGGACAAAGGTATGTAACTTAAACTGTTCGTTAAAGTAAAGTTGAAGTCATATTCCTATATTAAGAATACGTATTTTTATAAAATAAAGTAAAGGCTACCATATTGTGCGAAGCTGTGATTTTGAAATTTGGAATGCGCACTGTGTCTCCTACAATATTATGTAGCTTGTTATTCATCCTAATTAAGGCGTTGTCCACGAATTTTGCGAGCTGGCCGCCTTTGTGTTGATCGTATTCTCTGAAATATAAACGATACCTAATATTTCTATTATATAACCATTATTTAAAAAAAACTCTCAAAAAGACTCCAAACACCAAACTCCGAAATAAATATTTGCAGATCATACAAACATTTGGTCCGACACAGGAATCGAACCCAAGACCTCAGCACAGCAGTCGCATACGCTGCCTCTGCCCCTCCGAGGCAGTCAGTCTATGTTCAGCAGTGGACTGTTACAGGCTGTTGATGCTGATGATGATGAGAACTTTCATTGCGTGATGTAGAGTTAGTGGTTACTCCATAATTTGATGTGTTCTCGTTACATGTTATACAAGTACATTTTCCATTGTATATGTAAATCCCCAGAGTATGTATGTTTTAAATCCTGGGCGAGCCATGATTTGATCACATGTTGGTTGGCTGGACCGCGGTTTTAGAACAGCTTCGCATTTTTTAAAATTAAATTATGTAAAAAATTAATTAAATTATGTACAGAGTTGTTATTTATTTCTAATCTCGCCAAACTTTTACGTTTGAAGACGATACGCGCTCTTTTACATAACAAGGACCACCTTATATACACTTAATATTAGACACAATTACATAATGTAGTAAAACCGTTGTTAAGTATTTTTTTGTTGCTTTTCACCGAGTGGTTACTGGCAGTCCATATCCCCCTTTTTTTTTCCGTGCGGATCCTATCGGTGGCATGTCGGACTCGAACCGATTAAAACCGCACGCCGTCTCGGGTACTAATAGCCGGGGAACCAGGTATAACCTAGAAAGGAAGTCCCTGGTGCCCCGACATACCTCGGGCCATCGACAGACGAGTAGACGACCCCCTCCGTGTGGGAACCCCATGTTCCCTCTGCTCCCTGGAAGCGAGCGCGCTTCGCAACGCGCTCGCCGCCACCTCGGCCTGCTTCTGCTAGGGTGACAGATGAGTCCATATCCCCCTAATCCTTGAATAGCACACAACGGGCGGTAAAACACTTGTCTCTATAAAAAAACGCAAGTACGTAACGTTTAAAAACGTATAATGAAAACGTACTAACTTAACTTTTATAATGTTTTATTTTGTCATGAATACTTAGGAAAATTGTGTTTATTTAAATCATAAGTTTTGATTCGAAATACTTACCGGAGCTTCAATATAGAAGGAACGTTTTCAAGGTTTGTGACTGTTAGATACTCATTGAAATAGTCTTGCACCCATTTATCTAAATCAGCTTTAAGCCTTAACATGAAATCTCCTGCAAAAAAAAAACCACATTAACCTGTTAAAAAGAAACCACCTACGACTCCATCGTCCATAAGCGCAGGCTTGGGGGTGACAGGTCTCACCGTCATCATCGGGTAATGTGCAAGCCGTACGTGGCCCGGGGTCTGTCAGGGTGCCAGGGGTTTCTTTCCTAGGGTACACCTGGTTCCTGGGCTATGGTACCCGAGACGGCATGTTCCTTTTAGTCGATTCGAGTCCAACATAATCAGCGGTGGTATCCGAGGGGATTGTCGCACATAAAGAAAGGTTCATTTGTGTACTTACATCACTCGTCTCTCTCCCGTCTGCTCGTAAATAAAACTTAAAAAAAAGAAATACAGTTACATAACAAAATTTGAATTTGGGATTCTCGTGTCTCTGTTCTGCTCGTCACTCTACCACGCATTAGAACGTCGCTTGACTGAGTATCACCTTTATGAAGAGCACAAACTTACTACCAAACTTATACTTACCCATGTTTTGTTTATCTAGCCATATCGGTGGATCAGTTTTGTTTGCATTGGAGTGCTGAAATATCATACAAATTTTTATAATCTTTAGAGTTTAATTTCTTGTCTGGTTACGTCATTCTTTACACATTGGTGTTAGGATAGTACATAACTGTTTGTTAAATATAAGGTACAGAGATTGAATCTATAAATTATTTTCTATCTATTCTTTCTCTCTAAGGTCATGTAGGTTACTAGTGCAGCAATTCCTTAGGTACTATGAGGTGCTTCTACACGGTGCAAGTAGTTGGAGCGGGTAAAGACGAGGGTAATTTGCGTTAGTAGTATGCACAAGTTACTTGCTCGTATCTAGTAGGTCTTGCTAGTTTCCGATTTGAAACAGTTCAGTACCAGGGTGCTTGTACACGATGTAGAGCTAGCTCGTTAGTTAGTTAGCTAGAGCAAGTAATCGAGTCCAAATGACTCAACGAACGAGAATTCTTGTGGAATCATTTCTTAAAAATGTTATTTAGCTAATTTAATAAATATAGCGCGCACTGCAAATCGTGTGGGTTACGTACGGGGGCGGCTCGCGCTGGTGCATGCTCGAGTCGCTGGACTCGCTTATAACTAGCTCAAGTTGAGGCACTTCAATCAAATAAACAAACTCTTAAGATTTTTAATAATAGTATAGATTCAATGATCGACGTTTCGGGATAGCGTGAGAATTTAATGGATTAATGACGGCTTACAGTCAGCGCAGTCAACATCTGGAAGTTTGATGTTATAAAATCGAGTTCACACTATCAAAGCATTCAATATCGATAAAAGGGCATAAACTCCTATAAAATGAACAATAGGGTACCGTCAACGTAATAAATTTAGTATCGAGAGTTGAAACGATAAGTTCGATAGCTAGTCTGTCCTTTTTCATTGTGTAGCGGCCCTCTACCGTGTAGTGTACATCTTCCATAAAGACTCTGAAATAAGACACTTACAATAATACATCTTAATCGGAAAATTTGTCAGAAAGCTTTATTTTCTAAATGAGCTGCAATAATAAATAATTAAAACATTTAAAAAATTAAAGTCAAATATATTCAGGTTTCAAAGTCTTTTTTAAACTGTTTTACCAGAAAACACAGCTAATGCTAGAGCTTTAATGGCTATACAAAGTACATACAAATTCCAAAAAGGGACTCAAAATCTAATAGTAGTGAGGAACATGAATTACTAATATTATTACAATGTATGGTACATTTGCAATGTATGGTGCAGATTTCAATTTAAAATCTAAGAGAAAAATAAAAAAAGAGCTTTACCAGAAGAATCGACAGACAGAGAATTAAAAGGAAACAAAAATATCAGTTATGTATTTGAGTAAGCATAAGCAAGCAAGAGAAGGAAAACTCGAAACAAACTATACCAACCCGTCTGGCAAGCTTGGTATAGCAGGCTAAAACATCCTTTCTAGGGAGAGGCCTGTGCCTGTGTCATGATGATGATGATTTGGGTAAGCATACATATATATTTAGGTTCTTAGTCAAAATATTATGTTCCAACTTACTGAAGTTCTCCATACGAATTGGTATGTTTGAGTATTGATGGATCTTTAGCCATTAGGGAGCGATCGTAAGCTTCTGTTAGATTCAAATTGTTGAACAAAAGCTGTCCTTTAAGTACCATATTGTCAATATCGTTGTGCAGATCCTTTAGTTGGAAGAATGTGTCGTCACTAAGTTTCAAACGGTGTAAGTAACTAAAAAGAAAATACATTCCGAGACTAGGTAAAGGACTAGGCAAAGAATACAGGTTAATTGCTCCCCTTGTAAAGATCGCAGGTCGATAGTGCATAAAGACCATTTCATTAAGGGATGCCTTTGCCCAGGAATGGACGTCCTGGGGTTGCGAATTAAAATTAATTTTTAATAAATAGTTTCAAAGAACAGTATAGGAATTATAAACTATCTACATGACAGTGTCTTATAGTACTGATGGGTGGGGCCATCAGAGCTGCCTTTGCTCCAGATCCAGAAAGCTATTATGGTTACCTCCTTTTGTAATAGAGCCTTTAATAGCGGTAGTAATCACCGTCAGCTAGGCGGGGTTGTGTCTGATTGTCAGCTAATTTATGTGAAAAGATGTTTGTTCTTATTGTGCTCTATGACGATGCAGAGATTGAATCGCAACCAATATACTCGTACTTCAAATATCTACTTGATTACTCAAATACGGTGTCTTTTGACATCTGATGAAATGTAGTAAAGGTCTAATATAATACAATAAGAGTTAGTATACTATATGTCTTTACTTACAGAACTGAGTTTTGCAAAGACATAACACATAAACCGCCGAGGTTCATTCCTGAAGGGATTTTAGCTAGGTAACGCCTTTGTTCAGGACTGTCTCGGTGATCAACAGTGTCTTCGTCCGAAAGTTTCTGTATGTACAACAAAATAAGACGTTAAGTATTTTCAAACCTATAATAGTGCACCGCAGACTATCCGAAAAGAAATTTGTAATTTTCCGTGTTAAGGTTGTAGTCTGGTAGTTACCGCAGTGAGTGATAAATCTACCAATTGTCATGCTTGTATTAAATACTTTCCTCAAATGTGTACAGTCAAGATATGTAAATAAGTAAAAAGTTTAACGTACGAGTATAACTTGACACCAGAAAGAAATTGCTAGGTGAGGCCTCTAAATTCAAGTAGGTAGGACTTTGGATTTTAAGATAATAAATTGCTCATTAATGTATTGCTCTCAATATGATTTTTACAGATGTTAGGACTATTTAGTTATTCATTTCTAAATATTATTAGTATTCGAATAAAAAAAGTATACATAAATAATATTAGTGCACCTTACCACAAAAGTATCACAAACTTGAACGTATTGAAAAATAGGAATATTAATATAAATTAATAAAAAAAAATGTTTGACTGATATGTAATTCATGCACACGTAAAATGTTCGTATCAAATAAAAAGTATGCTCATTTGGACTGCAAATTACAACCTAGGTATACTCGTATTTACAATAAATTTTACTCTAAATAAAGACTTCATTACTAAATGCGTGCGCCGTATGATAATCTAGTTATTGCATACGAGCAACATACATTTTTCAGGAGCGGGAAGGGCTTGTCAATAGTTAGGTCGGCATTCCAGAAATTTACCCATTATGACGTCTCTCTTATCTTACTTAACACATTCTAGGAATTTATTTACTATTTACAGACTGTAATATTTAACCATGGAAGAACCAAGTTTTGGCAAATATGGACAGGCTCGACCGGAGCGAAACCACGGTCGTGCGGTCTCACACTTTCGTTACGTTTTAAAGAGTGAAAACCTCCTCCCCTAAGTCTTGAGTACCGCACTTTATCTTTTCTGTTGTAAGTGTCGATGGGCGGCAATAGACACTTATCATCTGGTGATCCATCTACGCGTTTGCCCTCTATACCATTATTTTTTTTAATTAAAAATAAGAATCATCATCAACAGCATCTAATAGTCTACTGCTGAACTTAGCGCTCTCTTTAAAAAGGAGGTTTTGGCTTACTGTACCACGCTGGCCAGAGGGGTTGGTATAGGGTTTGTGTCAAGTTTTTATTCTCTTTGCAGTTCTGTTTGCTCCCTTAGTCGAATCATATGACACCCACGGGATGTTAAAACTCCGTATTTTTAATCTGTCACCACACGGATTAGAAATGTATATTTTGAAAAATATAATGTAATGAAAAATAAGAATGACTCAAAGATAACATACCTCAAGCATACGTTTGGTGAAATTAGTTTTGTCTAGATATCTTTGAGCATCATCTCGTGCGGTAGCGTATTCGTCTAAAACACGTAATTATAATTTAAAATGTAAACAATGACTGGCCTGTTGGTCTCTTGGTTAGTGACCCTGACTGCTAAGCTGGAGGTCGACCCTGACTGCTAAGCCGGAGGTCGTGGGTTCGATTCCCACTTAGAACAAATGTTCTGTGATGAGTATGATGTTTTTTCTGTGTCTTTAATATGTATGTATTTAGAAACTAATAAGCATGTTTATCAGCAGTCTGGTTATCATAGTACAGACTCTGCCTAGTTTCGGATCAAGACGGCCGCGTCTGAGATGTCCCAAGTTATTATTATTATACTATAAAACCTTTCAGTTTATTCTACATAATGTGTTTACAGTACCAAATATTCATCTGTCAATTTTTTTCTACAAAGATTTCTACACTGCATTTTATAATCCCAAAGTCGTCGATATAGCGTTTCTTTTACATTATATCTTTTCATTAAATTAAGTATTTATATACATGGAAAGTTGCAGTTGAACTAGGTGACACGTGCTTATTTAATTAGTTTAGTGTAAAATAGAAATTCAATACAGTTTCTATTGCACTTGCACTGCCTTTATATCAATATGCACTTCAACACTTCGTGAGGAGAATTGATTAGTTGAGGGTATATTGTGCGAGTTACAGCTTTACAGAATATAGTCAAGGCTATTTTATGAGATTTTCTGGATAACTGTTAGATGGCAAATAAAAGCGAAGAAAATCAGCCGATTTCATATAAAATGCGTAAAGCGTGTGTGTAAAGCGCTGTGTTTGTGCAAAAAAAAATGAAAACCCATTAATCTATTTATTTTTTATAAGTAAAATGTTTTAACGTGACTTAGGCGAAGGTTACATAGGCGATTGTTGTAACATAGGTACCGAATTAGATCTGAGACAAATTAAAAAAAAGAGAAAGAGGATGACGTCTTAATACGCTCTCCTATTATACCTCACTTTCATATATCTCATTTTCACACAGGATATGGTGTTTTTATTTTTATTTTCATCTGTTATTATTTATATTTCTTCTAAATTTGTATTCTGCCATAACTTCTTAAAAATAAAAAAGTGAATTAATATCTTCTAGAAAATAAAAAGCTATACATTTACATAGGTGTAATATTAAAAGCTGTGATAAGTAATAAAGCCCTTAGAAACATCGTGCCTTATAGTCTTAAGTAACATAAAATATTAATTTGGTTTGCGGGTGTTTATTTATTCTGAGTAATCTCTTTAGATAAGTGAGTTAATGACGCAGGTAAGGAAGTACACGAGCTTGTCATACTTATATTTATACTAAAGTTCTTTTGTCATTAATTATTCCGCAGTTTCCCCGAGTGGTTAATCTATAATCTTCCTAAAGAACTAAGCTATTAGTTGCAAAAGGTTTTTTTTTTATCTGACTGATAATTACTCCCTCACAGATGATCACAGGATGGACATTGTGGTGTGCAACCTCGGTTCCTTCGAGCTATATTGCATAGCTCGGAGGAACCGAGGTTGCACACCAATCCGCGAATCCCGTTTTATATATAATGCTTTTAGTATTGTTTACCCGAGTGGGAAAAGGATGGTTTGAAAGAAACTATCCTTTTCCCAATTTTATTGACCTTCTTCTTATGCCCCTTCTGAAATTGACTAGGTACATTCCCGGGTGACTTCTGGTCAGGCAGGCAGTAAATCATTACATCAACAGTCTTTAATAGTCCACTGCAGTCAGTAAATAAACCAACCAAAAGTTTAAAATGGACAAAAAAATATGAGGAAGTTAAGAAGAAAGTTTATTTTTGTAGATGCCCAATACCTTATAAAGCCAACTTACTGTCAATTTTCTCCATAGACTGGAACAGTTCTTGTGCTTTGTATAACCTCCAGCATTTAGAATCTCTTTCTCTTTGAAGGAAGATGCGTTTGCGTTCATCTTAAGGAATAATAGGTAGAATTTTAATTATATAATACAAACATTTTTATAACTGTATCAAGACAGTGTCTATTAATAATATATGAGACAAGTATCCAGATACAAATGTTGAAGTAATGTGAGTGTATCGTATTTAAGATTTTTTTTGACATTTCTGACTCTTAATGTGTCTGTCGCAGTGAAGGTACATTTAGAATGATAACACCACGTTCATTTAGGGCCAGCAACCCGAGTTACACCCAGGATCCGTAGAAACAGGTAAGTAAATATTGTCAAGGCGATCAACCTGTTTTATTATGCGTAATGCGTAAGAGATGCGCGTCCCTGGTACGCAGGGTGCGGGGCAGCACCAACAGCATTCTAAAAATGATCGCTAGCCGAATGGATTGCGCGATCGTGAACCGGTGTTGCAGACTTTCTGCTGGACCTGCAGCATAATGCATAATGTATGTGCCATGTTAGGTACCGGTTCATGTCATTGTATTTCGCTGTGTTTTTATTTTTCATTTACTAACATAGTTATAAGTCAAATTGTTACTAACACTATGAGTTTTGTTACTCGATACGATATGAATAAATAAAAAAAAAATAAATATTAATGTTTGCAGAGCGATATACTTTTTAGGCACTATGTCAGATCCTCGTAAGGCAGAGTGTTAGTGTATATCTGTTCTATAATATTAAAGAGTATCTAGTAGTCTTAAATAGACCAGATTTTGAGAGGTTAGGTTAGGTTTTAATGCCAAATGTCAGATATTTAGATTTGGCAAATCTACATTTCATAAGAGGGATTATATGTTAGCCGGTGGTTATCTTGTACGTGCGATTTTATGCTGCGTTAATGTTTACTCCCATCCCATGTTCAGCCTTAAATTATAAAAACTGTGTGAAATTAGCCATGGCGAATGATTTGCCTTGTCCTAATTTTATTTACACATCTCATTTACATAAATTAGTAAGAGCATAAGACCAAGTATTCTTAGTTCGACAAACTGAGTAGTAAAGATAGACTGAGTATAATAGTTATTCAGTTATTACATTGGGTGTTAATCGTAGAAGCCTTATGGCAGTAAACATGGCAGCTTTAGGCATTATGTTTGTGTTATTCAATCAGTAAGTTTGAATGTCATTTGTGTTGACTTCATCGTATTAAAGTGAAAAAGAACATCGAATATGCTTTTTAATCAAACTTATAAACATTTATATTTTTTATTTTTGCCACCAAAAACAACTTTACATTTTATTTTTATTATATGCCTATTATTTTTCGGCCTATAAAAAAAGGTATAAAATACGACAATACGTACGAATAAATTTTATAGTGCCTCATCGCTGTCCACTGTGCAACTTGTTTAAAGGCCTTAAAAGTCGACTTATTGAAAGTGATAATACTTTTAAAATGTCTATTATGCTTTATATATTTATATACACGCTATAACAGAATTCAGGATTAGAGTGGACTCCCTACTCTTCGTCAGGATTTAGCCATTTTGGCAATCTATCGTTGAAAATGTATTCAAGTAGTGGCTTGATATCCAGTGTTGTTGATATGAGGACGAATCGGAGGAACCGTCTAAAAGAGTGTATTTTAAAACCACTTGTTAAGAAAATCATTAAATTACCTGTAAAATCAAAATTAACTACCGTTCTAGCACTGAATGAAAAAAATAAATGAAACCAAATTTTGTATTTCATGTTATTTGTGTTCCAAGATTTTACGTTTGTTTGGTCTTATCCTTCGTGTTTCTTATCTGCCGTCGTAAAATATGAAATTCAATTATTTTTATAAAATCATAATAAAAAATGAATTGCGGATGGATTTTGCTAGCAAGAATTAAAGATGATCGAGATATAACTAGAAAGTCATGGAATAACTTAAAAACTAAGAATAATGTACTGTTTTATTATCATTGCTTGTTTCTTAAGCTTAAGTACAGCCGATTTCGATGAAATAACAGACGATATTAAAAATTACTATGGCAATTTTTGTAAGTATCATTTTAAAATATATTTATCAGGATGTCGTAACTTGACAGAAACCCTATCAGAATCCGTCTAGCCAGCGTGGTATGGTAGACCAAAACCTTATTTCTAAGAAGAGGCCTATGTTTAACAGTGGGCTATTAAAGGCTGTTGATGATGATGATTATGAGTTACTTTTGAACATCATAATTATTATGATTAAAAGTGGTGACGTCGGAAATGCGAGGTAGTAAACGCCAACTAAGTATTGCCTCTATTACTCACGCTAGCTGAAAAAGAAAAAAGGGACCACCAAAGAGGCTTTGTTTGAGTAAGTTCAGTCACCTCATTTACTGAGGACTACTACACTACATTTATTGATATCCAAGGCGATCGCAGTTGACCTCTGTTCGTTTGTTCCCCTATGCCATTTAAGAAGAAAAAGGATACGGCATAAATTCTTATTACCTTGAATTTGAGTCCATGCCAAATTTCATTAAAATCGGTTCAGCGGTTTGGCCATAACAACATGACAGACAGACCGAGAGAGTTACTTTTGCATTCACATTATTAGTAGGATAAAAGTGCAATATGTTCTTTCAGCTGCCGTAAGGAACATGAGGATAGTATGGGATGATCACAGAGAAGGTATAGAACATAGCTTAGCATATGTAAGTATACATTTTCACAGCACGGTTATCATGAAAACTGTTAAAACTGAGAGATATGGTATAACAAATAGTTCCAATATTTCTGGTGACCTACTGAGATTTGGAATAATTTTGCTCATTTTATTGCATCTTGTTGCAAATTTTAACTTGAAATTGTGAAATGATAATCTTGAATGAAATCTCATGTGAAAATTTTAGTATTAAAATGTAGGAGTGTAGAAAGTTTAAAAGTGCTAAACAATAGTGTTTAAGATTTAAAAACTAAGTGTAAACACAGTCAAATGATGCTACGAGCATATTATATAATGTGGACCGGTCATGTTAAGGAAACTCTATACAATGATAGTTAAATTATAATAGCCCTTTATATAAAACTATAATATTCAATTTTTAATGAGTTATGGTTGAAATTCAACCTCTAGGCAGTCTCAATTTAAACTTTTTCTACACATGGAACCTTCTAAG
Source organism: Arctia plantaginis (assembly GCA_902825455.1). NCBI lineage: Eukaryota > Metazoa > Arthropoda > Insecta > Lepidoptera > Erebidae > Arctia > Arctia plantaginis. Next base: position 15,783 of record CADEBD010000276.1, on the reverse strand, counting down.
TTTTATAATACTGTAATTAAAGTGACTTCGTGACGAAAATGTGTTTTATAGTTTGGCATAAAATCGACCTTTTAGCAACAATTTGCGGTTTGCCTCTTAATGAAATAAGTATATATATATATATATATATTCTTACCTTGAAAATGACTAACTTCCGTCCCTTATTTAGATTACAACATAAAAAGCATCTGCTGTCAAAATTGCAAGTTTGTAACCACAGAGGTTTAGGTTCTGCGTTGGTATCTGTAAGGCAGAGCAAGTAATTTTATAGTTATAAATATATGATAATAGTGGCCTTAGCGTTCACATAACTTGTTTTACACAATTTTTTCAACCTTGCAGACTATGCAGCAAACTATTGGAAAAAAAGGATTAAATGTATTTAAAACGAAAGGAACTGTTTTAAGATTGACCAGGTCATACTATCAAGAGCAAGGAGCAGTGGGAGTGTTAGTACTTTTCTCATCTAATTGAATTGGCTTCGTAGCAATAAACATAAATAGATAAATTATAATCGATTGATTTTAAATGGGTAAATAATAACTTGTATTACGAGTAATAACTCACTAAAAAATAGAACTAAAATTGATTACTTTTGTTTATTTCAAAATCGCTGTCCAGTTGCATGATGTATTTAAAAAGTGAGCTTGAAGTCCACTGACAAAAAATACTAGTAAAAACTAAGTTCAAGTGAACCACATAACCACGTAGTTATCCAGATAACACTTAGCTGGATAACTATGTGCTGTTGCGCAAACTGCACTAAGGATTGTCTAGTGAAATCTACAAGGATAACATACATGTATTTCATTAAAGATTTTTCCTAATTTTTATATATCTAAGCAATTTAGAAGCCGGGAAGACAATAAGAATTCAATCCTTTTTTCTTCCCCTTCGTATCTGCGGCTCCTTGGGAAGGCGTTTCCATTAACATCCACCCGACAGCTTCCCTTATACGCCCTACTCTGAGGAGGACACGGACCATGTGATTTCAAGATCCCGTCCGATTTGACACTGCGCCTATCCAGGCCCCCTTCCAGAGGAAGCCGCAAGCTTTCCCCTGCCAATCGGCCTAACCATCACACTGAGGCCCGATCGCGTTTTTATGAGATCTATTTGTTTTATTACTACTTTACCATTTATGTTATTAATTAATTGGCTGTGGAAACAACCAATTTCACAACGTATATTATTTCCAGACTCTTCCAGAACTTAAACCTAATCAAGCTGCCCCATTGCTGGTTGCCTGATGCAGTATTATCAGTGGCATCGAATGTACTGAAAATTGAAACGATCCTATCTAAGATGATAATAAATGCAAATTATGTATTGTTGAGGAATAAGTCTGATATAATCGAGAATGTAGTGAGCCAAGACCCTTTCAAGACTTCACCGTTTTTATTTAAACAGGTTCATAACCTCGGCCATGTTACGTAAGTTTAGTCCTTTTATAAATTTCTCAACTGTACATTCATGAGCAATATACATTTTGGTTTTTAATAATATATAAGTACTTACAAAACGAGAACACAATTTTGTAATGTTAGTTACTGACGACCACCGCTTATCGTGACCAGCAATAAAATATATATATTTTTAAATATAAATAACTTATTTTCAAGTAACAATATTGCCGGTGGCCCCACACTAGGCAAGCTTGTCCTGTGGGTGCCTGATACGCTTACACTTTTCTACATACATTGCTCGGGCGACGACTTAAAAGTTATTTTAACTAAACAATAAGCAAAGTTTAACAGGAACAACTTTACAAACATTTCTATAATTATACAATGCAAACAGAAGTTTAAACAGTGGTAGGAACATAATTTATTTATTTTATTACTAATAAATGTATATTATTTTACATAATATTGGACCATCTGCATACACCCATATACTCGTATATATATACACACACACACACACACACACACACACACACACACACACACACACACACACACACACACACACACATATATATATATATATATATAATTCAAGTTAGTTGGCACCCTTTCAGTGCCAGTTTCTTTAAGGTTTTTAAGTGCCCTTCAGTTCAGACCATAGAGTTATTCCGGTATCTTACACACTGATATATGACATTATGACAGGGTCGAGCTATTATTACCTTCACTTACTTTTATCCACTCTTCATTTTTTCAATGTGTTTCGTGTGTTTTTGCATCTGTACTGTTTTAGGTTCTTGGCTGAGGGGTGTACACTATCAGGTTATCTAATAACGAGATTAAGTGGAGGAAAAATCAACTTGGGACATGACAATTTACAGCTTCAAAATTGTGAATACTCTGTAGAGGTAAGCTAATACAAAAAACGATTTTAAGGAAATCCTCAAAACCTTTTTTTGTGATGTAGTCATTGCATTTTGACGGGCCTGTTGGTCTAGTGGTAAGCAATCCTGACTGCCAAGCCGGAGGTATTACATACAAGACAAATGTTATGTTATGAGCACGATCAATTATTCTGAGTCTGGGTATAATTTATCTATAATGTATGGATTTAGAAATATATAAGTACGTTTATTTAGAAATAAATTAGATTAAAATTTGCTGAGGATATAGAAGCCCTCGAGAAACTATATCGAAGATTTACCAAAATACCCAGAATACTACAGAAACATATGAGGAGCGCCTGGTGATACTGAAACTCACAACTTTAAGGGGTCTTAGAGACCGTAGAGCAATTTATTAATAACATAACATATAAGATCTTCATAAACACTATGATATAAAAAGCTTTAATATCCTATATATTCATCCCGTGGATGTCGTAAGAGCCGATTAAGGGAGCAAACTACGCAAGACAACAGCACTGCAAAGAGAAGGAAAACTTGACACGAACCCTATACCAACCGGTCTGGCCAGCGTGGTATACTAGGCCAAAACCTCCTTTCTAAGGAGACATGATGATGTAAATGTCTATCTAAGAAGACACCACCTGAAGTGTGTGTGCGTATCAGCTTTTCCAACAAAAATCCTCCAAAATACTTTTATCAGTAACAGAGTGGTAAGAGCGTATAACAAGCTCCCGGAATATATGTCAGCTAAAAGTACCATTTAGTTTGAAAACAGACTGGACATTAATATTGCCTTACACTAAAGGTAAAATAAAATAAAGAAACTGGATACAGGCGTTATCAGTCATAAAGACTGCTTGCTTGATAACGAAAGCTAGCCAGGTCAGTCTATGGATGGGTCAATATTAACACATATTAACCCTTTTCTTCCTTTTTTTTTCTGTGCGGAAATCCCCTCGGATACCACCCACCGTGGCTATGTCAGAATCGAACCGACTAAAAATCGCACGTCGTCTCGATTACCAGTAGCCGGGGAACCAGGTGTACCCTACGGCGCCTGAGTCGTCTGCGGTACCTGGCCCGTGCCCGAGCCGGGCGGGCCGGGATAGTTCTAAACCTCTCCCGGTCCCGCTACGCCATCTCCTTGGCATACATAACTTGCTCGCAGAAGGATACGGCAGAGTTCTCTCTCTTACTCTTGCTTCGTACCATGGCCGCAATTATGTTTTCGAGCGAGAGAACTCCCACTGGCTCCTTGCGAATCAGACACAGGTGATACCCGAAGCATTTTTTTCCAGTGACGTTCAGACGTATTGTACTAGACTTGAAGCCGACCCCAACCTAGTTTGGGAAAAAGGCTGGGTGGTAGGTCGGTAAAGTGTGGGCATTATTAATACGTCTCTGTTTATATAAGATATATTTTATTCTATTATCGTATCGTATTGTATATAATATTCTGTTTCATCGTCCTCCCGGACTGAGTGTATTTATGTATATTTATCTATACTCTTTTTAACTGTCTAGCTCTTCGAAAGTAATGAGCTCTTTACTATTCGTTGAAGGGGCTTTCAATAAATTTAATAATGAGTGGTGATGATGATGATAATGTAAATGAACTGCGTAAGTTTTGAATGATTACATTGTAACCTCCGTGCACCGTGATTTGGCAAAGGTTGACTAGAAGAGAATGCTTTGTGCATTAAGTCCACCCATGTACAGAAGAGCATAAAATTGTAAAAATAATAAATAAATTAGTAAATACTATTTTTTTTTCTTCCAAGATTTATAAGAAAAAGAGGGGGGACCCACCCGTTATAGCTCGTTTTGCTGACCAAAATGCTGGAAATAGTAAGTAAATCTTTTCGAGTCTACATAACATAATATTAAATACACATCTAAAAAAAACACTAATGGAAAGCTACGTTGTCATCGAGTATCATAGGCTACCCTTTTCCGCGATAAGAAGGCGGGCGGACCCGCGGCCAAAAGCTATATGCCTATATGGTAGTCCACGTTGATCTAGAATCACGAAATTTGGCAAAAAGAAGAAAATAACGTCTTACAACACAAATAAAGGAATAATTCCAAAAAATAAAAAGTAGAAAATTAAGATAAATTGTGGTAAGTACTTACAATTTTTTTCAAAAATCTACGTAAAATCTGGGTAGGTACGGAACCCCTCGAAGCACGAGTTCGACTCGTACCTGACCGGTTTTTTTTGTGAAGAGATCTTTGTTTAGTTTGTGAAGAGAGAAAGCAGCTATAATAATATACATAATAAATGTATTTATTATGAATACAAATTTATAATCCTACAAGAAAAGAGCATACTCCTTCCTCAAAGGCCGACAACGCGCTTGTGACTATCGAGTTCATGGGCGGCGGTAATCATTTTCCATCAGGTGACCCGTCTGCTCGTTTGGCCTTTTATCATAAAAAAAAAATCTATTTTTATTTTGAAGGTTTGGATATCAATCACTACCTGTTAATGACATTAAGAGAGGAATTTGTAACAAAAATACAAGCAGCACTTTTCAGTAATGTAAATACTTCTGCTGTATTTGGAGGAAATCTACAAGCCTATGAGTAAGTTTTGTAATTGCAATTATAATAAAATCACGGTTAAGATATCACTTTTCAACCTCTATAAAGGTATATTACCACTAATGATACCTTAATAACTAAGGTGTTCCCTCCTCGTGAGGTCCTAGGCTAGTGGTAAACTAGGCAGAGCCTGTACCATGGTAACCAGGCAGCTAATAAACATACCTATATATTTCTAAACACATAAATATTATAAATAAATTACACCCAGACACATTACAAATTATCGTGCTCATCATACAATTATTTGTCCTGGGTGGGAATCGAACCCATCTCCTCTGGCTTAGCGGTCAGGATCACTAACCACTAGACCAACAGGCCCGTCAATTTTATCGTCTTAATACGTCGTCACTAACCTATTTTTTTTTTAAAGACAACTCCCTCACTAGGAATATATCCTGTGTCGCGGGTGACTTTACAAACATACATTAAACGGACACAAAGAACACCCAGACTCAGAACAACAATTTGTGAATCACACAGTGTTGTCTAATACTGGGAACGGACCCTCAACACTCAGCCCAGTAGGAAGCGGCGAGGTGACCGCTTAAACCACTACGCCATCCGTGCAGTCAGTAGTAGTATATGTTCTATGACTCTGGCATCATAGCGATTTTACCGATCTAGGAATTGCGTTAGTTGTTTCTTTCTATTAATCTGACCTATGAGCTTCATAATCTTCAAGGGTTGGGATCTTAAGCCGAAATCAATTTTATTTTAAAAGTGTTTGATAATTAAATTTTCGGCACACACTCAATTCCAAGGCCAACTGACGGCCAGATGGCGTAGTGGTTTATGTAATGGACTGCTACGCCAAAGGTTGTAGGTTCAATTCCCGTTCAAGTCAAACATTTTTGTACATGAACATTAAATGTTTGATTTGGTCTGTCTGTTGCTATGATATGTATTTACAAAAAAGTATACGAGTATATTATATTAGTGTTTATATCAGTTCTTTAGCAGCCATAATACAACCTCTGCTTAGTTTAGGAGTAAATGGCGTTGAGTGAATGTTGTAGAATATTATTATTAATTTCATGAGATGATGAGTCGATCCAAAACGGATGAACCAATTACAGTTTAGGTTTATTTGTTTGAAAGGCGATTTCATCGAGAATGTTCCAAGTAATTCAAGAACATTTTTCTAGCCGTTAAAAAACCACAAGCTCTTTTCAATTCATTGGTGAGTTTTAGTCACGGTCATTTTAAATTTTTAATGTATCAAATGTATCTTGGGTGCAGTCTCGAATATTCGATCAAACCAGCGACCAATTCAGTAGTTATTTATTTTGTGGTTAAATCGTTTTTAGATCACACTAAGAAAGTAGGTAAACTGAGGTAAGGGAAATGAGAAGGGTGATCGACCCGACCTAGGCTTATTATCCTTTACCCTATAAGGAATAACTAGTTAAGGGTGGGAAGGTGCAGTTCACCGTATGAAATGGAAGAGACCACTATCGTTGTTTAAATTTAATAAATAATAATCTTTTTTATATATACAGAGAAGAACAAGAGAACATATTCCTCAGGACTTCGAGTAACTTGACCAAAATTATCAGAGATCGAAACAAACGTATTTTAGATATGAATGGGGGATCTGTTAAAATTCCTGATTACCGTATGACTTGGGAGTATTGGGAGCCTACGATACCAGATGCAAGTACAATGAATACAAAATATAACATTTATTATCATCGTCTTTACAGGCTTAGAACGCTCAATGGTAAACAGAGACGTCTCATAAAGCAATTCTAAAATCATTCATTCTTTTAATCACTGCCTACTTAATTTTATTACAATCACATTTTTCGGAAGCGGGAACGCACAACCCATTTGTGTCTTTAGTCGGTGGTGGTAGTATTTTACACTTACTTTACTATTTTACTACGAAAACACCTTTTATGACAGTTGCGAGATCGAGAGTTGATCGGAACTGAATGTTGACCGAACTTTTATTGCCGAACCGAGCAAAGTTGTATTGCCCTCAGGCTTTCTTTTTTTCTTCTTCTCACTTTTCACTTGGTTGCTCTTTTTGTATTATGTCACTTTATACTTATTAAGTCATGTTTATTTTCAGGAGTTTAATAGGCTCAGCTCGATAGAGTTCACCAAAATGGTTCTAACTGGATTGGATACCGCATATAATTCTTACAGTGGTGGCCCCTACAAATTTGACGATCCAATGGTTGGTGAACAGATAAGGTTTAGTAAGCTACAGGTATGCTTTTACATTCATTCGAATTTTAAAAAACCAATGATTTTTGCAATAATGACCAGATGCTATTATTATGCTATGAGGAATCATAGAACGTTTATAGACTCTTGGGCAAAAAGGTTTCTTTTTCGTGTGAATACCTTTTATGATATTCGTGAGATCGAGAGTAGATCGAAACTTAATTTTGAACTAATTTTTATTACGAGAATTGACTTTGAGGTAAAAATATGTGATCATTCGCGACCGGTTAAGCCGCATGTTACTCGTACTTGAAAAATATCATAGCTTTCTGTAGAATATACTACTTTTAATAGTCACCGTTACAAAATTGAAATTCAAAGTCAAAATATCTTTATTTAATAAGATTCTTTAAAAAATACTTGACATCGTCTCTTGAGTAATGACTCTGAATTTATAGGTTAACACATACAATAGCAACAATCTTTTTTGTCAAATATTTAGCAAAACAAATGTTTATAGAAAATCTATTATATGCTCGTGCCCATCTACAACCGCCCGATTCCAAGGGGTTTATGACAACAAAGGGCAAACAAACTCACGGCCATTCTTAACACACTTTTATTAGCTTGGTTTGTATGTACGAGTATGTAACGAAATCTTCGAACGTGATTTATATTCACTTCAAAACGTCGAATTAAATTAACACTTTGCACACTTATAAAGGACAATGCAATAATTTGTCCCATTATCCTGATCAGGACCTTCCGAATTAAAGGCTTTTTCCGTACCTAAAAATACGGTAGTATCTTACGGGTACGGTATAACTTACTTGTTACGTTTTTTAGTCCTAATAACATAATAATCACAATTAATGAGTGAAAATTATTGTTTAAAAAGACAAAAAAAAGCGTTTTGTGTTTTTTAAAGTATTTTATAATATAACAACTTTATTATTATTAATATCTGTCAGTAAAATGTTTTTACAACAATAGAGATCTAGCACCATACGCTTTTAATTAATTAATTTATAGAAAACTATTTCCTACTTTTTTAGTTCGGCTTACAAAAGTGTTTTTATTTAGGTTTTTTAAACTATAATTTATTTTAAATAGCCAATAATTATGATTACATTGTTTACCAATTCCAATTATATAGTTATATATCTATCATTTTAATATTTGTGCAATGCTTCGTGTCTTTTTATAATAATGCACAGGTCCGTGGCGCCGTAGCGTTATCACCAAGTGAAGGTGAAGGTGACGATACTTATAACTTCGCTGTGGAGATAACTGACTTTGCCATTAATATAGAAATTAATATAAATAACGGAACATTCAACAACATTAAAACTGAAGTCGTCGGCTACAGGTCTGCTATAACATATTTTTTTATTGCCTAAATATTAACTTCAAGGTAAAATACGCCGCAATGGAGACGCATTATTATTTTGTGCCCTTTGCGGTGGAGACTTTGGGCAGTTGGGGGTCGGAAGCTAAACATTTCATTGCGGAGATTGGTAGCCGAGTTAGGGATAAAAGTGGTGACTCCCGCTCCAGCTCGTTTCTTGTGCAAGGGATGTCCGTTGCAATTCAGCGAGGCCATGCTGCCAGTATCATGGGCACCTTTACACCGGGAGCGACGCGGGGTGGGTTATATGATCCGACTTGAATTAAAAGAAAAACAAAAATTGTAAGTTAAATGTATGTGATGTATTTATTTAATTTAAATGTGGAGGTAAAATGTATTAAAGTTTAACCATATTCTTTGAAGTCAAGGAGACAAGAAAATTATATTATTTCCAAATAGTTATTAACTACATTATAGTATAGGTATAAAATAGTCCTAGTCTTATTTTCAGGGTGATCTAACAATTAATTATCACAAATCTATCCCAATTCGACGATCCTTACCTTTCCGTAACACCTTGAATATTATCTTTCTTCTACGTACGACTTACACATAAGTACGTCCTTATGTACGTAAGTCTAGAAGAAAGATAAATTCTTAAATAAAAAGAAAAAGATTTTTAAAACTTACTTACTCATGTTTCGTTGTATTGTTAATTGTCTATATGGGGCGCTCAACGACAAAATCCTTGTAAACGATTATACACGTATGTATTGTATAAAAGTGAACCGCTATTCGTTAGTATCGCTAATACTCGAGAACAGCCACTCTGAGTCTAAATGCGGAAACCGAAGCCCACAACCAATACCAATACCAATACTCGAGAACAGCTATACCATACGCTTTTTGGCTATTTTCAATCTTGAAATATTTGTGGAAGTTTAGGGAAAGTTTAAACGGTGAGAAAATTTTGAAAAAAATGTAAAATAGGAAAAACATCAATTTAATTTTCCCATACAAAATGTTCTTAACAGTCGAACATTTGATGTTCGTCCCGTCGCGTTGGCGTCGTCACGACAAACACAAATCTCCTCAAATTAAAGAATATTTTAAAAAGGGTTTTGAATTGACAACATAATTATGTGTATATTTATTCAATATTTGGATTATCGCGTATTTGGATTTCTAGATGCAAATACTTGTGCCAAATGTTGATTGTAGAATATTTGGGGGTTCGTTCAAAAAATTATTTTGTGACTAAACTTAGAAAGAGATACCAAGCCATAAAAAAAAACAGAAATAAATTTCAAAAGGTTTAAAAGTTGATCTGACATTAAATAGTCACAAATTTATGCGCTGATTTCAATAATAGATTTATTGAAATCAGCGCATAAATTTTTATGATCAATACATTCGGTTTTATAAAAAAGAGATATCTATATATAAACAGTTGGAGGTGATCATATAGTATATTATGTAAAAGTTATTACCTTGGGTTGTAAATACGCACCAACTTCGATAGTCAGTAACGGTAAACAGTATAGTCAAAAATATCAAAGTATGTGATACGAAAGTACAGCGGGCTATCTAGTAATTTCTATCCAGTAAAATCTTTCTTTAGCCAAACACACGATGACATATTTCTATAAAACATATTCTTACTTCTTCTAATTTTTAATGATTTCTTAATTATTCTGACTGCCAAATACAGTCATTCAGTCTTATATGTGTCTTCCTTTAATTATTTTTAATGCTCTTCAGGAATATAGAGTTCATGCAAGAAGATATTATTATGGGACCACTTCAAACACTTATAACTGGCTATTTGAAGAATGAAGTGCCTAAAGCCATTATTGAAAATATGGATTTCCATAGTAAACCTGAAAACATGAAGAAGCTTACACAAGTCATTGGGAACAAAGACGGCGTTATGGGTTCTCTTGCAATGTCAGGTTTGCTGAATAATTAAAATTGTAGGTTAAAAATGTATGCGCGTATTTCCAAACCGTACAACAGTAGATTCACGGAGAGATTCACGGCTTTCTATAAATAATGGAAAGAGCAACAGAGCTGTACAAGCATTTCATGGCACAAAATAAAGTCGAAAATAGTTTTATTGATAAAGGAATATCAACTATACTAACTTTTAAACTTTCGCGTTCCATGATAATTAATATTATTTAACGGGAATTAACGCGATCTCTTATTTAGGGTATTACATGCCGGCCGTGGTCACAGGCTGAGTCAGCCTGTGACCACGGCCGGTGCAACCTGGTCGAAACGTCAGGCAAACCAGAGGTATGTAATACCCTAAATAAGAGATCGCGTTAATTCCCGTTAAATAATATTGAATATCAACTATGATTTTAAATTAAATAGGCAAATTGTGACCACCGCCGAGATATTGTGATTTCTTCTTAATAAAATGTAATTTTAAAAGCAACTAACTCGAACATCAAATTGGAGAATTTACATATTTCGTACTGATTAGAATGTGTCAAGATCGTTTAATTCAACTTTTTTGTTTTTGTTTCCACTAGAGACTAGGCGTCTCTAGTCGACTTTAGTATATATTATAATAATAATAATGTATTTTTTGTTCACAATTAAAGTTTACAAACATAATTTCATGGTTGTATATTACAGTAATCACAAATAATGCACTGCTGATACTTAAAGGAAACCCTGTGCTATAAGTACCAGCCACTCTTTTATGGCACAGTTTGGTAATAATGCTCCCACAGACACACAATTTTACCACAGAACATTAGAAACAAATTCTGTGGCCATAACCGTTCAATAAAAACACGAATAAAACTAATTGGTTAGTTATTGAAATTATATAGACATATATTTATGACTCATAGTTTTTTCTTGTTTAATTCTCAGGGACTGGCAGCGAAACAGATGAATCGAATTTTCTTAAATTAAATGAATAAATCGACACTCCAAAGAAATAAAAATGTACTATACTATTTCTGACCTTTTACTGTTAACATGTACTGTATACAACATAACATTTACGGTATTTATGGGTTGGGATTCGGGATATGCGATTTATATACATCTATACGATTTTTCCAGATTTTATATGCGGAAATTGCGATTTTCCTTATTACAATTTTATTTTTGGTGAAATTTATCCTGTTTTATTTACTAGACAAATAACGAAATACATTGTTAAAATTAAATTCTTTATTTTGATAAAGTAATAAGTATTATTGTAAAATATTTCAGCAAAATTTCTAGTTAACGTGAATACAGGTTTATTATCGTGAATTTTAAGGTATACATTTTCTATATTGTACTGTTGCAGTTATCACCCGGGACATAATTTTTATCGTAAAATAGAACGCGTAACTACATGTAACGCACAATCTTAATTTGTGGTCAGTGCCTCCCTTTTTCCCCTTCCCCTTCTCTTTTACGTGAATCACACGTTAACTTGATGATACAAAATACAAAATTCATTAATACAAATTAGAATATTCATGGTTTCACTCTTAAACGTTCGCGTCATTATTTTAAATGCTAAAAAAATATATTTTAATATGGCTTTTCGACCCTGAAGCACGCCTTACAGAGCTTGGGTTTGAAATTAAATCTTACAAGGACTAAAACTTGAATCAATGACCGTTTCATTTTGAAGTGAGATGTTGCCATTATATAAAATAAACTATAAATGTTTTAATGCAAATAATCATCGTTTTAAAATAAAATGGTTAAATATTCATATCCGTGATATTAATTCAGTCACATTAAAATATATTGAAGTTTAGTAATCTTATTATTGTACGTAATCGTAGTTTATTTAACGAATGAATAATTCAGTACTAGATTCGCCTTAAATTATACATGGTATCGCTGTCAAAAACATGATGCCACAAATGTTATTAAAAAAAAATCTAACGTCAGTGTAACAATATTTTTTCGTTGCTGTTTTCGTCAAATCAAATCACATCAACAGCCTTTAATAGTCCACTGCTGGACATAGGCCTCTCCTTAGAAAGGAGGTTTTGGCCTACTATACCACGCTGGCCAGACGGGTTGGTATAGGGGTTTGGGGTGCTGGGCTAGAAAACCTCCTCGTGGTGCACCCTGGAAACGCTGACGATGGTACTGTTCCCTCCTTGTCCTCTTGGAGGAGAGGATTATCGCCAGCGGCCAATATTCTAGCAGAAGAGGCAGCCGTTCATCGGCTCTCGGGCAAGGCCTGGTCCAGCAGGGTGGGCGTGTCTGCCGGTTGCCCTGCTGGCTCTTCGCTCTTCGGAGCATGGAGGAGGAAACCTCGGTAAAAAACCTGATGGCGGGGCCCTGTAGGGGCCACAGTTTCTCCGCTGATAGCGGTGGAGAAAGGAGGACGGGCTCGGCGTGTACTGACACTACCACCGAGCAGGCAGGGGGACGTAGTCTCCCTGTCAACCGTCGGCATATCGCAATCCCGAGAAGAGCGCTGTGGTTAAGTCTCGCGGCTCTGATCGGGGGCGAGGGTCTTGGCTTAACCGCCCGGACCGCGAGGAAGATAACCTCTCTAAAAATTCCCCGAATCCCGTGTTCTGGTGCGTGGCCAGGGGATGCATGGCTGATGGGAAGTTCAGTCGCGAGCGCACTCCAAGCCGAGGTACCTGCGGACCCCTCGGTTGGGTTAAAAACTTACGCTTGCCCGGGTAATGGGGGATCTCTGCCCGGGTGGACCTTTAGTTCTCCCCCACTCGTGGGATTTATCATGGAACACATAAAGTCTAACCAAAACAAAAAACGAACGGAAACAAATATACAACGAAAACAGGCAAGCAAAACGGACTCTGAAACGAAGGGTGCAAAGGTGAAGAGGAATAGTGGAGCGGATGGGTCGTCCACTGAGGGCGAGATGGTGTCGGGAACGCCTATCTCGATGGGGCTCCCAGAGGTCAGTCTGACTCTGGTCACTGGGAGCCGAAGAGCATCGGATCGGCTGCGTTCCGGATCCGCCGCTTCATCGGATGGCGCGGAGGCCATGGAAGCGGAGCGGAGCGACAGCCGGAAACGCGGACGCTCAGGGGACGTGGAAACCGACACGTCCGGCGAAATGATGCCACCAAAGGTGGCAAGCAGCCGCCGAGGGAGGGCGCGCAAACCGGCCTCGGTCGCGATCCCGTCAGGCTCCGCGTTCTCCAACGCGGAGTCGTACAGGAACGTACGGGTGGACGGCGAGGCCGTAGCGGAGGAGGAGATCGCGGATCTCCTGCTCAAGGTTCGGGAGCCGGTGGGGGGAAATGCCCCCCATGCTCCCGTGTCCGTGCAGGAGAGGGCGAAAGCGGCGGTGGCCGTCATCGACAAGGTGGACCAAATCCGTGAACCTTAAGGGCTCGTTTGTGAGGGCCCTTAAGGACTCCTCCTCCGCTTTGTCGGAGGTCGTGGAGGGCCTAGCGGGCGACGTCTCTCGCCTGCAGGTGGCCAACGAGAAGCTGACGGAGCGGGTGAACGAGCTGAGCGCTCAGTTCGCCCGCTTCCAGGCGAACCTCCCCGAGCGGGAAGCCCCGTCCGCGTCCCAGCCTGCCCCTACCACCAACTCAGGGGCATTTGACTCCCAACTGCGAGAAATCCTCATCGCAGTTGGGAATATGCTGGACGGACGCCTGGCTGGCCTGGAGGCGAGACTGCCCCATGCGCCGATTATGCGCCCCCCGCTCGCGTCGGCACAGCGGCCTAAGGCCGCCGCTCCGACCGCGCTCCCAGTAGTGGGAGGCCGCGTCTCCTACGCGGCGGCGGCGTCTGCCCCGACTCCATCGGCTCCCCAAAAGCCGAGGAGGGGGGCCAAGGCACCGGCCCAGGCGCCGGCCAAGGCACCGTCCCAGGCGCCGGCCAAGGCGCAGGCCAAAGTGCCGGCCAAGACGGGGCCTAAAACGGCGCCGAGGAGCGGAGTGGCATTCCCTCCGCTCCCCACTCCGACACCCCTGCCGGGCCCCTCCGCACCTGCCCCCCTCCAACGAGGGCTGGCAGGAGGCGAGGGGCTCCAAGAAGTCCCGAAGGCGGGCCAAAAAGGCTGCCAAAAAAGCAGCCCAGGCCCAGCCTTCGCCACCGGTGGCAACGGCCTCCACAAAGAGGCCGCGGAAGCTGCAGCCGCCCAAAACCGCGGCTGTAGTGGTGACCGTGTCCCCGGAGGCGGCGGACGGCGGGCTGTCCTACGCGGCCGTGTTTAAAAAGGCCCGGGACAGCCTCTCTAACGACTTTGGAACGGTGGGGGTCAGGATGCGCCTCGCCCAGACGGGAGCTCGAGTCCTCGAGTTCCCTGGGGCTGAAGGCGCAAAGACGGCGGACTCCTTCGCCGAGAGGCTGCGGGGAATATTTGCGGCCACTGATGGTGTCAGGGTCGCCAGGCCTACCAAGTGCGCGGAACTGCGCATCTCGGGCCTGGACGACTCAGTGACGGCCGAAGATGTCCGCGCTGTAATCCGGGAGAAGACGGGGTGCAGCGCGGACAACGTCAGGGTCGGCACCATCCGCCCCGGTCCAGGAGGGCTTGGCGCCGTGTGGGTCAGCTGTCCCGTAGCGTCGGCCAAAGTATTGGCCGACGCCGGCAGGCTGCTCATCGGTTTCGTGAGCGCCAGGATCACAGTCCTGGCGGCGAGACCGATGAGGTGTTTTAAATGCCTGGCCACGGGACACACGCGCGTCAAGTGCGACAGTTGTTTTGACTGCGGCGGACTGTGTTTCCGCTGCGGTCAACCGGGGTATTAATAAAATGACCGTGTGCATTCAAACGACAGACTTACAAATTTATTTAAAAGTCACATTCCAAACATGGTTATGCTACATGAACACAGATGTCGCACCTGTAGCATACATGAACCAATCACAACATTTTGATATTCCTACATAATATCAATACCCCCACTATATCAAAATGTTATACAGTACAAATACAACCTACTAAGACACAAATTAAATACATTTATGTTGCACCCCCATCAGTTCCAAAAACTTATAATGTTTTATGCAGCTTTAAGATTTTGTTAGAACATCTGCAGCCATATCAGCTGTTGGTAGGTACTCTACTTTAACAATGTTCTTATAAATACACTCTCTTCCAAAATGATATCTAATATCTATATGTTTAGATTTACAATGAAAAACTGTGTTATATAATAACTTATGGGCACTTTGATTGTCATTAAATATAAGAATAGAATCAGAGCAACCAGTTATTTCTTTATACAAATTTCTTAAGTAAACAGCTTCCTTACAACTTTCGGAGATACCAATATATTCTGCTTCTGTGCTAGACAGTTAAGCTTTTTCCCAAAAATTAATTTGCCCTTTTTTTCTTACTCCCCAAGAAAAAAATTTACACCTTTTT